>OZ020315.1:1586874-2095549 GCA_963971305.1 Arcuatula senhousia
TGACAAATAAGAGAAACATTGTTTGCTTTTGCTATCAGCTCATTACACTCTACAAATCCATATAAATCTCGTTTATTTCTGCTCTAAGAATGTGTTCTCTGACATATATTTTCAAACTCCTATCTCTTACTTTAACTACCGTGAAGTAATTTATCATTCGATACTGTGAAAGGGTATTCGGTAACAGTGGAATAAATCAAAGCTTTTAGTTTTCTCTGTCCTCTTTATGTATGTTTTTCTATGTCCAGAACGAGGTCTTTGTCGCTGACAATTTAAGGATTGGTATTGAATCTTATATATTATGTATTTTTGATCTTGGGTCGATGAACGATGACGAGCAGCAACCACTTGTCACGTTGAAAGCTGCTGGCCGTTTTCATTGGGATGTTTCAAATTGCCACGTGTTTATGAAGGTTGTGTCGCGTACACTTACTCCACATCTCATTATCGTCTGTTTAAAAAAAAAACATCAGACCATAAAAAGGTAAGCCCCCTTTCAAGTTAACTGGTCGGTCCATTTGTTATAAGCATTGCAAATTAAATTTGAAAACTAGAAAATGTGCCTATGAGCCACAGGATGACCATCCCGTTCTTGAAATATCATTGACCTCCAATGTGTATAACCTGGGTTATGGACCTTAACCAAGAACTTAACCAAAGTCGTTCATGCATAAAATATAGGTCACAGTGACCAAATTTCTAGTCGTTGGTATAGTCCTACCCAAGACCCATCTAGTGGTGAAATATCATTGACATCCAACAACTAGTATCCAAGTAATGAACCTTAACCAAGAACTTATAGCCAAAGTCGTTCATGCATAAAATATAGGTCACAATGAACTTATTTCTATCGGATGGTGTAGCCCTACCCAAGACCAATCTAGTGGTGAAATATCAATGACCCCAAACATCTAGTATCAGAGTAATGGACCTTAACCAAGAACTTAACCAAAGAGTTACGGACGATCGTACGGACGTACGGACGGACGGACAAGGGTTAAACTACATGGCCGATCCACATACGTGGTCGGGCCATAAAAACTGGTTATCCTCCCGCACACACAAATATTTTTTTATCTTTTTTCTAAGTTGACGCTGCTGTGATTTCTCGTGGTGTTGTTTCCGGTATCCTTTGATGCATCTTTAGCATTTTGTACTTGAAGATCCAATACACACTTTTCTTTCAAATTAGACATGGGAGTTTCTATATCCAAGGGGGAAAGTTTTTCTCTCGCATTTATAGAATGCGAGTTATTTGACAATAATGCAGTAAATGTCATGAATGTGGGAGACCTTGAGAAACCGAATGTTATGTCACAGGATGATTTGAAATAAAACAAAATTTAATTGAAAATTGACTGAAATAACAAAAATGTTCAGTATTTGTAAATTAGATATATACTTGTTTTCATCATTAAAAAGGGGGAAGGCAGAATAAATGATTTTTTTGTAGAAAATCTTAGTATATGTTCCGCTAGCAAAGCATAGGTTATGATAACTTTTCGTTTAAAAAATAATTGGATAAATAGGATTTTTACACCGAAAATAGGCCAAAGAACAGGATTTTTCTTCAGCTAAACTGGGACATTTATATGACAAAATTTGCTAAAACAGAGTCTATTTCATTTTTTATTAACACAATTTCTATACCTTATCACCATAAAGTAATAAAAGTGAGTTAGTGAAACGTGTAAAGAATGTAAGCTTCTAACATTTCACGAACACCATTTTAGAGCGGTGACCAAGTAAAAAGTGGACATCAAATTATGCTAAATTTCGAGTTTAATATCCCTATGTGGCACACGGCTAACTTTTATCTGCATTCCTGTCGTAATATTCTTCATGGAATTATTTGATATTTGTTGAAAGAGATGCCGAGCGCAGCGAGCCTCGAATTTTTTATTTTTTTTATTTTTTTTATTTTTTTTAGTGTTTGCGACAATTTTGATTGTATTTTACATTTGTTATAAAGAAGAGGTCTTTTTATTGGATTTATAGGACAAAAATCTCAAATATAGGACTTTATAAGACATGGTTAAAATTTATAGGAAATAAAGGATGTATAGTATAGTAAGATCAAGATATGGACACACCTTATTACACAGGAAATTATATAGTTTCCTGAAGCGCCGTTTGCGAGGATATTTTTTAATACTTGATATAATATAGAATGGATATGGTAGGCTGCAAAGTTAGAAAGGGGTGTCCGTGTGCCAACAGTGATGAAAATCATCTTTTTAAAGCCGTTGACACCGGAAAATCCAGCATATTTATATACATGTATTTATACATGTATATATTTTTTAATACAACTGGCTCACAAAGTTCAAAAATGACAATTCAATTCAATTCAATTCAATTCTTTATTTCCAATTTGGTCCCACTGGGGGCATAAGACATATAACAATTATGATTAATAATAATAAAGACAGACAAAAACTATACAGTAACATCAGAATAACAAAATACTTATAAAATATGAATGGAATGTTGTGTGTTTGTATTATTGTTTACATCAATGCTTATTAAAGCAAATAAATAAATAAACAAAGTTTACTTAGCATATGCCAAAACCGCAGCCCAGAGAAGTTTTAGAAGGGAAAAACTATATGATCAGTTGTTATTTTAATATTAACAAAAGGAATGAATACTTTTGTCTGTTTGCAGAGGGCACCAATGGACAATGCTCTAGGATATGTTATGCTATCACTTTAAACTGGATTATCACTCAGCGACTATGATAGAAGGAATAATAGGGCATGCAATGGGACATTAAATGATACCTCGCCACGATATTCATCAAATGTTTGATATATTTGTATACTATAATACTGTATATACTATACATCTATATAGAGACAGAAAAGAAATGAGTCATTTTTCTTAGACCAGAAAATTTCATCATTTTCAAATTTGGAAAATTTATAAAGTGGCAAATCTTCAATAATATTTTTCGAATCATCCTGAAAATAAAACTTGACCTGTATTTAATTGTTCTCAACAGCTGTGAAAAATATCATTTAAATCTTTTGACGCGTTTTTAAGTTATTAGTATCACTCAGAAACCTTCGGGGGACGGACAGACGGACGGACGGACGGATAGACACGGAGAGAAAGTGAGGGTATAACATAATACCTCGCCACTTCGGGTCTTAGTCGGCAAATGATACCTTATAGGTGTAAAGGCCCATTTATATAAAAAATAGCGTTTTTCATGTTCTTGCACTTTTGAATGAAACCTATTACAGAATGAGAAAAGCTGTTGGAGGCATAAAATTTCAGCGCATTAAATCCAATAAAGTCCTTATTGGGTCGAAGTTGTCAGATAACCCTTTATAAAAGAGAACCTTTATGGCTTAAGCGGCAAGTAAGAGGTTCATGCTGGCTCCTGAGATCCTCTTTTAATGGTCATCTCCCTGATATAAAAATGCTTTTCCTCAATCGTTACGGTATATTTATAACTGCTTTGGGTCTTCCAGGTTTCTATTTGAACCCCTCAATAATAGAAGATAATGTAGCATGGAATAAGTTCTTAGAAAAGACCGGCTAATCTTTCACTAGTGATAAAAATTGTCAGTCTTTCTGCAAGTGGAGCGCAGCGGAACGAGCATTAAGACCTTAGAAATTATATTACGAGTGAAAGATCATTGCCGGTTTTCCAAGAACGCACGTAAGAACCCATTTTTTTCAATAAAAATTAAATTGTTACAGTAATATACTGAAACCTTAGGTGGCTCCATTCTGAAAACCGGAAGATTTAAATAACATTGCATTTCATTAGTCGACATCATCAATGGATATCAGTAACGGTGGTTATGATTGGTTGATTTACCAGTGTGAGATCGCTGCAAGTGCTTGCATCTCAACCTGGTCATCTCACACTGAAAACAGAAAATTGTTAATCCTTAACAAAGCACAAAACTTAGCATACAATAATAACCACTTCAATTAACATTCAAATTAAATCAACAAGAGTTAGGGAACAATAGACAAAAATACTCAAACCTTCACGACAATTCATTTTTTCAACCACTCAGTTCATTCTATAGACTAACCTCGAAGACGCACTTCTTCCATTCTTCACGGGAACCCGAACGAAAGTCGCAATAGCCTTATACTAATTGTAACAAAGGAAACGGACAACCTCTTAACGAAAATGCTTGTTCTTCATCTACACACATGGAAATTGTGTGTTTCTAATTTATTTATCGAAAATCATATTTTTAAGCAAGTTAAATCTTTAATAAGTACAATTATTAAAGCAACATTAGAAAAAAAGTGGATAAACGAAGAAAACACGACCTTGCTTGAAAACAAAATAGAAAATGCAATGTTTACATTCAAGACATCCCCCTTTTCACGGTGCATAGCCATAACGGATTCTTTCGGATGAAACAGATTCTTTCGGAATCATGTACATGATCATTTCGGATCATTTCCTTAAATATGCGTATGTGCTTTAACAATTCCTTTTATTTGCAAAAAAAACTATTCAATTTGTTTTCAATTCAATGGTTCTACGGAACTTTTGAATCATTATTCTTTACAAATAGCTCGCACTTTAACATTTCAGCAGTTGGTATCAAACATTTTAGACCGCAACAATCGTTCACCATCTCTTAAGGAAGTTACGTTTCCAACGTTTCCCTGTCAGATTCGGACTTGTTGAATGAATTGTCGGGTTCAAATAATACATGTAAACATAGAATGATAAACAAAACCCTTTTTAACATCTTAGTTTCAAAATTAAAAGAGGTAATTAGAAAAAATTATAAGGTTATCAAGAAACGGACACTTAATGATCAGCGCTCCGGATTCTTTTGGAATCGATTTGCATTTTCATTGTAGTAAATAAATGACAACAAAAGTTAAAAAATAATAATAAAGACCAAGCTATAAAGTTAAGAGGTCCCAGTTTGCAAAAATTAATCCTTACAAAGACAGCATATTAAAGTAGACTCTTAAGATACAACAATGCGACAAAACACACAGTACAAGTAACACATATTACGTTCCATGTCCAAAACAGCCGACTTTGAACTTGCGTTTAAACTAGAATGAACTTATGTGTATGTAACATAAATTCATCGTGTCGTCAACGATTCTTTACTTGTTCTTCTTCCTAAAGCAACAACCGAGGGTCAATACAACTCAGCAATTTTTGTGTCAGACGTGACGGTCCACCAAGAAAATCATCTATTGCCCCCAAGCCTAATTGTGATAGGTAAACACAATAGGACTAAATGTTGCGACACATAAATGGAAAGGTGGCGATTGGGAAGTCGAACTCTACAAAGGAGTATATAATAAATGGGTTGGTAAAAACTAACATACATGTAGAGTACTCTACTCCATTGATGAAATCATTTGCAAGTTCATGAGCATGTCGGGGATCAAAATTTTGAAAGGAATATTTTCTTAAAGGGATACAGGATATTTTAGGTAAAACTTGCTGGGATATGGGATATTGAGACCCCCCCCCGCTAAACAAGCCCCTACAATGAGATTGCTAGGCAGTCGTAATGATAAATTCTTCATTAGACACAGAAACCAATGAACAAAACATTATTTCCAAATACAACAATTAAATTTAACAATATAACAAAATTTAAGATATATTTATTTAAGAAATGAATAGCATTAATCTATTTCATCGCTTCTGTTTATTCCGGCATATTATGTGCTTAATGAAGACTGCATTGCAATTTTTTAGTCAATATAAATTACTTGAGTTCAAGCCTCTGTGATCCTGAGTTTTATGGAAATGTTGTTTATAAAGCATGAAAACAATCCTCTGTAAATGGTACAGTACCACCCATATATTAGAATTCCCAGCAGAAGTCTAAACTGCCCTAGCTATATTTCACTCTATGCAATGTTAGTCAAAACTCTTTTCCCTGATTGGTCTTGCGTGTACTTGTATGTATGATTGTTAAGGAAACCTTGTATTGTTTCTAGATAACGTATCACGCACGGCGCCTTACAAACTATGTATGTGTTGTTGGTCTTTGTGGTAACTTCTACATTGTGGGCATTGTCTAGTGCCGGCAGCAACATCCTAGAACTGTTTCCGGAATACAAGAAAGAGTTAGACCAACTGCGTACTGGGATTTTAAACCTGAAATCTGAATTAGATAAAAACAAAAATGTATTGACCAGGACAACATCACAACAACAGAACATTGATTCAAGACTAAAGACCGTTGAGGCTGGTGAGTTTGGTTTTAGATTTAGTGGTTATATCGCCTGCACCTTCCGTCGCAGTTTTCCGGTTTACTACAAGTCACAACCTCTTGGTATTTGGTATGTAGCTTCCTCCTATTGTACTTTATGGTGTAAAGCCCGTTACTCATCTACTTCCAGTTTTCCGAATATTTTAAGACACAGGCGACATACGTCTTCCACGGAAGACCGCCATTCTAGTTTTAAATACTTATTTCTGAGCAAATCGATGGACAACAACCAACGACCCATGACGAAGTGAAGTGTCCGTTTGTTCTTGCAAATTTATTACTTCATTGACTTTTGACTTTAGTTTTTTGTCTCGCCTGCGGAAGGCGCCCGGAGACATTGGTATTACTTTCCGGCGGCGACGGCGGCGTAAATTATTTTGTAAGATTTTGTGGACAATGAATCGCTTGAAAAGTATAACAGCTAGGCATCTGACATTTGGTATACAGACAGTTCACTGAGTTCAGGTTATGGTCTACCCAACTGTTTCAATGCCGTGTGACCCTGACCCCATTTTCATGCTCCAGTGACTCTGTGAACTTAGGTCTTTTTCAGACCGAAAACTTCTTTGTAAGACTTTTGTGAAAAATGAATATCTTTTAAAAAGTAGAATAGCTAGGCATGATGATCTTTGGGATATCGATGAATTAAACTAGGGTTTTGGGGTATGTCACCATGTCATCTTACCTTGACCTCATTTCTACACCAATTGATTGTAAATATTGTATTTTTGGGGTTCATTCTTTTATGTTAAGTCTGGTTCTCAATGATTATGATACCTAGAATCATTTAAGTTGGTCCACAGGAAAATAATTAATGAATGAATAGTCGAATAACTAGGTATTCCGATGGTGCCAGCAGGCGAGACATATATGCTCTTCACGTTTAGTTTATCACGGCCGTCATTCGGTATCGTGAGTTTTTGACTCGTGAAGGAATCGACAACGGCGGCAAAGTATAGAAAGCTGCTCGTGGAGGGAGGAGGCGACGGTTCGTGGTGGAGCATAAACTATAATTTTTCTGAAAGTTGATTTATTTCACTCAATATCAAAGTTATTTGAAGAAAAATAAAGAAAATAAAACTGTCTCACAAAATGATTGTTTTTACTCTGTAGAATGGGAAAAAAGTACACGAAAAAAGCTTTACCTATTTCGAGAATTTATTAAAGGCGTAACTGCACCCTATATTTTTGCGGGTTATAAAAACGACATTTTTTATACAAATATGTATTAAATTGCACAAAAATGACGATTTAAGCATATCATTATATCCCAAACAATTTTTGCCACATCTTGACAGCTAATGTAAAACGAATAGTTATTAAAATGTAATAAGATTTCATTTTTTCCAAAAAAAGATGCTGTTATTGCTCGTGAAGAATGCGGCGACGATTTATCGCTCGTGAAGTAGCAATCGTGACCAGTAAAAAATGGCCTCAAAATAGTTAGATCAAACAATAAATTGGCCATTAAGTAGGTAAACTGGCTACCGGCTCCCTACTGTTCAGATAACAGCGGGGTACCAGCCTATTAAGTAGGTACAAAAAGTAAATCCAAATTTAAAACAAATATATAGATACGGTTATTCCAATCTACAGATCATAAGTGGTCAATCTCTAATAATTTAGATACAATACGGACCAAAACTTGGAGAAAGATTATAGACAAATATATAAATATGTTCAAAAAATTAAAATAAAATTCATAAATGAACTATGCTCTTCATTGTATAATCAGTGAAATGTCAAGACAAAAGATCTACTTTGCGGAAATGATTGACTAGACCTTTTTACTGTCTAATCGCTCATCACAATTTAATATTGGATCAGTTTAAGTTAATAGTACATGATTGGGCCCGACGCGAGTTTTGCCAGTGAAAAACTTATCAACACAACATACCCATATCAGAAAGGTGAGTTAGATGGCACATCACCTCGATTTTTTATTGTGAATCTCTATGGTTATTTATACATGTTTTAAAACAATTAATGGGAATGAAAATGTTAAAACAATTATTGGGTAGAGTTGAACATTCTTGTTAAAATTCAATTTAGTATTCTTTGGCATCAATATTAACCATTTGATATTTACTTTAAATGTAAATTTCAATTTTAAACTTGTATCTTCGACTGGTGTTGTGGTCGTCGTCCCATTTTCTCCTGGTGTTGTTTTTTTTCCTTTGTTGTACCTTTCTTCTCTTTATTGCCCAATGTCTCTTTATTTCTATTGTCATAATTATTGCTCTTTCTTCTTTTCATGATCTACAGTTATAAAAATATGACAATAAATACCCAAGCGAATTTGTTAAAAAATATATAAGTATTATATGCAATATCATTTAGGTTATGATTGATTCTAGTGCCGGTACAAAGTTTTGATAGTTGATAAATTCCTCCTTCACGAGCATAATTCACGAGCAAAAAAGCACGGTACACCATTCATCACGAGTCGATTTTTCGGTACCGAGCATATTTTTCTTAGCTTATTAATACATTTTTTCTTTAAATCATTATAATGGTGTGGAATATGTAAAAACAAAAGATGCTGCACATGCACATACCAAATTTGTAACGTTTTATGCAAAAGGCAACCCGCAATTCGTAGAATAACATGTTTGTTTACAGAAAAAATGATGACGAAATATTCGCCTTGAATGAGTTTGAAGAAAGTAATGCATTTTTATTTTTATTTTTTGTTGCCTTTTGTTCATAATGTTCATTAATTTTGTGAGACATATTTGTTTTTTGAATATTTTGTATATAAATATAAGAAAATTAGAAAAAAGGACTGACTTTCTATTTGAAATGTCCGAATTCCTCCACCACGAACCGTCGCCTCCTCCCTCCACGAGCAGCTTTCTATACTTTGCCGCCGTTGTCGATTCCTTCACGAGTCAAAAACTCACGATACCGAATGACGGCCGTGTTATGTAAGCATTAAATGTAAAGCTAGTTATTATAATAGAACGTCTGTGATGTTTTTGATATACCATGCATGCAGTACTATAAACCTGTTAGATGCCGATTAGTGTAAAGTATGTTGTACTTATAATAAAAACCAATTTTTAAAGTCAATTTGAACTTGGTATAAAAAAATGGAACAAAAATGAAAGAACTTTCATCAATCCCAGGACTTGCCTTTTCTGCACTTGTTTGACTTTGTTTGATCTTCTTGGTTTTTCAGGTGCCATAAGAGTTATTGCTTGTGAAAATGAACCCGCTATCCACATAGCCTGCCCTAACCGTATCGAAATAATTAATGCTAATTATGGACGAACAGAAGGACAAAATGTTTGTCCAAGTAGAAAGTACATGCGAGTCACCAATTGTATTAATCATAACTCCAAATGGAAGATCTACAACCTGTGTCATGGGAAAAAGGTATGCCGACTGTATCCCTCTAACAGTGTGTACGGAGAACCCTGTACCTGGACCCTTAAATATATAGATGTCACATATAGGTGCAAATAACTGTTGCAGTAGGATCATTTATGGCAAAACAATACTTAATCTAAATAAAGATGAATAATTATTTAGTCTTTACTTTTATATCAATATTCCGATAGACTCAGATGCCAAAAAGGACAGCAACAAGACTATGTCCAAAAGGCATAATGCCTCATTTCTTGATTTTCAAGAAAATTCGTTTCATACAGTCTCTTAAAGTTCTTCTTTTCCACTAGTAGCAAAATTCCAAATTATGTCAGTTGAAATGATTTGTGATTGTTTCAATAAGCTTGTGGCAGTTCACCCCTATTATTTCTCACAAATTGTTGTGTTTTATGTTATCGGACCCCAAGATTGCAATGGAAGAAGGCGGTTTGGTGCCGTAAAACCAGGTTAAGTAGAAAACAAAATGAGATGTGCAATAAGTGTACGCGACACAGCCCACAAATCACTCAGAAAAACCACAATGGACAACCGCCAACAGCCTTCATCGAGGCAAGAAGGTGCTGTTCGTGGTTAAAGGTGAGTTAAATCTGGTTTAACCCACCTTTTCTTTTGAAATGCCTATACCAAGTCAGAACCATATAATTGGACTTGGACTTTTGAAATATAGCGTTGAATGGGAGACATCATGAGCGAAACTCGTCCTTGACCGCTTGATGGGTTTTGACGAAACTTTACTTGAAGGTAGTTGTACATCATATGGAAATGCTTATGAAGAATTTTCATTGCTGTAGGATTTCATTTAGGGGTCGGGAAATAATTGGACTTGGACTTTTTTGGGATTATTGTTGAATAGGAGACCTCGTAAGCGCAACGGGACCCGGATGTCCGAGTGGTCTAAGGGCTGGTTTAAATACCACACTATTGATCACTAGCCGAACGCCCCTCAGCTGGTGTTCGAGTACCGTTTGTAAATTAAACAAAGGGACTTCCCCAACTGTATGTTATAAAGTGGGCAAGTATCTGGCAAACTTGATTATATAAAGGGCATTAGAAATTAGTTAAAATAAAATTACAATTTGAATGAAATATCTTTTCAAAATCAAAAGTCCAAATCTAATATGTCCCTAGGCAAAATAAAGATAAACAAAATACAATTGCATATTAATAATTTCTATAATAAAATGAGATAGACATTGCCTAAATGCGAGCATGTAGCAAAAATATTAGATGTCAATGAACGGATTAATTGTATTTTACATACCTTTTGAGTTAAAAAAAGCTCCCCCTATACCATGAAACGTCGATCCTCTTTTTTGGCCCTCATATAAAATCGTTTAGAATTCTGAATATAAGATCTAAAGGAACCCATTCCCAAAAAGACGTGGACACTTTTGATGTACTAGTGCTTTGATTGTATTTTTTTATTTTAATCAGTTCATTTTCTAGAACGTTCAGTTTGGGACGAGGTATTTGGGGCGAATGAGCGTAAAAAAAAGAAAATGTAAAAAAATGAATAAAATTTGTTATACTTAAAAAATGAAGTAACTCATCGTCATCAGAATATTTTTCTCCTTGTTCTATATTTACAAAAAAAAGTTTTTGGAAGGCGATTAGCAAAATTGGTAATTATTTTCAAATTCACATCGAACTTGTGTGCACGTGAAATTGTGAGAAGCAAAACCATATCCGGACGAAAAAAAAATCAATATCAGCATTAGGCAATTTTTTCGCGGGAACTTGCTGTAGAGCTCTTCGCTCTCGCGGGCACTTGCTATTAAGAGTCTTAAATTTTAGTTCAAAGTGTCCCTACGACAGTTTCCTCCGGGTACTCCGGTTTCCTTCACTATTTAAACTGACCGCCCTACATTGCCCATGTGCATCAATAAAGGGCATTTAACTTACACACACACGCACGAACACACACACACACGCACGCACGCACGCACGAAAAACATCATAATGAGGTATGCATAAAGAATTTTCATTGCTGTTGGATATCATTTAGGGGAGGAAATCGGACTTTCAGTCTCTTGAAATATAGAGTCCAATATAAAGCGGGGAGTATCCTTTTGTGACTGAGCTTGCTCACAGCTGTATTCCTTGTTACGACTTGTTCGTTTATACCGGTACCCTGATGTGTATGTGTATCAAGTTGCATGACGATACCTCCATTACAGGGTACAACGTACATATCAAAAAACGAACATGCGGACACTGACGAGGTCTGTTATAGAAAGATAGTGTAAAATTATACAGAAACATGATTTTTATTATAAGAGAAGCTTCCAGATGTATTGACACTGAAATCCGCTTTCACACGAAAAATTGCCACACCTCCGCTGAGGAAAAATATTGTAAAGAAGTATATTAGAGATTCAAAGATTTATCGATAAACAAAATATTCAATTCATATCCTTTGCAAAATAGATTTTGAAGCCATGCAGATTTCATTTCCAATGAATTGCTTTTATACTTGTGTCCTTTATAAACAACATTATAAATCAACGAAAAATGGCTTGTAAATTTACATCTTGCATAATATTTTAACTATTTTAGTATGTCACTTTTTAATGGCATTCAAACTCAGGCCAAAAATGTCAAAATTTTTGCATTATTAATAAAAATAGATGTTTTCCATAGACCTTAATAGTAAAAATGGACAAAAAATTCATAGAAATCCATGGGAGTACAACCTTGTGACCATGCAGGAACAGCATTTGCTCCGTATACCTTTAAAATCCTTTGTGGAGCTAATTGGTCATCTAATCTCCTATTGTTAGTCCTTTCAATTATATTCAGGTGGGCCCAACACCTGGCTGTTCCGTCAGATAAACACACCATTTAAGGTATTATTAAAATTAGTGAAATATTTAGCATTCGACCATATGGAAAACTTTTTTTTGTTTTAGAAGATAACATCTTGGTTTTTGTTATCAGAGTTCGTATACTAATGAAAAGTTTATTTGGGTTTAAAAAATTAATTTTATTTGAGAGACAAAAAAATTTAAAAGAGTTTTCGTTGATTTATAGAACTCAAAGGGACTATACCATAAAATTCAGGATGTGATATTCCTTTCACTATCAGAAATCAACGTGCATAATTAAATTTTCAATGAGAGATCGATGCTTGTTGGAAAATTCGAAAAAAGATTTTACTTGCGATATCGATAACCTTGTTTGAGTATTTTTATGCCCCCGCGACGACATGTCGGGGGGGGCATTAAGTTGTATTCATGTCCGTCCGTCCGTACGTCCGTACGAATTTCCGTCAAGCTTTTCTCAGGAACCATACATGATATAGAATATTATGAGATATGGAATAAGTGTACGCGACACATCCCACAATCAAGCAGCAATTCAGAAAAACCACAATGGACAACCACCAGCAGCCTTCAACGAGGCTATTTGGCACTGCTCGCGGTTCTAATTAAAATGCATATAATTCAAATCCAGTCCTGAAATATTCACAGATAGACCCCCTTCTTAAACAATGAACAGAAAACATCAAAAAGACAAGAACATACGAAATAAAGCTTTGTCAAAGATTCCTGGCTTAGGACAGGCACATATAATATGTGGCGGGGTTAAACTAGTTTTTTGGGCCCAACCTTCCCCTATCAATATTCCTAGACAAAGCA
Source organism: Arcuatula senhousia (assembly GCA_963971305.1). Classification (NCBI taxonomy): domain Eukaryota; kingdom Metazoa; phylum Mollusca; class Bivalvia; order Mytilida; family Mytilidae; genus Arcuatula; species Arcuatula senhousia. The sequence continues at coordinate 1,600,136 of OZ020315.1, forward strand.
CAAAAATTAACACACAATAAAAATCAAATCGATCAAAGTCCAATTCCACTAGAGAGAACCTAAGACAAAAAACAACAAGAACAAACAAAATGACGGTAATTAAAGAAACTCTCTATAGAACACTCGCTGTTACTGACAGCTAGCTGAGAATCATCAATCGACTGCTGTAAAAAAATCAAACATATCGATTTTAAATCCGACACAACACTTCAAACAATAATGATTTAGTGAAGTGTCATCACACAAAATCGACATGCTTGATCGTTATAATGCTAAAAAATGACAATAGTAAAAACGTTTACGGAAGTTTTAAAGTAAGTATCAAGTTATCAATATTTCTGCCAAAAAACACTAGATTCAAAGATTTAACCAAAATATTCAATTCATATCCTTTCCGTAATAAATTTGGAAAGCCAATTTTTCATTTCTAATGGATTGCTTTTAAACTTTTGAGCTTTATAAAATTCGGGATGTGATATTCCTTTCACTATCAGAAAACGACGTGTACAATTAATTTTTTTCTATAAGAGATCGATACATGTGGAAGAATTTAGAAAAAGATTTTACTAATTTGTGGTATCGATAACCTTGTTTTAATATTTTTTCAGTAATAAAACGGATTTTATTATTAAAATCAGAAACACCACTGCAGATCCGAGCATATCTTACTAACTATGAAATGTAAACCCCGTATGACGGCGCTAGTGGAACATCTCCTTAAAAAAAAGGGAAATTTATAATAGGAAAGGTATAGTCCTCACGTTTATCATATACTTTGGTTTGTAATAATACTTAAATCTAAATCTAAAAAGGGACATCTATCACCGGTGACGTTAGATTTGTTCAAGGTTAATTCAGAAGGATAGATATCTGTAATAAAATTAGAAAATGAAGGATTGTTGAGTGCAAGAATGTCGTCTAAATATCTAAAAGTATAATTGACAGTTTCGATTAGGTTTTGTTTGTTGGGGTCATTTTGTAATTTAGCCATAAATTGTGATTCATAACAGTATAGGAAAAGGTCGGCTATAAGTGGCGCACAATTAGTACCCATAAGAATTCCTATAATTTGGCGATAAATTTGTTTACCAAAACGTATGTAAATATTATCTAACAAATAATTTAGAGCAGTAATAGTTTCTGCATCAGTCCAGTTAATGTAACCTTTTTGAATCTCGTTACTAAAAAATGATTTACTAAATGAGTTTGAAACTCTAGAACAGATATAATCACTTTTAGATTTGTCAAAACACCATTTAACCAAATATTCAAATTTCTTCTTAATCAGATTATGCGGTAGGTTAGTATATAAAGTGGAAAAATCGTAACTATCAACAGTATGGAAAGTATTTTCAAATGCACGAAGCTTGTCCAAAACATCAAGAGAATTTTTAACGCTCCAAAAATGATTACTTCCACTGTTTTCGAATACCCTTTCACAGTGTTGAATAATAAATTCCTTCATAGTAGTTTAAGTAAGAGATAGAACTTTGGAAATATGGGTTAAAGAACACTTACTTGAAGCAGAGATAAAACGAGATTTATATGGATTTTTGTGCAATTTAGGTATCCAGTACATAGTAGGTAACTTATAGTATGTCGGGGCAACTCGAAGTGCTGTGGTCGCTATGATATGATCGTCAATGTCGAATGCACGGGAACGAAAGCGTTCGAATTTTTTATTTCGTGCATTAAAACCAAGCAAACGGATTTTTGACTTTATTCGATTAAGGTAAGTATTAGGCCTAAAATCTACAAATGAATTTTGAAATTGGCTGATTCTGAGTTGAAAAATTGTCATAAATTTATTGATAAAACGGTCAAGAGATTTTGAGTCGACCCTTTCTCTCCTGATCCAAGATTTGCAATAAGATAGAAGGGAAGTTTTGATACAGTTTAGGCAGGAATTCCAATAAATTTTTATGGGTGGTCTAAACTTTGGTCCTTTTTTTTCAAGAAATTCATAACCTCTGGGTCATTGACGATTGAAAGGTCTCCGGTAACAACATGATCACAAGGAGCATATCTGAAATCAGATTTAGCACAGTCGCATGACAAAGTAATATTTGTGTCTAGTTCTTCGTCAGTTGTAGTTGTTGTATAGTTAAAAATAATGTTACGTGTAGGTTTCTTATATTTAAAAGATACAATAGGCGGTTCGGTATTAGAAAAGAAGGTGGAATGAGATCTTAGAATATTAGGGTCCATAAATATACTAGATATATTTATGAAGTCAAGACCTCTATTAATGTGGGTTAATTTTATAAAATGTCGAATGTGGTCTTCTGGGTTTTCAATTTTGGGAAACAGTTTATAGTAACAAAAAGAAGAGATGATGAGTGCACCTTCATATAATGGACTTGCATGAGATATAGTACACCATTCCAAACGGATACTATTTAATTTAGAAATGGGTATTGAACATAATTTACAAAACAGATGATGTCGTCCATTATTTTTGAAGATTTTAATCAGAAGCAGAGGTACCAATGGGGCATCCGAATGTCAAAAGTCCGAAAGGGCAGAGACAAAACCAGTAAACACCAACAAGAACGGGACAAAGCAGACAACATGTAAAACATGGAAACACACAATAAGATCAGTAATACTTGAGTCAGAGCGATGCTGTTTTCTTACATTACGATTTATTCGTTTACCATGCGACCGTTTGTTCCGTTTACCAGGAATCACTGAATTCATGACATTTATATTTGATGATCTAGATATGCTACCCTGTCCCATGATGTTATCGTTAAGACCCAGAGGGTATGCTGTCTGTAATTTTTTGATACAATCAAGTTCAGCAAGTCGTCTTTCTCTACGAAACTATCTTTTACTGTACAAATACCTACCAGTCTCCCCGACATACTGAATATTACAATTAGGTTCGGATCAAGTTATTGAATAAATTAAATTTGTTGTGTGTCAGTTAACATCTTGGGTCAGAAAGTTCGTCCATTTATACTAGATGTAACAGTGGTGTTTCTGATTAACCTGTTTCACGTATGAGAATTAACCTATGAGAATGATTTGTAACTTGGTAGGATGGTCCAGTATGACAACTATACGTCCTAAGCGATTTTGAGACCTGTCGGACATCTACTTCCTGTTTGGGACTTAGGCCAACTTTAAAATAAGTGAACATGACTATGAAAATTTCCGTCAAGCTTTTCTCAGGAACTGTACATGAGAATGATTTGAAACTTGGTAGGATGGTTCAGTATGACAAACTATGCGTCCTAAGCGACGCTGAGACCTGTCGGACATCTAATTCCTGTTTGGGACTAAGGCCAATGTTAAAATATGTGAACATGGCTATGAAATTTCCGTCAAGCTTTTCTCAGGAACCATACATGAGAATGATTTGAAACTTGGTAGGATTGTTGGATATGACAAACTATATGTCCTAAGCGATTTTGAGACATGTCGGACATCTACTTCCTGTTTGGGACTTAGGCCAATGTTAGAATATGTGAACATAACTATGAAAATTTCTGTCAAGCTTGATTTTCAGACCTGTCATAAGTTTACTTCCTGTTTGGGGCCAGCGGGGGCATCCGTGTCCCATGGACACATTCTTTCTTTATTTCAGTAATAAAACAGTTTTTATGATTAAAATCGCAAACACCATTGCAGATCGGAGCATATCTTACTATAACTGTGAAATGTAAACCCCGTAAGACGGTGCTAGTGGAACATCTCCTTCAAGAAAGGGAAAATCAATATCAAAATCAATATCAGTATAAGATAAAGAAAATCAATATCATTTCAGGCAAAGTTTTCTTATGAACATACGTAGAAACCATCACTGTGGTCCTACGAGTTGCACTTGCTATCCTAGTTTAATTCCTCCAAATCATAACATTCTCCTCCAAATCACAACATGGCCCTTCAAATCACAGCATAGTCATTTTTCTGTCTTTGCTAGATTTTTCCAACACTTTGGTGATGCCAGGGTAAAAGTATTGTTTTTCAGTCCTATATAACCATTTTAATCAACAAACAACCCCAATTACCATATCCGAAATCGTATATTTACAGAGGTAAAAATCCGTCAGAATGATGGCCGGACATTACCCCACAAACTGCCAAAATTAAGTTCCAGAGCCGTCTTCCGTAAAAGATGAGAAAGAGCTTTTAATAAAATGGGTATGATGGCATTCTTAGACTTTTATATATATTTTTTGCTTTAAAGCAACACACAGGGTCACATGGATAAATAGACATATCTTTCAAAAATATCAATTGTGATTGCTCTGCATCACATCCGAAAGTTCCTCTAAGGATTTTTTCGACACAGCAATCGGCTGTGTGGTTATTTTAAATGTACACTTATTTATATAGGTTGTGTCGCGTAACCCTAATCGTATATTATTTATTAGGTCTTCTATGGAATCGCGTTTCTGGTATTTTTACGTCGTTAGGAGGAAATAAAGAGGAGCAATACGAATGCTATATTCTGTAGAATTATTTCTACTCAGCGTCGCAAACTAAATCTTAGTAGTAAAATGATGAGTTTTTATTTAAAGGGGTTACATGTACTTCTTCAAATAGTGGCTACATGCACTTCTTCATATGGTGGCTACATGTACTTCTTCAACTATATGTTTTCATTCATCAAAAGATTTCAGCCAGCAGTTAACGAGCTTATTATATAGTGCTATGGTAGATCTCTATCTTATCTGTACAAGTTAAGACAATTATAAAGAAAGTATCAAGTTTCCATCTCTTTATCTTATCTTTCTCAACCTAGAATTCATTATAGTAGGGATTTAACGAGGCACTGATTATTGTAATGAGAATGTTGCTTGAACAATCTAAACATGACCGATGAAAATGGATTAAGGGATACATAATTACAAAATGAGGTAATAGATTGAAACAATTAAAACAGATTAACCCCACTTGATGACGTGTCGAGTGTGGTCGTTGTATTCTCAGTACGGTAGTGTTTAGTGGTTCCTGTATATAATTGGATCGTTAATGTTACAGAGTACACTTAATTTCTTTTAACATGGAATGCGTCTCTTTGGTTTTGATTTTTACTGTTTTCGGATTTATTAAAATACAGGCCGGCGCAGACGAAATCTCCCAGACCGGACTGACGAGCTTCGAACAGCTTGATCGCAACGTTGTGGATTCGGTGTTAAAGACTGTGGATAGCAAATTTGATTCGTTGAGTGAAAGGATTTCCTCGCTGGAGCGAGCTGTAAACGGGTTACAGTACTACAATGTCAGACAATTCAAAACGGTTAATACCAATATGAATTCTTTTAACCAACTTTTACAAAGTTTGAATGCTAAGTTAGTGCATTTTAAGGTTAAGGTGGATAACACTGGGATTGAGAATTCGATCACCGACGTAAAACAAGATTTAAAGACAATGCAAAAAGCAACCAATATGATGTTTGAAGCTATGGAACAAAATTTTAACTATTTGAACAAGGATTTTTCGGAGAAGTTGAATACATTGGAAAGCATGGTGTCGGTAATTAATCAATCTTCCGACGAAATGTCCAGAAAGATCAAGGAAAGTCTCATGTCTCAACCCTTGACTGCCCCGGTCACAAACCAACCAAACTGTTCTGAAATGTTCGAAAAGTTCGACGATAAGGTAAATGTAGTCATAAATAATACAATTAGTAGCTTGAAGTTTATAGATCAGGCTGCACAGAGTCAGGCGTCAGTCGAACAAATTCAAAAACTAGCAGGAACATTGGAAAGTTTAAATGAAAACGTTAAAAGGACAATGTCTTATTATCATCATACGGGCGATTTGGTAGAACGAATAGTTGGAGCCACCGAGACCGTGGCCGAGGACCAAACTCTAATACGGGATGACCTGCGAGAGTTCCTTGAAAAGCAGACGAACATCACTCAGTGTAGTGGTCAACGTAGTAGTGAGAGTATTCCAAAGGGAGTATCACCACCCCAAAAAGTCGCGGAACAATGTCGAATTCCCGCCAAAGCTATGACGGATTTCAAACATGTCTTAGAAAACGGGACACACCTTGTCGAGATTGTTACTGCCTTGGCTGAGACAAGTCAGAAATCACTTAAAACTACAGTAGTAGAACTCTTAAAAGAAGTATACAGACTCAAAGATGTACAAAAGTCTGAACCGAAAACGACAAACCCGCCAACTCTAAATGGATTTATAGAATACGACTTTGAACTGTTGCTAAACGCAACCAAAGGTGTTTTACAAATGATAGAGGCAGTGGCTTCAAACACGCGGTGGATTCCATACATCTTTCACAACTTACAGTTTGTCGAGGGTCAAATCAACCACACCTTGTCGAACTCCTACAAATATTTTCATGCTCTTGAGCTTCTGGACCAATCCCGGACAACCAGCCTACAAGGTGGTAGGAGCAATAACGCTTCATTTAGTTTTATTCTCGGAACTTTGTCTAAGCTGAACAGGATCATGCCTTCTCTCACACAACTACTGGGAGAACCAGGTAGGTTATGCTTTTGTTTCTAGAAATGTTTATAGTGTAACATTCACCAATCGGCGGATCTAGTAATTGCTAAGACGGTCATTAACCATGTTAACTGACTAAATAGGGAACCAAGGCAAACAAAAATCATGCCATAAAGAGTTTAGGTCACCAGGTACCCCTTTGATTTGCCACTACCACTGCACCTGGTTTTTTCTTTACTTTAAAATGAGGTGTCAATTGATTTACAATTTTTTTTTCTAAATTATCAATCACTTCCCGTGGCTAAATACATTCATTTCAGCCACATACATCTTGTACAACAAGGATATATAGCTTTCCTTCCATATTTCTGGAACTGGGAATCAACCCGTTTCATCTAACCGTAATAAGATATAATACGAATACGAATACGAATCTTTATTGTCATTAAACTTTTATACAGTTTGTGACACATAAACATACACAGATATAAAACTAACTAAAACACACAGTAATACATAGTTACAAGTAAAGAAAAAATTAAGGGTCCCCTGTCCTCAGTTCAAAAGACTTTTTTATAAAGGATCCTAGTTTATTTACTTGCAATGGTGTTGAGGGGTTTAAGAAATAAGTTACTTTTTCTTCATCATTCAGATTATTGAATGATATGTGTTCTAAAGATATAAAGTTAAAATAAGTTACTCTTAAGTTTGCATTGTAAGTACATCTAAGTAAAAAATGATTCTCATCGTCCAATACCTGACATTTTTGACATAATCTTTCTTCTCTAGGAATTTTAAAGTGCCTTCCTTTTTCAATTAATAGTTTGTGGTCACTGATTCTTAATTTTGTAATCAGTTTCCTGAATTCAAAGTTTGAAATTGAGAGATATGGTTTTATTTTTAAGTCTGGATTCAACTTTTTATAGAAATTTAGTTTACTTTTATCATCAATACTATTCATTTTGTTTTTTACAATATTTTCATAGAATGAGTTTATTTGAGTTTTTACATATTTTTTAATGTTTTTCAGTTGTTTTAATTCCGTACAAGTCTCCAGTCTTTCTAAATCAATATTTGTTTCAAAAAGTATGTCTTTTACGTATGTATACCAGGTATACGTTCCCTTTTCATCCAGTATTTTAGTTAATTGGAAAGATTCACTTAATAGAGGGTTTAGATTTGTAGTCAAAAAGCGTGCTAAATACATAATTGTTAATATTTTGATATGACATTCAATGGGCATTCTACCCAGTTCTTGTCTAGTTCCAAAATTTGAAGCATTCTTATTAATGCCAAGTGCATTTTTGCAATATGCAAGATGCAGATTTTCAATAGGATTTTTATCAATAAAATGGAAAGGGTCTACATTTTTCCCTGAAACCAGGGCTCGGTTTTTAGCATTAAAGTAGCAACTATACGAGTCTAAAAATGTAATTTCAGAATTGTATGTTAAGATAGGTCTTACTAGTGTGTCAAAGAGGTTATTGGAAACATTTACTGGAAGATTACTCAGAGAATTGGTATAAGACTTTATAGAAAATAATACCTTTTTTGCCTTTTTGGTTAATTCTGTTGTACTATGGCTCATGTTGCCATTGGACTTAATAAGTAATCCTAAATAAGGATATTCTGAGACATTTTCTATTGTCTCATTATTAAAATTAAGTATGGATTGCTCTACCTTTTTCCTTCCTGTTGAAATGATCATGCTTTTTGTTTTGTTTATATTTAAAGAAAGCTGCCATTTATCACAGAAAACTGCAACTTTATCTAGACTATTTTGAAGTCCCTCCTGTGAATAATAATAGAAACAGAAGTACTAATACGGCATCCCAATGTCAAAAGTCCGAAAGGGCAGAGACACAACCAGTAAACACCAACGTGAACAGAACGAAGAAACAGACAACATAAAACACAAAAACAATTAACTGAAAAGCAGTCAACATCGCAAACTCATGTCACAAAGAGAGTGAACCCAGATGCTCCGGAAGAATAAGCATGCGGTTCCTGCTTGCTATAGCACACCTGTCGTGCTTCCAATAGTCACTCCGGTAAAGGACGAGAAAACAAAACCCCATGACAAACCAACATATGCAATCATCTGAGAGATAGAAATCCCATCTGAGAAATAGAAATCCCATTTTTGTCTATGAGCGCATGATGTCTCCCGTAAATTTTCTAACTTAAAATTCTAATTACGGCCATGACCAAGCCTATTGCCAAATACATTTCTCTCAGACTCAATCCTGTCAAATGTAGAAAAGAAGCAAATATACAGATCTTGGAGGATTATTCTCAAATGTCTGAGAGAAAAATTCCAAACAAAGGCAAGATGGAGAAATTGAAGATGGCAATTGTCTTGACTTGGTACAGGTATTTGAAAAGAAATAATGGTTTTAAACAATTTTATGACCAAATCTCCGTCTTCCATTGTAGGGTCCGGTAGAAATTAATGTTCGGACCAATTTTATCATACATTTAAGAGCATACAATATAACTATTTTAAAGAATTCACCTATCGTATCCCGTAGTTAAGATCATTTTAAAGTCTTCTATACACCGTCTAGTTGTTTTAAAGTCATAACATGGCTAAACAACATGAATAGATGAAGAAATGTTACAGCAAAATTAATTAAAGATTTATCTAGCTAAAACTACTGACCATAATAAATTAGACAAAGTTTTAAAAACGAAGAAATGACGACCTCAATGGTCCTGACTTGACTCAGTAGATCATTGTCATATAAACGTAACGAATATTACTACAAAATGGGTTAGAAAGCCAATGTATTATCCAATATTTTATTTTGCCAGTTTTAATACCTTGTCGTGGCTATCCGGCCGGACCCGTTATAGATTTTTTTTTAATGAAAGCAAGTTAACAACGCCCTCTTTCTGTGTCATTGTGTCATGAATCTGCGGTCCATTCGTGAAAAAAAAAATGTTTTCCATTTGTGTAAAATGTTAATAAAAAAATATCAAACTGACCGGTCTTCGTTGTCCCACCCGATTCCATGACTATAAAAACAAATACCCTGCGTTTACTATAAATATCTTGAATATATTTCAGAACCGTTTATTGTTCTAAACGGCGGAAGACGAGAAAACGAAGGAAGAGTTGAGATTTACAGGAAGGGAAAATGGGGAACACTTTGTGGTAACTTTGGTCATATTGAAGCGGCCTACATCTGTCGCCATTTAGGATACATGGGAGGAAATTCCGCCGGAAGTGGATTCTTTGGTCCCGGAAGTGGGATTTTCTGGAAAGTTAACGTTAGCTGTCTCTACAGTCGCCAGTGTGACATTGTCAAACCGATGATCCAGGCTGACCACTGCGACCATCAGCATGATTTTGCCGTTATTTGTGGTAGGTTCGACTGTAAACTTAGTATTATTGTGTTGGGATACACAACATGTAGCCAGCAAAAAACAAGTCATTTTCAAAAAGTTGAACAGTTGTCAAACCATTTTTCCTCTTAGGGACCGACCATTTAACTTGAAGGGGGGGCTTGGTTTTTTCCTAAAAAAATATTTTGAAAATGATTTTTGATGAAAAAAATATTTTGGAAATGATTATTGATGAAAAAAATATTTTGGCAGCAGAGGGTAAGAAAAAAAAATATTCTGAAGAAGAATTTCTGTCATATAAAAAAATGCTTATAATAAAAAAAATATTTTCTGTCGAGACGCTTTCAAAACATAAAAATTTTGTCATGACGCATTCACAAATTAAATTTTTTTTCCAAAAAAAAATATTCTGGCCAAAACAAAAAACCAAACCCCCCCCCCCCCCCTTTCAAGTTAAATGGTCCGTCCCTTAACACAAAAAATATGTTAAAGTTACAAATACAATTAAGTTCCAGTAAATTTTGCTACGCCTGACCAAAAAGATTGAAAATACCACCGTATGAACTGGAACCCCCAAAAATAACTAATTTCAATTTATGACTTGGGAAGGAGGAACCTTAGAGTTTTTATAGGTTTTGAAATTAACACGGATAATTCCGTGTTCTTCGATGCCGGGTCGGGATAACATCAGGGAATTAAAACTCCTGCAGCAGTGCTTTAATACCATCACGGATGTTAGAAATCAAAAGTACAACAAACTTCCAGACAATAAACTTTGCTACGCCTGATGTGCATTTCGTCTAATTATGACTCATCAGAGGGGCTCTACCAAAAAGATTTAAAACAGCGCGCTTTGATAATCAAGTGGAAAAGCGTGTGTGCTGAATTCATGATAGGTCAACCTTCTTCTATTATCTAAAGTTATATTAATTTGCTAGATACATAACTACAAATTTTCGGATTTCATGCAAACCTACAACTTTAGAAACCACAAGGTGATAAATTACTATTTTAAAGACCTTCTTTGAAAAAATACAAAAGTCGATGTCTCAAGTTTGTTTCGGGACTACAAATTTTGAGACCTACACACATTGAAATCATGTGTCACTTGATGTTGGGGTCAATTTGTTGAATGTCATAACCTTGAAAATACTTAGAAATGTTAAAAAAAACGTCGAGCTTATGGGTCATCATGTCAAAGGTCAATGTCACAAAGACGATTATTTGTTTCAGATCATATGGTTCGTCTAGTTTCTGATGATGAATCTAAGAGCAGGACAACAGGATTTCTAGAAATTCACCATATGGAACATTGGACACGAATATGCTCCGATAATTGGACGGATGAAAACTCCAACGTGGCTTGCAGACAATTAGGGTATACCAGTGGCTCCGTATCGTCTCCTTCCGGCGAATATAAACCGCCACCTGAAGAACTTCCGGCCGTGTTGAACAATGTAACTTGTACCGGAAATGAAATCCGATTGGATGCTTGCAGTTATAGTAGCTGGTCACCGAAATTATGCCCATCAAAAGAATTCGTACATCTAAGTTGTTCTTAGATTAGCCAACTTTTTATGACTGTCAGTACTTTTAACATGTAAACTTGTTTCTTAAGTCAGTGTAAATGGCAAATCCAATGTTTTCCGAAATTATTTTTGTTTGTATTATTAGTAATTAACCTGAGACCGTGAAAGGCAAAAACCCTAATTCCTATTTTCTTTATCCATATCCTGTGTTAATTTTGTTATGTTATTTAGTATTAACTCTTTCAAAGGTAAACCGAGAATCCATTAGAATTTGTCCGAGGTACCATTGAAAGTTGTCCAAAACTCCATTGAAGGTTGTCCGAGATCTGTTTAAAGATGTCAGAAACTTTAAATATCAAAGTTGTTCGAAATTTTTTAAGTTCCCCAAGCCTCAGTTGAAATTTGTCCCAGGTTCCGTGTAAATTAATAGTCCTAAACTTATTTGTATTTGTCTAAGTCTAAGTTGAAGTTTTGGCGTTGTTTAAATACATTGTACATAGAAATTATTAGACTATCGTGTTTTTTCTAAAGATTGACTGAGGAAAACAAAAGTCTTGCAAATTTGTTCTATTTGGTAAAATTTGCAATAAATCTTGTGCGAGTATTCGTTCAAAAAAGGTCTGTCCTGCAAACCCAAATGACTTAATTCAGAATCAGTGGACAGACCATTGTAATATAAGGCCGAAATATTTGTAAAAACCATTAATTGTTTAATTTGTAAATATTGTGCAAGCATTTATGTAATAAACGTACTATACTTATTTTTGTGTGATCTTATATATAACAAACACATGAACTATAAAGTCTTGTCGATCTATCCTCTGCAGTATATATTGAGGTTGACTCTATGTACTATACTCGAGTATAAGAAAGGTGCACTACGTATTTCTAGATATTTAATCAAATTCACAACAAAGTTCAAAGCAATAAAGTTTCGATTAAACATATTTTATTTGTCATGATTACAAATTAGATTTGACACAAGTAAAACATACTTATGAAGTCCTCTCAATAACATAGTTAAACAATAAAATGAGCATGCATGTAAGCTACATTTATAAATAACAAAACAAAAGAGAAGTAATTGCTTAATAAGAATGGGAAAAAAAACTGTTTAGGAGTAAAAGAATAAATTTTGTTACACAGGCTGAAGCCTGATTTGTCTCATCAGAGCCACATGCACTCTAGCCAATGGACTGAAAATGCCAAACACAAGAGAATACAAAAGCATATATAATACAAGCGTCTTATAATAAAACACCGAACACATTAGCCATCCAATAATTTGACTTACTTGACTTATTTCCGTCTCTCCTTGAGGAGTATCGGGTCATAAACAAGTCTTCTCCGTTTCCCTATATCGGATGCCACTCTAGTTGCCTCTGCCTCTAGGTGCTGAAGCCAAGATCTTTCTTTTCTTTTTCTTTATTTAGTCCTCTTCCATGCTCTTTTGGGCGCCCTCTCTTTCTTTTACCATCTGGGGTCCATGTGAGGGCTATTTTTGCTTGCCTGCTGTTCTCCATCCTGAGCACATGTCCGAGCTACTTCCGCCTTGTTTTCTTACTTCTTCGTTTGTAACTTTCTGTGGCCAATAATTTATAATGAACATAAAGTGTAAAAATTAGGTCAAGGTCAAATGACATTAGTGCCCGACGCATTTAACACACCTTAATGTATCTATGTATGTTCACCAAATATCAGATTCCTGTGTCTTAAATTTTCAAGAAACTCATTTTCCACAAAATATTCACGCCCTAGAAAGACCTGATTTTACAGAATTGTTGGTCCAGGGTCAAATAGCACGATGACAGTTTCGTTCAAAATATTCCGAGGTGTCTGTGTTCCAATTGTCAGATGCATAGGTATCACTATTTTTCCACAAAAGTCTTACAGAAAGAATGCTCAAAAATTCGCTTTTCGTCGAAGACAAACCAAAAACCAACAATTCACGTTCCCACATTGCTACTTAAAACAACCTTTAACTTATCACAGGTAGTAATGTGTCATATCGTATAATGTTTGGTAAAGGGATTTGGTCATGGTATAGTAAAGGGAGGTCATGGTTTGTACAAGGGATTTTTTTTCTAAAATATGTAAAAATACATTTATTTTAGTATCAAATCGTGTGGAGAGCTGAAAGGAATTGAACATGACGATAAAGTTTACTGTGTTAACTTTAAATCTGCTTAGTTGTGCTTATTAACCAAATTTAAATTTTGTCATGGTTTGGTAAAGGGATCAAAAAATTGTCATGGTTTATACCATTATGTCATGGTTTATCACATTTTCTAAAGTTAGGAGATCGGACAAAATATTAGGTTTTTTCTGCTGTTTTATTTGTTTGACGACATACTGTGTTTTAGTGTTTCTAAATACGTATCTTTAACCCCCGAAAAAATCATTGACTCGTTTCTTGGAATTTATAAATCGTTAACTTCAGTAATATATAGCATATAAAAGATATATATTTTCATATATATTATTTATATCATTTTAACTTCTGCTCTAGACCGTCACTAAGTCAACAACATATACTAACCATCAGGATTACCATTGAACAATTAAATATGAATATGGTTATTGTATAAGCTTCTAAAAACAGTACAAGCTACTCCTGTATGACAATATAAAAAAATATATATAATGGATTAAGCAAACCTTTCTCTTATACTATAAACATTGCTGTTGCATGCACTGAATAATATTATTCTGGATGTAGCAACATATTCCCTGAGATATGCAAGAAGCAGAGGTACCAATGGGGTGTCTAAATGTCAAAAGTCATAAAGGGCAGAGACAAAACCAGTAAACACCAACAGGAACGGGTCAAAAACAGACAACATGTAAAATATGGAAACACAAAATAACTGAATGTCAATCAACAACGCGAACTCCAGTCGAAACGAGAGTGAACTCAGGTGCTCCGGAAGAGTAAGCAGTTCCTGCTTGCTATAGCACACCCGTCGATTTACCAACAGTCAATACAGTGCGCCAAATCCGGTAAAGGAAGACAGTAGTATAGATGCACCGATCAAGTCTCATTTCTCAGGTGGAGCATGGTGGAGCAGCCCGCTGCGCAGGTCTGTGACGTCATATCCACTTCCGGTCCGCCATCTTGAAGCACGGTGGCCATCTTGCTTCCGGTTCCGCCATTTTGCTTCCGGTTCCGCCATTTTGCTTCCGGGTCCGCCATTTTGCTTCCGGTCCGCCATTTTGCTTCCGGTCGGCCATCTTGCTTCCGGTGACGCAACATCCGGTAATTAAGGGGAGGTAATTCCACAAAGTCACCGCACGGTAAAAGGCTTGTAACTAAGTTATTCCTTGACCGATTCCTTTCGGGTTTGTTGCATTGTCTTAAGTATGACAATGTCTCTTTGATGATTTTCTTTGTGGTCTTCAGTGGTCATTAGAGGCTTGACCAGTAGGTGACCATTTACTATTTCTTATCAAAGGTGGGGTTGTCGTATCGTTGGAAAGGTAGCAAGGTGTAGTTGCCATTTTTGAGTCGGTAGTGGTCAGTGGTCAGTCAGGGCTTGACCATTAAGTGACCCCTTTTTCTTCTTGTTGTATACTTAGCGTGTAATATGTCATTGTAAAGCTTGTGAGGTCTAGTTTTATATTCTTTCTTTCGTGTCAATCTAAGGGAAGTAACTCTTTGTTTCTAGTGTGTTTTAAGTCTTGTATTTGATACCGTTTCGTAAGGAATTTGCCGGGCTTTGTGGGGATATGCTTTAAGTACTGGTTTGATTCTTTTTATAAGGCGTTAGGGATAACAAATCGATTTTAAGTTTCGATACTTTATTTTGAACACAGTAATAGGTTTCAGTCTTCATCCTCGTCTTCTTCACTCTCCTCGTCAGGCCTGAACTGTTTTATTTTCTCATCCAGCAAGTACTTTCTCTTCTCAGTAGCGTATTTCCAAGACTCTTCATACTCATAATCTTCATCGTCCCTCAGTCGTTTTGCCGTTTGTTTGATCTTCTTGTGGAGTGGATCTCGTGCCATTTCCATTTGCCACATAATGTTATTGACGTAGCGATTTTTAAAGCTTCTCTATAGAGCGGGAGCAAATCCAAGTCAGCCTTTGATATTGCCTCTTTTTCGTGGTGACCTTTTTCCGTGTATTCATCCACTTTCTTTTCGTGTTCGTCTTTGTAGCTGATCATCACTTGTCCAATAAAGTCACCCCACGGATCAAACTGTTCTCCGGGGTAAGTTTCTTCGTCCTCAGACAAGTCATCACTCTTTTCTGATTACGTATCCTCCTCTTCCTCTTCCTCAGTTTCCCATTCCGGGTCCTCCTTCAACCATTCCGGTTCCTCCATTTTTCTTTGATGCTTCTGTTCTTTGTGTCTCTGTAGATTGAACAACTTTTGGCTTGTGTATCCGCATTCGTCGCAATGGTACATCTTTCCTTCTCGGCGTCCGGTTTCTATCTGATGATTTTTGTTCCGTCTTAGTAAATTTATCTATCACTTCTGAAAAGTGTACCATGTTGCTAACAGAGCGCTTATTACACGGACGGATTAGATCGGGTCTTGTTAAATTGTCTTTCTTTCTATTCCATGCATGGACAAAGAATGCATTCCTCAATGCTGCTAAGCTCTCTCTACTGTATCCAAGCCTCCATGTTTTGAATCTACGCCATTTTTTAAATATTCGCTGGCAGTCTATGCATGGCACATTTTGTTCCCAATTGTTAAATTCGGTTTTCGGCTTCCCCACCTTACATTTACGACAAACACGTTCCCCATTCTCACTTTCAATGTCCTTTTCTATGAGTTTTGGAAGATAATCCATTACATTTACGTGCGTCTTGTTCGAATACATTCGAGCCACTGACAACATTGTTAATTTATTTTGCCTTTTCAAAATTGTATCGTCCAATCATCTCTCAGCATTTTATCACGTGACTAACTCTTTGCTCTTCTTGCTCTTTTGATTGCTCATTTTGCTCTTTACCTTGCTCATCTTGCTCTTTTGCAGCTCTTTACCTTGCTCATCTTGCTCTTTTGCAGCTCATTTTGCTCATTTACCTTGCTCATCTTGCTCTTTTGCAGCTCATTTTGCTCATTAACCTTGCTCATCTTGCTCTTTTGCAGCTCATTTTGCTCATTTACCTTGCTCATCTTGCTCTTTTGCTGCTTTTCTTACTAATTTGATCACCCAGCAGCAGCAGCAGCAGCAGCAGCCATTTTACCCTCTTCCCCCTTTCACTTACGCAGCAGCAGCAGCAGCAGCAGCAGCCGTTTAAGACCTTCTTCCCCCCCTTTTTTTCACTTACGCAGCAGCAGCAGCAGCCATTTTACCCTCTTCCCCCCTTTCACTTACGCAGCAGCAGCAGCAGCCGTTTAAGACCTTCTCCCCCCCTTTTTTTCACTTACGCAGCAGCAGCAGCAGCCGCCGTTTTACCCTCCTCTCCCCTTTCACTTATGCAGCACCAACCGATTCCTTACCTTCTTCCCTTTTCTTCTAGTTGTGTTTTTCCTTTCCTGTGTTAACTTGTACAACTTTTGTGAAGCAGGGAATCCAGACCACTTTATACTTTTAATTTTCCATAGGCCCTGTGTTAAATCTGTTGGCGACTCGTGTCACCCCCAGATCTCAGCAATGTCGTGTGTAATCATGCGGAACTAACTATTCCATTGAGATTATTTTGTACTTGATAACCCAATATCTTGTAACCAGTTCAAACCGGTTTCTTTTCGTTCCGATACTACCCCTTTGCATTTCTATTTTTAACCCTAACCCTAACCCTACCCCTAGCTATTCTAGTTTGTAATTTTAACCCTAACCCTAAACCCTAACCCTAACCCTACCCCTAGCTATTCTAGTTTGTAATTCTAACCCTAACCCTAAACCATAACCCTAACCCTACCCCTAGCTATTCTAGTTTGTAATGCTAACCCTAACCTTAAACCTAACCCTAACCATAATCTCTAACCTTAACCTTTTCTCTTTTCAGTTCTATTTTTAGCCCTTACCCCAATTCTAACTCTAACTCTCTTTGATAGTGTTGTCATTTTATTTCTAACCCTAACCCTAACTCTCTTTTCTCTAATCGTATCCCTAAGCTCTCTTCACTAACCCTAACCCTTTCTCTTTCCATTTCTATTTTTAACCCTTATCCTAATTCTAAGTCTCTTTGTCTTTGTTGTCATTGTATTTTTAACCCTAACCCTAACTCTCTCTTCTCTAACCCTAACCCTTTCTCTTCTATTTTAAGCCCTTATCCCCATTCTAACTCTAACTCTATTTCCCTTTGTTGTCATTGTATTTCTAACTCAAACCCTTATTGTCTTTTCTCTAACCCTAACTCTCTCTTCTTTAACCCTTTCTCTTTCTATTTCTTAACCATTTACTCTAACCCTAACCTAAATTCTCCTCTGTTGTGTATAGTATTTCTATTCATGTTCGTACCCTAACCCTAACTCTTCTGCTATGTAGCCTTAACCCTAACTCTTGATCTCTTTGCCCCTTGTGTTGTTGTTCTGCTTTTCCTGTTCATGAGCGGTTTGTAATATCACGTTTGTGCCAATTTCTGATTCGTTGTGAAGTTAAACAAAAACAATGCAAACAATAATGCATTTACAAAACAACAACAAAAGGAGCACTACGTGCAAAGAGATCAAGAGTTAGGGTTAAGGCTACATAGCAGAAGAGTTAGGGTTAGGGTACGAACATGAATAGAAATACTATACACAACAGAGGAGAATTTAGGTTAGGGTTAGAGTAAATGGTTAAGAAATAGAAAGAGAAAGGGTTAAAGAAGAGAGAGTTAGGGTTAGAGAAAAGACAATAAAAGTTTGAGTTAGAAAATCAATGACAACAAAGGCAAATAGAGTTAGAGTTAGAATGGGGATAAGGGCTAAAAATAGAAGAGAAAGGGTTAGGGTTAGAGAAGAGAGAGTTAGGGTTAGGGTTAAAAATACAATGACAACAAAGACAAAGAGACTTAGAATTAGGATAAGGGTTAAAAATAGAAATGGAAAGAGAAAGGGTTAGGGTTAGTGAAGAGAGCTTAGGGATACGATTAGAGAAAAGAGAGTTAGGGTTAGAGAAGAAAGAATTAGGGTTAGGGTTAGAAATAAAATGACAACACTATCAAAGAGAGTTAGAGTTAGAATTGGGGTAAGGGCTAAAAATAGAACTGAAAATAGAAAAGGTTAAGGTTAGAGATTATGGTTAGGGTTAGGTTTAAGGTTAGGGTTAGCATTACAAACTAGAATAGCTAGGGGTAGGGTTAGGGTTATGGTTTAGGGTTAGGGTTAGAATTACAAACTAGAATAGCTAGGGGTAGGGGTAGGGTTTAGGGTTAGGGTTAGAATTACAAACTAGAATAGCTAGGGGTAGGGTTAGGGTTAAAAATAGAAATGCAAAGGGGTAGTATCGGAACGAAAAGAAACCGGTTTGAACTGGTTACAAGATATTGGGTTATCAAGTACAAAATAATCTCAATGGAATAGTTAGTTCCGCATGATTACACACGACATTGCTGAGATCTGGGGGTGACACGAGTCGCCAACAGATTTAACACAGGGCCTATGGAAAATTAAAAGTATAAAGTGGTCTGGATTCCCTGCTTCACAAAAGTTGTACAAGTTAACACAGGAAAGGAAAAACACAACTAGAAGAAAAGGGAAGAAGGTAAGGAATCGGTTGGTGCTGCATAAGTGAAAGGGGAGAGGAGGGTAAAACGGCGGCTGCTGCTGCTGCTGCGTAAGTGAAAAAAAGGGGGGGAGAAGGTCTTAAACGGCTGCTGCTGCTGCTGCGTAAGTGAAAGGGGGGAAGAGGGTAAAATGGCTGCTGCTGCTGCTGCGTAAGTGAAAAAAAAGGGGGGAAGAAGGTCTTAAACGGCTGCTGCTGCTGCTGCTGCTGCTGCTGCTGCTGCGTAAGTGAAAGGGGGAAGAGGGTAAAATGGCTGCTGCTGCTGCTGGGTGATCAAATTAGTAAGAAAAGCAGCAAAAGAGCAAGATGAGCAAGGTAAATGAGCAAAATGAGCTGCAAAAGAGCAAGATGAGCAAGGTAAATGAGCAAAATGAGCTGCAAAAGAGCAAGATGAGCAAGGTAAATGAGCAAAATGAGCTGCAAAAGAGCAAGATGAGTAAGGTAAAGAGCTGCAAAAGAGCAAGATGAGCAAGGTAAAGAGCAAAATGAGCAATCAAAAGAGCAAGAAGAGCAAAGAGTTAGTCACGTGATAAAATGCTGAGAGATGATTGGACGATACAATTTTGAAAAGGCAAAATAAATTAACAATGTTGTCAGTGGCTCGAATGTATTCGAACAAGACGCACGTAAATGTAATGGAAGTAGTATAATGGGACTATGGCCCCCAGACCCCAAAAGGCTGGGACTTCGACCCCCAGGCCTCCAAAGGCTGGCTCTAGGACCCCCAGGCCTCCAAAGGATGACTCTACGACCCCCAAGCCTCCATATGATGACTCTACGACCCCCAAGCCTCCATTTGATGACTCTTTGTCCCCCAGACTCCAATATGATGACTATGACCTCAGACCTTTATATGATGACTCTTTACCTCAAGGTCCAGATATGATGACTCTATGACCCCCCTAGGTTGCAATATTATGATTCCATTCCTTAATCTCTATCATTCTCAAATTGTAACAGGTGAGAAACCCCTTCAAAAGATCAAAAGAGAAAGGATATTTCAGGAAATATTTTATAAATGCCAAAGTTATAGAAATGTCCAACATTCTTTAAAAGGAAATGAAAAAGGTAAGGGGAAAAAATATTTTAAAAATATAAGTTTGACTTCCAATCCTTTCACTAAATGATATCTGTTAACATGTTTGTATACCTATTTGCAGGTTCACTTTGATGAAGGGGTGCCAAAGACCCATCTGATGATAGCTTGGTCTCATGCCTACCGAGAAGCAAGGAAAGGTTGTTGGATGCAATACGCAATTGATAATCACCGGTTTAAACGGCGTATAGAAACGATAAGCATAGTATTATCGCCTATCTTATCAAGGGAGCACAGAGAATTATCTTACAAACGACTTTTTTAAGATGACAGTATTTAATCCCACAATAAAAATTATGACCCCCCTCCCCAAATTTTACGACTTTAAAGGATATTTTAAAAGTTTATGACCCCCAAATTTCATGACCTGTCATGATATTCAAAAATTCCCACGCCTACAAGGACCCAAATTTTATGACCCCCATATTGTCTGACCTTTTAAGATATTTAAGAAGAAAATTTCCACTAAATTTTAGTATAAATTCAACAGTCAACCTTTTGAATTTTATCACTTCTATTACAACACGTCTACTGTAAAGATGCAACAAGAACACAGAGACATCCTTCGTCGTAATTACGTGACGTTAATTAAAGAAACGCCAGTCGAAGTTGTTGTAGATCATTTATACCAGAGCGGGACATTAACAGATGAATTGAGGGAAGACATTCTACAGAACAACAATTCATATTCAAAAGTAAGACAACTGATTTCTACACTCCATAGAAGAGGAAATAAAGCCTTTGGAAATTTTTGTTTAGCACTGAAAGCTGCGGGAAAAGCTTCTTTGGTTAATTTGTTAGACCCTGAAATGGAAACCAAGACTTCAAAAAATCTCTGTATGTTACCAGTTGGAGGTGACATATTCGTAGTTGCTTGTGAGTGGCGTGATACAATCTCCATTCATATTCGTAAATATGAAAAGAATTCATCCGATTGCTATATTCCAACTAAGAAAGGAATCACCCTATCCATGATCCAGTGGTCATTGTTAGAAATGTATGCCAAAGAGATAGATGAGGCCATTGGAAAAATAATTGATGATGAAAATGGTTTATCTGAAACGACATCGCACTTAGGAAAAGGAGTTTATGTAACTGTCAATAAATTGTATCCAACTGTTGACGTAAGACAGCGCTGGAAAATACCAGACACCGGTGCTGTAGTTCCGACTAAAAAAGGTATATCACTGACATACGATAAATGGGAAGCCTTAAAGGAGACTTTTTCTGAAGTTAGACAATCAGTTCCAGATTTAGAGAAGTGCGTTCCATGTATTTACGACGATGATCACCAGAATCAAGAGGGAATGATGAGATGTACATTCTGTAACCCATTTGGCGATCTGTTCTAAACAATTTTCGTATAAAAAGAGGTGACTATTGAGTTTATTTGTCAGTGTATAACTATTTTATTTGAAGATGGTAGCAGAAACAATAACGTGTGAAACTGCCATGTTAGAGCGAGACCCTCAGTTGGCACTTACAACAGGAAGTGAATTCCACACGCAAACCAGTATTGTCTCGTCAATTTATGAAAATTATGCAGCTCATGCTCCATTATTCAAATGGATAGGAGTGTTGACACTACTTGTTTTGACATCAGCAAGTGTTGCATTGACTAGTGACATGAACAGGAGTGAAAAAATGCATCAAACAGACTGCATCAATTTAATACCACATTATCAGAACACGAACAACACAATTTGTGATTATAATAAACAGTTTGATTTACCCGACCAATATTCGGTGGCAGTGTGTTTATTTGAAAAACATGTCAAGATTGCTATTCAACATTCGACATTCAAGGAAAAACGAAATGGTATCACTCTAAATAAAAGGCAATGGACCAACCTCCTGAGACTACAGAAGAAAATAAACCGTGCTATATCAAAAGCTGACAATTCAATGATATCATAACATACAATATCTATGGACAGTTACTGTGTTTTGCATTAAGCTTGTATTTTATTTTGTAAATAAAATATACGTATACCATATTTACTTTGTTCTGGTTTATATAGAAACCACACACACACACACACACCCTCACCCACACCCACACACACACACACACACACACACACACACACACAATCTGATCAAGTTCCAAAATTATATTCAATGACATTTAAATGTAAGGTTTTTCTTTACCTTTCTTAGTCAACATGAATCCTTCAAACTATGAGGACTATCTACAATCAATCTGGCACGACCCCAAACATCCTGCATCGTTTACCGGCTCGGACAAATTATACCAAATAGTCAAAAAAGAGGGAAAATTTAAAATTGGGAGGTACAAAATAAAACAATGGTTACAAGACCAGGATTCGCATAGTGTATCAAGAAATATAGTTCGGAAGTTTAAAAGGAACAGATATATTGTGAACACAATTGACAGTTTATGGGAAATAGATCTCGCACAATTAGACAATATTCAGAGTGAGAATACAGGCTTTAGATTTTTGTTGTTTGTTATCGATGTCTTTTCCAAATACTTATGGATAGAACCATTGAAAGACAAGACACACACAAGTGTTCTAAAAGCTTTAAAGAAGATTTTAAGTGGTAAACGAAAACCTGTTTCTATTCGTTCAGACTTGGGCAAAGAGTTTGTCAACAAGTATGTGCGTGACTATTTAGCAAAGAATGGGATTCACACTTACTACTCTCAGAATGAGACCAAGTCAGCTGTGGTTGAAAGAAGTATAAGAACAATTAAAAACGTTATGTACACATATTTCAGACATAAACAAACGTACAAGTACACGGATGTTCTGCAAGATATGGTTAAAAGTTACAACAAACGGCCCCATCGTTCACTGGGGAGTTACGCGCCCGTTCAAGTAAACAAAGAAAATGCAGACGAAGTCAGACTGAGTGCGTATCTGAAAAGAAATCCTATCAAAAAGGAATCTAAGAAAATTAAAAAAAAATCTTTGCTCAAACAACCAAAAACAAAGCCAAAGAAATTCAGATTTAAGCTAAACGATCTTGTAAGGATCACATACAAGCGTCATCCTTTCCAACGTGGGTATCAACAAAAATGGACCGAAGAGTTATTCAAGATACGAAGACGATATATGAGGGATAGCCTTCCCGTATATTTACTGAAAGATTTGATGAATGAAGATATTCAGGGTTCGTTCTATCAACCTGAGCTACAAAAAGTAAGAAAGGACGAGAAAAACACGATGTGGAAAATAGAGAAAATTATCAACAAAAGAAAGAAAAATGGAGTACAGCAGGGTTTAGTTCGCTGGTTAGGGTATCCTAAAAAGTTTGATTCTTGGGTACCCCTTTCAGACATTCAGAGTGAATAAATTGAATTGACATCGTAAACTATCATCATAAGATACCAAGATGAGTGTGCGTATGGTCCTAAGGTCAACCGACTGCATTTCCATGTTCGAAAACAATGTACCCAACAACTTCACCGTGCAACTCAACAAAGAAGTAGATCTTGAGGGATATTGGGTTGTGGCTTTAACAGAAATAACTATTGTATATCAGACGTCTTCGAGGATGAGTGGTGATATTTACATTTTTTCAAACATTTGTGTCGACAGCTTTGTTGGAGCGTCAGAAAAACCACTTCTTCGAAAAGTTCACATTGGTAAAGATGGGACTGAAGGATTCGCAAAGAATAAAAAGAAATACTTCACGTCAACTTTGATATTTGACACACCTTATTATATCCCCGTGCGGTCGGGTTTATTGAATCAGATCAACATCTATATAAATGATGCCATTGGGAATGCAAGCTCATTTACCAACGAAGAGACGTGTGTAACACTTCATCTAAAAAAATACCCTTTTCTGCAGTAATGACAAATACACCTTATGTGAGCAATGTGCTGGCATGGGAGGATGCATTAAAAAAAGCAAGACAGAGGAAACGATCACAGAAGGGAGGTGGATTGAGTCGTCGTTTTAAAAAACGTCGTTTTGTATTTCCAAGTTCTAAACTTTCAAATAAAGAAGTAAAGATTCAACAAGTGGCGCCAACTGTCGCAGTTGCAAACCGTGCAGAATCTGACTTGCAACAACAAAAGGAAGATAGAATTCCATACGTTAAACCTACCAGGAGCCCGAAAAGCAGATCTGCCAGTATAAAAACAATAAAGCATAAGAAAAAATCCATTCAATCAAAAGCATCCAAAGGACAAAGACCAAAGGCTTTTAGCGTTAAACGGAAACCGAAAAAGAGCAGCAGAAAACTCAGAGTGGATCTCTTTCCAGGGTCAACCATTTTTAACAGGAAAAAGTAGAATTGAAATGTCTTACTTAAATGATGAAAACAAGGACATTAGCATTCCTATGGAGCTGGATTTGTTTGATGAACCCAAAAATCAGGTGGCAATAGACAGGATATATTATGCTGAGACGCGACCTCTTTCAAACTTTTCTTCACCGGATGTTTCCACTGTAGAGTTTTGTATCCCTGGACAAGGACCAGAATACCTAGATCTCAGAAGAAGTAGATTGTATGTTCGTGCACAACTCTTAAAAGGTGACGGATCTGCCTTTGATGATAAAGATACCTCAAGCATTGTAAATTTACCTCTACAATCCATGTGGTCTCAAATTGATGTATACATGAATAATAAACTTGTTTCCGCCAATACATCCAACTACCCCTGAAAAGCTTATATCAAGACGATACTCAACAGTGGTGTAGATGAACAGAAATCACAACTTCAATCACAACTGTTTATGAAGGATTCAGGAAATCTGTCAGCTACCGATGGGAAGGGTGGAGAAAACACCGGATTAGTTTTAAGGCGGGATTATATGAAAAACAGCAGGGAGTTTGAAATGGAAGGCCCGCTGTTAGAAGACGTATTTTTGCTGGATCACCACTTAATTCAAGGCGTGAACATCTCTATAAAACTTTATCGAAATGCCACCCAATTTTTCACTATATCGGGAGAGGAAAATGCCTCATACCAGTTGAAGATAAAAGAATGTGTGTTTAAGGCCTGTAAAATAAAGGTGGATCCAGGCCTGTTAGTCAACCACATGAAACAGATAGAGACAAGACCTGCTCGTTACTATTTTCAGAAGACTGAAGTAAAACGAAACACTATCAACAAGGGATCAAGTGAATTTATCTGGGATAATATTTACACTCTTCGTCCAAACATTTTGGTAGTTGGTTTGATTTCTCAGGATAGCGGAAACGGCACTTATGGTTCTAACCCTTTCAATTTTACTCATTGCGATGCCACTGACGTGGGATTGTATTTAAACGGTGAAAGTGTACCTGGTAGACCATTGAAGTTAGACTTTGGGGAAAACGGACAGTTTACCTCTGCATATACGAATTTATTTGAAGCCTGTGAAAAGCTCAGCAGAGACTCGGGATTGACCATTTCCCGGAAGGATTTCGCTAATGGTTATACACTGTATGCTTTTATCCTATCTCCGAATGGATTGGCTGTCTGCGACTATATAAACTTGGTTCAGCACGGAAACCTGAGACTAGAAATGAAATTCAGCAAAGGTCTCCCAACTGCCACCACTTGCATTGCTTTTGGAGCATTCGATTCTTATCTGGAAATAGACCATTCACGCAACGTTCGATACGTTCAACCATGAATGGATACGAGCTAGAGTGTGCCATCGAATCGAATCTTTGTACTTTTAAATCATTCTCAGGAATCTATTCTAGAAATAATCTACCTAACCATTCGATAAAATATCCAAGTGTCTTCATTGTAAATACTGATACAGACGATGGGCCTGGTGAACACTGGGTAGCTATAGTGCTGAAGAGTAAAACCCATGGTTTATTTTTTGACAGTTTCGGAAAAACACCTGCCTATTATGGAGAGGAGATGTACAGATTTTTAAATACCAACGTAAAACATTTCACACACATGACTTGTCAGGTCCAGTCAAACACCTCTCGACTTTGTGGATATTTTGTGTTAACTTTTGTTATGCTTTCCGTATGTTTAGAATGTTCTTTAAATTCTATTATGCAGTTTTTTGATACAAATTTAATGATTAACGATCGTATTGTAACAAATTTTGTAAATACATATTACAATTTGTGTGATTAAACTATGAGTATAAAGTAATAAAACTATTTTAATCATTTAGTTGTTGTTATAACGTCAAGATGAACACATCTTCCACAGTAGTACCCTTTCCTAGCCCATGCACTGTGATGATATCGGGAGCCACACAGAGTGGAAAAACAACTTTCGTAATGAATTTACTTCAACACTCTTCAATAATGTTCAAAATTCCACCAGAGAAAATGGTGTATTGTTATACAGCATTCCAGCCTGCATTAGAAAAAGCTGAACAAGAACTATCAAATTTTACATTACATGAGGGTTTACCTAGTCGACAGGACATAATGGATTGGACTTCTCCTGGAACTCATACACTCATAGTTTTAGATGACATGATGAGATTAATTGGAAAAAGTGAAGAATCATTAGATCTTTTCACAGTCCTTTCACACCACCGTACCTGTTCGATTTTATACATTTCACACAACCTTTACGACAGATCTCCTTACTTTAGATCGATAAGTTTGAATGTTCATATTTTTGTTCTAATGGCAAATAACAGGGACAAAAAACAGCTTCTTGCTTTTGCAAGTCAGGTCTTTCCAGGCCAGGGAAAATATTTCATGGACGCTTACGATAAAGCTTTAAGCCGTACACAGCTTGGTGGTTATCTTTTATGCGATCTATCGCCCTATACAGATAAGAAATATCGTCTTCGAACATCGATATTTCCAAATGATGACGTCACGATTGTGTACGCTCCAAAGTAATAAAAGGAGGAGATCAATGAAAGGTCTTTCATAGTTGATTATGACGTCGAGGATTACGACACAGAGTGCATTTTTAAAATACTTGTATGCTGCCGAGCCACGTCAACGTAAAGTATTGATTCAGTCTGCCTCCAACAATCAAATTGACGTTTTGTCAGAAATTGCATTAAACGTATATAGAGGAGTGTTGGAATTAACCAGTCATCAAATAAGAAGGTTGCGCCCATACGAGTTCAACATCCGTGCTTTGGCTTCTAGAACAGTGGCACATAAAAGGAAAAAGAACATACTGATAAAAAACCACATACTTGTGTCACTTCTGATCAAACCAATTTTGAACCTTTTGGACGAACAATAATGGCTCAAGAACTTGTGTTGATATCGAAAGAACGTTACGAGCGTTTTGTTCAACAAATAAAAACGATTGAGAATCTTGAGGATAAATCCACCAACACCGATCAGACTGAACAACCACAAAAGGTATCAAAACATGAACTATTAACTCAAAGTACAACAGTCAAAAAACGGAAAACTCCAGCAAGTCAGACGGGAGGTTTATTCGTAATTCGAAATGGAAAACGTGACGTCTTGCCCGGCATGGAAAATAGGTTACATGGTTCTTGGATAAAATATTAATATTTAATAGAGTACAAATTTTATTTAGATGTAATTTGTTTTATGTACAAGGTAATAATAATAAAAAAACATATAATTTGCATTATTGTTCTTGTCATTTATCAATATCCATACGGTACGGTGTCAAAATTGTCTAGAACGACACGCTTGTCATAGTTAAAAGTGTATTTCTTTTCCTCCATTCTGCTGTAAATTTTTCTCTGGTGAGGTAGACGACAAATTTTATTTGGATTCGTCAATGTTCTAGTTGTAGACATGTCACTCGTAATCATGTCTTTGACAGCCTGAAAGTTAATTATATTCGAATTTTTATAATTCAAGGTAAAACCTTTAACTTTACACGTTTCAGAAGATGCCAGTGTCCTATATGCATAATTCTTTGGTCCGCCTGACACAAACTCTGTGATATATCCTTCGTCGGGTGGAATTTCGGATGTTAGCTCACCCAAGTAATTCCCTAGAGAGGGTTCCGGTTCATTGTCACGACTAACATATATACAGCTATCTGTATCTGTATAGATGACTCGATCACCTAACATGTCCAATATGTCATACAGTTTTAACCGAGCCCACATTGTGGTGAATATAGCAATGAAAATGTTGGTTTTAACATCAACTGGCGGAAAGGCTGTATTTTGTGTCCAAACCAATTGAACTGTATCTTCAGAGATGATGTGGAAATTTTCTACTACTTTAGTAGGATCCGAGAGTGTCTGAAAGAACTTTTCAACTTCCGTGTCGTGAAAAAAACTATGTTTTTTCAAAATGAGTCGTTGTCCAAACTTTCCCCAGAAGCTGTTCAGACACAACTTAGCAATACTACGCAAACCAGGGTTAGGTTTTATATTGTCGTACTGAAGGTCGATTCCCTCGTTTTCTTTGTAAAGCTGAATATAGATTTGTTTATCCGTTTCAGAAACACAATCGGATGGAAACCCGCTCGCCTCTTGTTTCAGTTTTAGAAACATTTGTACGTAGTCTGCAAACAATCCACCAGAATTACATGTTTTGTCGTACTGTGTACTTTCGCTGAAGTGCCACACTTCGTACACTTTAAGGATCTGGTAGCCCTTTTCTCTTGCTTTGTGAATCTCTGGTGTGGCATAAGTACCGATGATACATCTTTGTTCAGTATTATGGGTACATTGACCTTGATGTGTTGTTTCGACACATGTTCTACACAAGGGAAATGTGAGTTTACCATTGCAGCGGTATCCAAGAACTGCATGGTATAGGTTTCTGGGTGGAAGGATTTTCAACCGACAAAGTCCAAAGTATTGACTCAGATCTTTGAAATTATCGGTGATAATTTCTGGATGATAAAGTGGATACCTGCAGTATTTATTCGTCCAAGGATACAAGGAAGTGAAATCCACATATTTTATTTTTTCGTCATCTTTTACCTTGTAGTATAGCTTGGAAGCATCTGTGCGCCCACCCTGCAAAATAACAAAGAAAACTGTTTTTGCAATATGTTTAAAAATAAGTATGCAACCTCTTACAATTATAATAAAATTGAATATTAATGAAGTGCTAAAAATAAATTCATCATTCTAATAATTTTCGTGATAGAGCCGTATTAAAGAAATTATCATTCTTGCTGTAATTTGCATATTTAAAATTCACCAGCAGATTTTTTAAGTACCTGAAAGGCATCCCGTGGATCTAGCCGTTCTTGAATATCCTGTTGTTCACAAAACAGCTTGAGAATTGGATTTTTCAACCGTTGTGAATTGAAATCGTGTTCCCATATCTTTCTGTATCCGTACCCAAGTTGTCTAATGGTGTTTTCTCTCTTTTTTGTGATGACATACAATTCATCCATGGACTGTTTGGTCAGTTGTGTTTTAGTATTTCCTCTATCATTTGGAAAACAAACTTAACAACCATGCCAAACGCACTGAAAAAAATACACAACACTTAAAATTTTAAACGTAATATCACAATGTTTTTTGTTTTTTGTTTTTGTTTTTTTTGGCTTTTTTTTTACGCGAAAAATAGAATTATATGAATCTCATGGTTAGTATCACGAGATAACGTAACGCGCCATGATTAGTATCGCGTGATTCAGTAACACGAAATGATATAAGGATCGCGTAATTATGTAATGCGTTATAATTAGTACCGCGTGATTCATTAACGCGTTATTATTAGGATTGCGTTTTTCTGTACCGCGCGGTGGTGGCGGCGGCGGCGGCGGTGCCATTGGTTATTCAAAATAAATGTAATAAACATACCCCTAAAAATTCAAACACTTCATTGTTCCTGGAACAAAAGCCATCCACATGGAATTGTGTACCAGGAATTCGATATTCTCCTCCATTAAGGGCATGCTGAATTGAGGTTTTTTCATTCTTCATGATCCATTCCAGCCATGCAATTGAACTCCAGCTGTGATTATATCGTTTGATATATCCATCGGATGGAACGTGGGCTAAAGGACTCTTGACGAATTTTCTTTTACCAAATTTGGTCTGTGGATGTTCTGATAAAAAATCTTCTGAAGATTTCCATTCATTATCTTCTAAAACCGCAAATCCCGGCTTTGTCGATTTTATTGGTTTAAGTTGTATTTGGCCGTACTGGTCCAATACTTCGATTTCGTATTGCTCTTCCAGAAATTTAGATTTATAGATTCCCATACACACACTGGCTATGGTGATATAATCCAGCACGTCAACACCAGGAGTGTCTTTCCCCGTCACTTCCAATACCAGGTCTCGAAAACGAAGTATGCCTTCTCTTAATATCGACGTGTCGCTGCAGCAATACTCTCTCATTTCTTTATCAAAATCAAACAGCTGGTCTTTGTTCTCGTCATACCATTTCAGGAAGTCTGTCCGATCTTCTTTACTCATGTAATCACAACCGTAATAAGATATATCGGGGTATGGGCCTTTATAATGCTGATTTTCATCACGGTTGAAAAAATGTGGGAAATACCCCTTCTTCAGCTCCTTCAGTCCAAATGCTTTTGGGATCTTCGACAGCTTCATGGGTAAAAAATTCAGGGAGTCCAATACTTTAATATTTAAACCCCGTCCTATCAGCATGTACATGATTTTTGTCCCATTGAAAATCACTTCAGGACGGATGGAGTTGGAGATCAGCCAGTTAATGAGAAAATAATTATCGTAACCAGATCCATTATGAGATAACACCACAGCATTCTTGAATTGTTCAGAAAACACTGTTCTACAGAATGCACCAGTGGCAGTATCACCTCGAAATAATTGTTCTCTAAATCCACAGGTGTTCTGGCAAGGATCGTTTTTAAATTTGTTCTTCTCCTTTTGATTGCAAGTTGAGCAACGGGGACCGCAATAGTTGCATTTTGGTTCTGTGGCTAAAGGTTTGTGTTTGCATTGATCACAAGCTGTTTGCATACAGATAAAATTTACTTTGTGTTCCTTTGATCCACACCATGATTTGTGGCAGTTTGAACATGGTAGACATGTTCCTGTACTTGTAGTACATGCTTGTGGACAATACCCCTCGTTACATTCTAAGAGCGAATCTTGTTTTGTTTCACAATCAAAAAAGATCATGACCTTCTCTGTGTTTTCTTTATGAATGGTCCTCTGATAGCATAGATGATCCTCGGGACAGTATTCTTGACAACAAGGGCATTTCCATTCTCCACATTGATGAAGTTCGGGTGGACGCTCACATCTTGGTATTGTTTTTTTACACGTTTTACACTGGTATCGTTTCTCGCATTCTGAGGAAAGTACTCTTTTCTTACTTATATTTTGCTTGATATGTCTCTGAAAACATTTGTGAGATCTGCATATTCTGTAACAACTACGACATGACATTCCTATGTTAGTGAGTGGGCATGTTTTGCTACAACAGACGTTGCAGTATGTCTCGCAATTATGCCTTTCTTTGTTGCTGAATGCCTTTAAACAACTAGTGCAAAAATAACTGCAACAAAAAAACCCAGTTATACTAACGATGGCTGCAAAATGGTAGTCTGCGTCGTCCAAGTCTATCAAGTACAGAAAGGCATTTTTTCTTTCTGATCCGTTTTCACCGATTCGAATGAATTTATTACCTAGTTTTGCCGAAATAACAAGTATGTTCATATCTAAGATTTGCTCGAAGTGGGTAATTTCACTGATGTTACATTTCTTATCTGTTCTGACTGAGGCGAGTTTACAAAGTCGATTGGCAAACGTTAGGCATTCGTTTCTTTTTTTATCCATAAAATGTTTATAGAACCATTTCGGTGTTGCTTTGTGCTTCAATATTTTATCAAACATATCTCCTGTATCAGCAATTGTCAGAGTGTTCCATTCTTCTGGGGAAACTTTACGGCAAGACTTCAGAAAACAAATGGAAATTGCCATTGGCATACACATTGTTTTACTTGGTCGACTAACAATAGAACGCTTTTGTAGTAAACTGTTGTTTTCCCCGAACAGTTTAGAAATGGGTTTTCTGCCTCCACCTGAAGGTAGATCTATGCGCCCAATAGTCAGTGAAAAGCTATCATCTACAGAGAGTTCATCGTTACTTTGTAGAACCTTTTCTATTTCTCCCATAACAGTAGAGCTGTTCATCTTGCCTAGTTCCTGAAGAGGGACGACAATGGGGTCTGTCAGGCCATTATGTTCAATTATGATTCGTGCAAGAGTATTATCTTTAGACCCTTCCCTGACTCCATCGAGAACTTGATCAAAAATATTATGGAGATCTTTTGATATTTCTGTCAGCTTTTTGTTTTTCAGTTGCTCGGACAGTGTTACTTCAAATGTAGTATCAATGGCTGCATTTTTAGCATAAGTTCGCTCCCTTGTTTTAAGCAAAGTATGCATACTTCCATTTCCTGTGCCTAGCTGATTCAAGGTATCACTATTTGCTCGTGCCTTTTTACCTTGAGGTTGGTTCATTGAAATATCGTCTTTATTTAAAACTATGTTTCTTTTCAAGGTCTGATTTTCATGATTAGACGTTGTTGCAACGTCAAAGAAACTCAAGTCAAAATCCATGATGGTCTCGTGAGTCATTTGGTGTAGCTCATATTGTTCGCCGGCAGCAAACGAGTTGTTGCACACAGGACATTTTACTTGTGCTAAGATGTTCATTCTAAATTTAACATATGGATCCTCCTCCAATCCATACGATTGTGCAAAATCTAATAGCTGCTCCACAGATGTAAAACAATTTATGATTTCTTGAAGAACATTTGTGTCATCCATCTGTAAAATTGTAAAAAGAAACTATTTTACAAAATGTTTACATTAGATCAATTCAGATAAATATTGCAAAAAAATATATATATTATTTTCTGGGTTTTTTTCATTTTTTTTTCCATTTAACTTTACGTTTTTTCATATTTTGATTTAATGTATTGTATCTTTTTTATTTTGTTTGTTAAGTTTTTTTTCTTTTTCTTCCGAATCAGTGTTTGTGTTTTTATTATTTTTTTAGTTTTAATTTTTTTCGATTTTTTTTTTTACTTTCTTACCTTTAGTTTTTGTTTGGTTTTTTGTTTGTTTGTTTGTTTGTTGGTTTTTTGTTTGTTTGTTTTTTTTGTTTTATTATTTTTTATTATTTTTTATTTTGAAGTTTCTTTTTAAAATCTTTTTTTTC
This sequence comes from Arcuatula senhousia, assembly GCA_963971305.1. Classification (NCBI taxonomy): domain Eukaryota; kingdom Metazoa; phylum Mollusca; class Bivalvia; order Mytilida; family Mytilidae; genus Arcuatula; species Arcuatula senhousia. The sequence continues at coordinate 1,633,231 of OZ020315.1, forward strand.
ATTCCTTTTTTTCTTTTTTTTTATTGTTTTTGTTTTTTGTTTTCGTTTTTTTTCTTTATTTTTCGGTTTTTTTTTTCATTTCATTGTATGTTTTTTGTTTTTAATTTTTGATTTTATTTATTTGTTTCTGTTGTTTCAGCGGTTTTTTTGTGTGTATTTGTTTTGTTAGTTTAGGGAGTGTTGTTTGTCTGTTTTTTGTAACGTATAATTTTTGTCATAAAATAATTTTTTTAGAAATTTCAATTTCCTAATTGGGTTTTAATTTTTTTTTAATTTATTATTTTCGATTTTTTTTTACTTTCTTAACTTTAGTTTTTTTGTTTGTTTGTTTTTTCTTTTTTTTTTGGTTGTTCTTTTCTATTTTTTCTTTTAGTTTTTATCTTTTTTATAATTTTACGTTTCTTTTTTTCTTTTTTTTTCTATTGTTTTGGCTTTTTTCGTTTTTTTTTCTTTATTTTTTCTTTTTTTTAATTTCATTGTACGTTATTTTTAATATTTGATTTTATTATTTGTTTCGGTTGTTTTTTTTTGTGTTATGTTTTATTTTTGTCATAAAATAATTTGTTTTTAGAAATTTCAATTTCCTTATTATTTTCTTTTTTTTCCCATTTTATGTACCTTTTTTCATATTAAGATTTTATTTATTGTTTCTTTTGTTTTGATAAACTAAAAAAATATTAATAAAAATTTTATAAAAATCAAGTCAACTTTAATTCTAAAGTTTGTGTTGATGAGAACAACATATTTTGCTAGACGTAAATTAGTTATATTATAAATACATTTATTCACAGAAAATGTTTGCATGCATACATTCATGACAGGATAATGACTCATGTGTAATTAATGATCTATATTTTATTACATTTTACATTCAATAAGAATGTTAAAAACTGGCGAAAAACAAGATTTATAGATAAGAAAAGATAGCACAGTCCGAAAACCGGTGGTATTTAAACAATAGAATGTGAGCTCTTCATCGGAAAAGATAGGAAAGTCAATTCGAATGTTTATCCTGGTTGTCAAGTGAATCAAAAGTTCTTTTTAGTACAAAATTTCTTCCAATTTTAAGTTATGCTGATAAAATAAACTTTTTTGAATTAAAAAGAGTTTTTAAAAGTAACAGATTGCATTTTAATGCATGTTATTATGTGGATATTTATGAAATGCATACGGTGCAAACTGAAATGGATCGCACAACTTTAACTTTTATATAAAAAATTGAAAAAAATCACGCTATTTGTTTAAATGTATATCTTCCCATCTGCAAATTTTCAGACATGTACTGCAAGAGGTAAAGCCAAAATAAAATTAAGAAAAAGACCTATTTTTCTAGTCCGTCTTGACAACCTTCTTTTTAAAAGTACACGATTTACCTGTTGAATTCGATTATGTCATAGAACATGTTTACCTTTTTGACCGGTATCCGTAAATTGGGATCAACAGTATGTGAATTTGCATTGTATTGGAGTAAATGTCCAATTCAATATTCAGTCATCCGTTTTAAAAATAGGAATGCCTCCCATTTATCATGTTTATAATTTATTAAAGATAGAACTTGGTTGTGTCCCTTGAAAGTTTTTCATAGTTACACATTGAATTCAAATGGATCGTTATATGATAACAGTAAAATATAATTTTCAAACTAATATCTGTCGAAAGAAAAGGTAATAACCTAACTTTCCCACAAGTTTCGAAAATGTACTGCAGGTATTACGCCTTGTGTGATTTTTTAAAGGTTGAGTTGACATTTTAATTTTTTCCAACGGCCAATAAGTTTCACTCGATTTGTTAAAATATGCACTTTTGTTGACCTTATAAACAACTGTTTACGCAACAGAAAAGATTCGTTAATAACATAACATGTCCAACGTATATGATAGTAGTCAAATCCATGCGTAATAAATGAAAATTGAAGATTGTTTATATGCCGTCGCCATCGTTGTTGTCATCGTTAAAAATTTAAAAACACATTAGCTGTTTTCTGCAGGGGAGATAATTGAATACCACTAGATATTAGACTGAGCAGGCTTTGTTTGGTGTCACAGGTAGAAAATGCACTGAATGCTTTTAACACCTAATAGTTCTATAACCTTGGCTTTTCTATTGATTGATATGACATATTGTACACAACAATTTGCAAAATCTTTTTTTCTCTCTTTTATGGTTTTGATTCAATTGACTTATCATGTTTTATGGAAATACGATTTTCGATGAGTTATAATGATAACCCTTACTTTAAACAATAACTTGTAAACATAGTCATAATTAAAATCGACAGCGATACTTTATTTTTATTTGAATAAATTAAATCAAACTATATTAACAAGGAGTTATATATCATATCATAGACCTGTATAATATACAGGTCTATGATTATATCAAAATTCCTTGATACTAAAAATAAGTAAATTAATGCATCAAGTAGGCCTTAATACATACAAATAAATAAACTCTAAGCTGATGATCCCCCTATTTGTATTACTTTTGCCACATTGAGATAATGAACTATTAAATGGTTACTTACATTCGCTGTCTTGTTCTTGAAGGAATTACTGGAAGACCTAGGTACCGCCTTTTATACCCCACACAACCCATTAGGTTTCACACGTAGGCGTTGGAATTTAAAAATAAATCATTCATAATTAATCTATCATTTTTATTACCCGAAAACTGTAAAATTTGGGGGCAATAAAATTTAAAAGATCAAAGGGTTTTATATCCATTCCCCAAAACAAGGCTATATTGGGCGTGGGAATTACAAATTTCCTCGTTCATATTTCTTTGAAGATGATTATCTTTTGATGTATTACCCGTCTATTATAGAGGAAGTGGATGTAAAAACGCATCTTCCTTTGATGATTTGCGTGAGAAAAAGCAAACCCATCTTCTTTGATGATTTATGTAAAAACAGGCCTTTTGATGTCCATAAAACAATAATGGGATTGCACATTCCTGAGCGTTTGAGGATCCTTTTGATGTCACTATGGAATTTCCCGCCCCGTTAGAATTTGGGGGTCTTAGAGTCATCAATTGGAGGCTTGGGGGTCGTAGAGTCATCCTTTGGAGGCCTGGGGGTCCTAGAACCAGCCTTTGGAGGCCTGGGGGTCGTAGTCCCAGCCTTTTGGGGTCTGGGGGCCATAGTCCCATTATACTACTAATGGATTATCTTCCAAAACTCATAGAAAATGACATTGAAAGTGAGAATGGGGAACGTGTTTGTCGTAAATGTAAGGTGGGGAAGCCGAAAACCGAATTTAACAATTGGGAACAAAATGTGCCATGCATAGACTGCCAGCGAATATTTAAAAAATGGCGTAGATTCAAAACATGGAGGCTTGGATACAGTAGAGAGAGCTTAGCAGCATTGAGGAATGCATTCTTTGTCCATGCATGGAATAGAAAGAAAGACAATTTAACAAGACCCGATCTAATCCGTCCGTGTAATAAGCGCTCTGTTAGCAACATGGTACACTTTTCAGAAGTGATAGATAAATTTACTAAGACGGAACAAAAATCATCAGATAGAAACCGGACGCCGAGAAGGAAAGATGTACCATTGCGACGAATGCGGATACACAAGCCAAAAGTTGTTCAATCTACAGAGACACAAAGAACAGAAGCATCAAAGAAAAATGGAGGAACCGGAATGGTTGAAGGAGGACCCGGAATGGGAAACTGAGGAAGAGGAAGAGGAGGATACGTAATCAGAAAAGAGTGATGACTTGTCTGAGGACGAAGAAACTTACCCCGGAGAACAGTTTGATCCGTGGGGTGACTTTATTGGACAAGTGATGATCAGCTACAAAGACGAACACGAAAAGAAAGTGGATGAATACACGGAAAAAGGTCACCACGAAAAAGAGGCAATATCAAAGGCTGACTTGGATTTGCTCCCGCTCTATAGAGAAGCTTTAAAAAATCGCTACGTCAATAACATTATGTGGCAAATGGAAATGGCACGAGATCCACTCCACAAGAAGATCAAACAAACGGCAAAACGACTGAGGGACGATGAAGATTATGAGTATGAAGAGTCTTGGAAATACGCTACTGAGAAGAGAAAGTACTTGCTGGATGAGAAAATAAAACAGTTCAGGCCTGACGAGGAGAGTGAAGAAGACGAGGATGAAGACTGAAACCTATTACTGTGTTCAAAATAAAGTATCGAAACTTAAAATCGATTTGTTATCCCTAACGCCTTATAAAAAGAATCAAACCAGTACTTAAAGCCTATCCCCACAAAGCCCGGCAAATTCCTTACGAAACGGTATCAAATACAAGACTTAAAACACACTAGAAACAAAGAGTTACTTCCCTTAGATTGACACGAAAGAAAGAATATAAAACTAGACCTCACAAGCTTTACAATGACATATTACACGCTAAGTATACAACAAGAAGAAAAAGGGGTCACCTAATGGTCAATAATAATTTCGTAATGTAAATTGTCATAGATCTTGTTGGAATTCTTCCTTGGTGAGTGTCTATATCGAGATGTAGATCTAAATATGAAGCAGACGTCCTGGAATCCATTGTATCCTTTATCTCAAGTTCCTTGACATACATGAGATGGAGAAGACATTTCATCATCAATATAGCGGAAAATAATGTTAAAAAAAGCAAGTCTACTATTTAGTTTGTCGGCTATAGAAGGGGTTGAAAGAAGTCTCTTTCATATAAACGAAGAAACAATTCAGCAAACAATAGTGTACAATAGATGCCCATTGGAATCCCTATGGTTTGCTGAAAAAAAGCCCAACGAACTGAACGAATGGTTTGTCTATGAGATAGCTGGGAATGTCGATTATTTGGTCCTCTGTAAATTATCTTGGACTCGATGATGACAAAATACGTTTTGACATGATCGACTTCCAGATATTTGTACCTGTGATAGCTTTTTGAAAATGAAATTATTGAATCAGCTTTGCCAATCGTGATTTGAGTTGTGTAAGTGGAACATAAATATACAGTGTGAAGAAATCGAACGTTTTGGTTCTGTTCCAATATGAAACTGATTTAAAGTTAAGAATCTTCTTCAATTCTTTCAAAATTTAAGGATCCACATTTATTTGACACTATTTTCAAATTAAAAACATTCGAAATATTTCTGGAGACCAGATTTTATTGACATCAGAATTGAAGTCAACAGAAATACAAGAGATTTAGTGGTACCTTTGAATGACTCTGCAATCGGGGTTGGAATGGATTTTTATGCAATTAAGGAATCCGATACAGGATCAGTGTGTGTTTGTCTTTTGACATATAATGAGCTCCAATTCAGTTGTTATATCATTTAATGCTACACTGGATTATCGTCAGTAGTCGTTAAAATAAATACGTATCGGGCTTTTTGTACACCTTCCAGTCTCCAGTGTGTGGATCCTATAGAGCTAAAGTATATTCCACTTTAGGTTACTATCGGACCCTGAAATCGCAATGTAAGAGAGAGGTCTGGTGCCATAAAATTAGATTTAATCCATCATTTCTTTTTAACTGCCTGTACCAAGCCAGAATCATTTTTGTGTGAACCGCATTATTGAAAGCTGTCTTGGTATTCGATATCCCAGGGTTTGACACATTTTAAAGATTTTTTTATCCGACACCGCTATGTCTGTGACCGACTTTTAGGCCAAAGTTATAGGAATGCCATCGGATTTGCAAATCCGGGTGGATATATTTCACAATATCTCATGCATATGATCAAATAAACGTTTACAAATATTCTCTTAAACCGCCACAAAAGACATAAAACGTCACAAAAGACATAAAACGTGAATCTTTTTTACGTTCATCCTAAAATGTTTTGAGTTTTTGTCTATGTAGGATATTTAAACAAGTATAAAAAAACTCCACCGCTTTTGCCAAAAGTTTCGTTAATTTTTCAATTTTGATTTACAAAAAAGTTTATTTCGTAATCACATTCAATGAAACTTTTACACAGACAATCGTAAGCTTCAGGCTGTTTCATGCAATTTATTTGGATTAATTTCATTGAAAAATAAAAAAAGTACTTGAAAGTCATAAACATACATTTTTTTTTCACATATATACTGGACACATATCGTTTGTGATGGTAGCCCCCAAGATTTGCTGTTCTGTTAACCACTTCTTTGTAAAGCAAACTAAAATCCTTATATTTTACTTCAATAGCAAACAAAAACATATATTATATTTTGTGTACACTTTAAGGATAACTTTTATCTTTAATAAATATATCTTTTAAAACCTTAGGTTTACCTCCCTCCGTCGTAGTTTGTCCTTAGATATATTTGATAAATCACTCATAATTCGGATTTCATTTCATTTTCAACTTACAATTTTTTTTAAATTGTGGATTATCTCACAGGGGCTTGAACTCTGGTCATACATATCGACATAAAAATCGACCCCCTACTCTATAATACCCACGTGGGTATTATAGTCTTTTTTAAGTCGATAAATGACCAGAATTCAAGCCCCTGTTGATTATCTATGTCTCCCGCAATGTTGATCGGCCTTCTTCTTCTTCTTCTTCTTCTTCTTCCGGGTAAGGAACCGAATTCAGTTTTGAATGTACGAGGTTCCGCGAAAAACTATCGCAATGTCGGACAACACAGATAGTTTTCTCTGGCTATTTACAGGATAAAACGTTCACTATATATTACAATTAAAACTATGTACAGGGTGTAATTGTCTAAATGTTTGCAGAGCATGCCTTAAGGGCAGCTCTGAATCCATCAACTGTGTCAGCAGATGTTGCTGAATTTGGCAGTTGGTTCCATTCTCTAATGGTCCTAGGGAAGAATGATTGTCCGAAGGCGTCTGTTGTGGCCCTTTCTTGGTAGAAGCGGTTTTTACCTCTGGTCCTGCTATCGTTTGGCGTCAGATATTGGTGCCTATCTATGTCTATTAGATCATGTTGGATTTTGAACAGCATACATAGCCTATTTTGTTTCCTGCGGTCTTCCAGGCTTTCCCATTTTAAAGATGATACCATTTTTGTTACACAGCCAGGTGTGCGGTCTGTGTAGTTGTTATACAAATCTTGCTGCTCTTTTCTGTACTTGTTCGATTGCTTTTATTTTAGCCTGCTTCGTGGGGTCCCATACTGTGCAAGCATACTCAAGCGAAGGTCTTACTATTGTTGAATATGCTGCTGCTTTAACCGGTTTAGTGCAGTCTTTTAGGTTACGTCGTATGAATCCTAGTGTTTTGTTTCCTTTTCCCACTATATTGTCGATGTGTCTGTCCCAAGTTAAATTATTGCTGATGGTAACTCCTAGGTATTTACTTGCTTCAACGGTGTCCAGTGTGTGTCCGTGTAATTTGTAATTCGTTGGTATTACAGGACGATTCTTGGGATGTATTCTAATTACAATGCATTTTTTTGCATTGAAGCTCATTTGCCATTTATCTTCCCAGTCCTCTAATGATGTAAGATCTTTCTGTAGTAGGTCACTATCTGCTTGGTTACCGATAGTTCTGTAGAGAAGGCTGTCGTCTGCAAAAAGTTTGGTCTCTGATGCTGTTGTTGTTTCTGGCATGTCATTTATGTAGGCCAGGAACAGTAGGGGTCCAAGGACTGTTCCTTGAGGAACACCAGAGAGTACTGGTACTTGTTCAGACGCTGTTCCTTCCAGAATAACGCTTTGCATTCTGTTTTGTAGGAAAGATTTTATCCACCTGTTTGCTTTAGGATTTACTCCGTAGTACTCAAGTTTATGTAGTAGTCGATGGTGTGGCACTTTATCAAACGCTTTAGCGAAATCTAGTAGGATGATATCTACCTGGCTGTTACTTTGTAATTTTGATGCAATATCATGGATGGTGATGATTAGTTGGGATTCGCAAGATCGTCGTTTGTGGAATCCATGCTGTGCAGTTGTAAGAATTTTGTGTTTGTCGAAATGGTCCATTATGCTGCTGTGTATAATGTGTTCTAAGACTTTGCATGTAATGGAGGTAAGTGATACAGGTCTGTAGTTTGATGCTAAATGTCTTTCATCCTTTTTGAAAAGTGGGACTACATTTGCATCTTTACAATCTTGAGGGTCTTCTCCAGTGTTGAGGGATGCTTGGTACAGTTCTGTAAGAATAGGAGAAAGTTGGTCTGCTGCTGTCTTTAGTATAAAGGATGGTATAGCATCTGGTCCAGTTGCCTTATGTGGTTTCAGGTTCTTCAATAATTTGTGGACTCCTTTTACGTTGATTTGTATGTCAGCCATGGTGGTATATGGACTTTTCCCTTTATTTGGGAAGTTGTTCAGGTTCTCTTTTGTAAATACTGACTGGAATTGGTCGTTGAGAATGTTAGCTTTGCTTTTGTTGTCGCTTTGAAGGAAACCCAGTTTGTTCTTTAATGGTGCTACTCCTGTCCATTCCTGTCCTTTGCTTTTGGTATAGGACCAGAATTTCTTGGAGTTGTCCTTGTAGTTGGAGCTGACTTCTTCCATATATTTCTTATTGGCTTGTCTTACTTCCCATTGTACTTCTTTTCTTAGTCTCTTGTATCTGTCTTGGTCTCTAAACTCAACATATTGAATATTCTAGTGCTGTTAATTAGAAATCAAATTCCAAAATGGCAAAGCAGCTCATAAAAAATGAATTGCAGTTGGAATTTCATAATTATGTGTTATGGTCTCAAGTTCCTTTTTACAAGATATTTTTGTTAAGTCCCGTTCATTCTTACTTTTTTTACAAAATTGCTTGTTGGAATTTAGTTGCACTCCATGTTCGGAAATCATCGTTTTTCCGATTTCATACGGAAATTGGACCAATCAAAGGGGTCGTTTCACGGGCACTTCGTTCGTCGCAGTGATGGCAAACTTCAAGAAATTCAAGAGATGACATATTTTTAAGGATTATCTATTGGAATTAACGAAATAACAGCATTTCTTTTTAGGCGGAAATTATTACAACAATATTGAAGAATGTCTGAGCAGGTTGGATCCACATAGATTCGATTGCAGCGCTCCCGTAAGTCATTTAATTTTGGTAACTGGGGACGCTCAGGTTTCATGCTGTGTGTCAATATTTATTGATCAATCTTTTTTGTTTACATTCTACGTTAATCCGTCTTTTAGTGTCATTTGATTTTAAATCGTGTGTCGAATTTGTTATAAGAAGTACAAAATGTTAGATTCCCATCTGGTCGCTATTATTAATCCAAATAGTAACAATCCATGTAACAGGGCTGTCAAGTTTTCGAAATGAAAATGCGTGAGATCTGGTAAATATGACAAAGATCAAAGGCGGCAAACTTAAGATCAAAGGAAAATGCCGCAAATTTGGTCCAAAAATGTGTGAGTTTAGAATTTCTACTTCTCAGTTTGAGGCCGCCATCAGTCACTGAAAATACTGCCACTTTGTGTGTATGCATTTCAAATTTAATTAAAGATTAAAACAAAGGGCTGTACAATCATAAGTATTCTATTCATACATTTATAAATAACAGGAACTAGTTCATGAAGCAGACCTGGGGTAATTAAAAATGTAATTGTAATTAGCCGTAATTAATTACATGTTTTTGATGTTATTGAAAGTAATGTGTAATTGAGGCAAATTTTAATTACTTGTAATTGAAAGTAATGCATTACTTTTCATATTGTGCATATAATGCCAATTACATTTCAATTACACATCATTACATTACTTACAAAATTATACATGTAGTACTGCAGAATGATTATGAATAATATGCATAATACATATTCATGAATTCATAGTATGTTGTACTTAAACATGTTAAAAAAAGCAAAATTCCCTGAAAATGGCCTTTTTGGCAATGAACATTAAATACATGCTTACTCTTTCAAAGTAAATTAAGAAAATGACAAATAGATATATATGTATTTCATTTATTGTGTAAAGTAAATTAATATTGTCCTAAAAACATGAAAAATAAACAGTTCACTTGATTTCCACCATAGCCCTCTAACCAGTAAAACAACATACCACCAAGCCCTGGGCACTAAATTGGATCATCTTTTAGGGAAAAACAAACCTTTTCAATGTTAAAACAACAAACCGATATATTTTGTCAAGTATATGTCAAACATGGCTTCTTAATAGAACACTCTTTTGGCAGTTGTCTTATTGTAATGTCACATACATGTAATTACTGAATAATAAAATAAAATATTTCAAGCTAAATATTATTTTTTTTAATTGAGAATTCAATATCTAAAAGCTGGTTCATAAAAAAAAGAAAATAGCACTTGAAAATAGGAATTGCAAGATATATTTTAGCCACCATTTTATTCTTATCCAGCTTTTCAAACTAGTTGGACAGATCCTAATTTGGGGAAAGTTTTTGAACAAAGATGTCCCAAATGATTTCCTGTAACCAGTTAGGCTAGATAAACTAAGTGAATTTATTTTGGGGTCACTGACCTTCTTTTCTAAATATTTTTAAAAGAAAAACTTAATTTTTCTTACACATTTCTTTTTAAAAAATCATCACACATTTTCCTGTCAATTATCTCCCCTAAAATAGAACTTTTTAGAAAAAGCTTATTTTCTTTTTAAATATTTAAATTATATTTTTTTCATTAATGAAATAAATAATGGATACAGTTTTGTATATCTCTTGTTATTTAACATGTTTAAAGTTGATCATTTTAATTAATTGAAATGCAGACTAAAATTTGCAACTTGTCGAAAATGATGCTCAATTTTATACCCCCACATGGTCTTTAAAAGAGGAAAAAAAGTATGCATCAGTAAGGAAGACAAATGGTCAATCAAACCGAAAGACAGAAGATTTTGACTGAAAAGCAAAAAGACTTTAAAACTCTTTTCACAAGCTCAGAGTCTGAGCTGTCTTGATGGCAGTCATTTTACAGCACAGGACCAATGTATGCATGGCAGCATATAGAATAGCATAAAGCATACACGTACTGTACATGTAGGTCCTGCAAAAAAAAAATTCTTTCTGGCTTAAATTTATTGATATTAAAGAGGACATGCATGAATTTTCAACTTTCACCATGAATGAAAAATATTCGTACTTGAATTAGTATTTTGCCAAGTTAAAAGTTTCACATTGTTTACTTTTGTTTATTTTCAAGATAAAATGACTCAGCAAAATCCAAATGAACCCCAAGAAAATGAAGAACAACTGTTTCAAGAATTCAAACGAGAAGCCGTAGCTTTCTTCAATAAATACGAGCGGAATGACAGAAACGAGCTCATCAGACACCTACAGACTAATTGGTTACTCTCATTAGATGATTTTAAGAATGAACGAGAGAAGCCGAAGGGAATTATTTCTGACATTGATCCAAAAAATTCCTCTGAGTTTATTATTCTGATTCCAGAAGAGGAAGGCATCAAGCCCTTGGATTACAGAGAAATTCATCAGATCGTACGGGAGTTGATTTATGGGATATATATTCTCAATCAGAGTCCTCGTGTCAATCTTGAGGCTAACTGTGATCAGACTTCTACGATCAAACTACCCCCAGCGTACTTGGACACACGTATAGGTCAAGTTCTGTCAACACTGGACTACACAATGAAGTGTATGTGGCATGGTGCTTACTTTCCGAAAGACAAACGGGCACACTTTAATGAGAGATGGAAATCACATCTAGATACCGACTCATCGAGCAGTTCTAAGTCAAAGAAAATGACATACAAGGAGTTTTATAGTGCTGGTTTGTATGGTGTTACAATGAATTATAAAGTAAAAAATATTTTTAAAATGTAAAAGTCCTTGTGTCTTTCATAAACATGTACAAAAATGTACAATGTATTAAGTTAAAGGTTTTACCAATGTATTAAATCCTTTATTTTACATGGATACTTTAATGGTTTGCACCCGAAAGTTTAGGACTTTATGTTTTCCCATCAACAAATGAACTTTTGTATTCGTTTGTGCCGCTGCCTCACCTTATGGTTACCTTTGTGTTTTAACTGATTTCTTTAAAGACTGGAAGTTGTGATCAGATCTGCATCTTTATGAAATTTTGAACACCGATTTTTTCATAAAAATAGACCATGTAGTAGCAAATTTTATGCACTATGGAGGGTTTGAACTTAAAATTTTAACTTGGTAGCCCACATCCAAAATTTAATCACCTTACCAATGGTGTTCTGTACAAAGAAGATAAAATTTCTAGTAGCCCACAGCAAATTTTAGGGGCCATTGGCTAGTGGGGGAGTGCTATGTGAAAAGTGGACCACCAATAGAAAATAATGAGATGTGGAAATAGTGTACTCGACACAGCTCACATACATGTACATTTTTGTAACATATGTAATAAGTGATAATTTAGAAAAAAACCACAATGTAAAACTGCCAGCAGCCTTCAACAAGGCCAGTACATTTTGTAGGCTCTGCTTGATCTATGGGTCGAAATAAAATGCATAATTCAAATCCAGTCCTGAAATAGTCAAAGACAAGTACATACAAAAGCTTTGTGAAAGATGTCTTAAACTCTTTTGCTGGTTACGGCTGTTGTTTGTGGTTAAGATAAGGCTTACTTTATAGGGAATACAAACTTTTGATTCATGAATCTTGTACACAGGTTTTTCACAATCACTACAACAGATCACAGCAAAATTTAGCCTATTAGAACAGATATGTTGGCAACCAATAACTTTGAAAAAAAACACTGTTGTTTGTAATTTTAAGATCTTGAACTTAATTGGTTCAGTTTATTTTACAGGAATACAAGATTTTGCTTATGATCCTGAATATTCCACTGTTTATGATAGCATAGAGAAAGAAGATTTAGATGACAAAGACATTCTCGAAGAACGGAACTTTTTCATGAAACATGTTGAACAGCTTAGCATGCAAATGACCTTTTTTCACAATGAAACACTGAAATGTAAAGATTTATATGTCATGGATACTGATTGGCTTCCCTCGAGTGTGGTGAAAGCACTCGACGATCACATCGACAAAATGGACCACACGAGTTATGAAAGAATTAACACACGCCTTCAGATGCATGAGGAATTAATAAAACAGTGCCTAGCCAATAAGAATGAAGTTCGAAGACTGTTACATTTATGTAAACTTATTGCGTTTTTAACTCCATTTTTTATTGGAATGAAGAAAAGGATGAAAATTCCTCAAAGAAAACGACTCTTACCAGATTTAACAGGTAAACTTAAAACAACTCTTACCAGATCTAACAGGTAAACTTAAAACAACTCTTACTAGATTTAACAGGTAAACTTAAAACAACTCTTACCAGATTTAACAGGTAAACTTAAAACAACTCTTACTAGATTTAACAGGTAAACTTAAAACAACTCTTACCAGATTTAACAGGTAAACTTAAAACAACTCTTACTAGATTTAACAGGTAAACTTAAAACAACTCTTACTGGATTTAACAGGTAAACTTAAAACAACTCTTACCAGATTTAACGGGTAAACTTAAAACGACTCTTACCAGATTTAACAGGTGAACTTAAAACGACTCTTAACAGATTTAACGGTTAAACTTAAAACGACTCTTACCAGATTTAACGGGTAAACTTAAAACGACTCTTAACAGATTTAACGGTTAAACTTAAAACGACTCTTACCAGATTTAACGGGTAAACTTAAAACGACTCTTAACAGATTTAACGGTTAAACTTAAAACGACTCTTACCAGATTTAACAGGTAAACTTAAAACAACTCTTACTGGATTTAACAGGTAAACTTAAAACAACTCTTACCAGATTTAACGGGTAAACTTAAAACGACTCTTACCAGATTTAACAGGTGAACTTAAAACGACTCTTAACAGATTTAACGGTTAAACTTAAAACGACTCTTACCAGATTTAACGGGTAAACTTAAAACGACTCTTAACAGATTTAACGGGTAAACTTAAAACGACTCTTAACAGATTTAACAGGTACTTTGTAGGCTAAGTATACTAAGGGGGGATACCATAATACACTTCTACTTGTACTTACTTATCCAAGAACTTAAAATATGTGTTTAATGTTGAAAACATAATTTGTATCTTCTGTGACTATTGTTTACGCAAAATGTGATGCTATCCAAAATTTCTGGGGAGAACACTGTGCTATATTGCTACATGTACATGTATACAATGTTCATTGTGGTCACTGTTTGTGATTCTGCAATTGGCCCAAAATCAAAATATTTTATAATGCATACAATTCAAATCATGCCCTTAGAATGTCAAAGAAAGGCCTCCTTCTGGGGATAGAACACCTAAAATAAAGATGAGGAGTACAAACATCAGCTTTGATAAAGTTTCCTGGCTTAGGACAGGCACAAATAGAATGTAGTGGGGTACAGGATATTTTCTTAAATGATATACATTGATAAAGTAGTCACACTTAAAATCTAAAGCCCCTGCTTACATGTATTTCAGTCTATGGTAAATGGTACATGTAATAGCCAATCTGATTAAAATCAGCTGTTATGATACGCTTCTCTCCTCTAACGTTAGAGGAGAGAAGCGTATCATAACAGCTGATTTTAATCAGATTGATGTAATAGCTATTTGTACTTGTACATAGATGAATTTTAAAAGGTCTCAATTTTAATAAAATGTCTCAAATACAGAATTAGCAGATTAGAACTGTTACAATATTAGCACAGTAAGCACTACACCTATTCATATCATTTTCTATTCAAAACTGTAAGATATATTTATCTATAAAATCTATCTCATTTTCTAAAAACTTTTAAAACCATCAAATGACATTTAAACGCAGGGGTTTAAGCTTGACAATGTTTACATGACTGTAGTAAACCTATTGACGGATTCTTTTATTCTACGGTCAATATTTATCTCATTTAATATTCATATCAATGTTGTGTTTCACAGCTCTGTTTATAATATTTCAAACTTTTACACAGTTAAATACTGATATTAAAATGCTAAGTGATTTTAAATGGATTAAACTCTTTATACTGACACATTTTTGATTGTGAAGCAGTTTAATCTATTGGTTTTACTGAATTTAAATTAAGATTTATTTAATTTTCCCACCAAACTTGCAATCTTTTGCATTTAATCATGCAAATTAAAGTTGCATATTCATGTTCTGTTTATGACATATGAAGGACTCAATGGTGAGGCAATCAAAAGTCATAAATTGGAGAGAAAAAAAGCCCCAAAGACAAATTAGTAGACAAAAAATCATCACATGGACAAACCACACATCAAACCATAAACCCCATAGTTATCATTACAACCAAACCCGAATTGGCAACCAGAAGAGTAAGCAAATTGCTTGCTAGCACACCCGTCATGTTGCAAATGATCAATTTGTGGTTGACTATAGCTGTATGTACATGTACATGTACAAATGAAGCTAACATTTTCATGATTTTCATGCTAAAACATATAAACATATTTGCACTTGTGTGAAAAAAAAAGCTTGATGTTTACTCCATTAATAACTTGTAAAGAGATTTTTCATGTAATAAAAAGTTGCAGATCTCAACCATGTCAACATTACCCATATTAACATGATTAAACTACATGTACATGCATAATTTGTCACATTAATGTTAATGGGATTAAAGATTAATTCTGTTATATTTTTAGCTTTAGATTAAGATTAAAGTTCTTATTGATATATTATTATCCAAAGTTCAGAGGAAAAAATATTTATATAATGCTCCTAGATCTAAGTGTCAATAAATAAAGGTGATAACAAAATTTGGAGGATGTGATAAAACTATAAGAGAAAAGATACAAATAAAACAAGGAAGACATCCAGAGAAATCGAAGATCTCAATGATTCTGATTTGGTACATGCATTTTAAAGAAATAGTGGTTCAAACCAGGTTTTATGGTGCTTGAAACCTCTCTCTCCCATTGGGATCTTTGGTCCTTTGTTAATAATCAAAACATAACACAGTGTTGAAGACATTATGGGATGTTGAGGTGATCATCTCAGTAAAACAACCAGCCAAACACTAATCAAAACAATCACAAATAATTTAACATAATTTTGTATTTTTCCACCAGTGCCTGATTACAAGTTTAAAGAGGAATATATTTAGATGAAAGATGTACATGTACACGGTTCGAAACATGATATTAGGTAGAAATCCGGAAAGTTCATTTTGCTCCTATGGTGCAAGTGAATTTGATTATAAATACAAGTTTAGACATTTGAGAAAAACAAAGCTCACATAATAAATATTTTTTTTTAAAATACTTCAGTTCAGCATGTTCAGTATGTATGTAGTTAACAGTATTCACCTCATATCAATTTATTAATGAAAAAGTCAAATAATTATATAACAAGACACTTAAAATATTTCCCTTGAAGTACAAGTGCTCGACTCCATACTTGTATACTATAAAACATGATCAATGAACGGAAAGTCAAGTCTATGATGAGAATAAATTTTAAGTAAAGTGAAAGTTAAGATTAGGGGTAAACATCTTATAGGACAATAATATCTTAAGATGGGATTTATTGCTACTTAATGTCATATATTGTGAGAGGTGAAAGTTTTGCAGTGCAGCATGATAGTTTATTTGTGTTTTAATGACTGGTGTCTTGTTTTCATCATTTATTTCCTATTAGAAAAGAACATTGGTTCAAACGAATTTGCCCTAACATAGGCCCCATGTTAATTAAAAGTTTTATGGCTTAATTGTGAAAACAAAACAATTAAATTACATTAAGATGTAAAATTCTTTGAATATGTCTTTAGGTAAAATTCTCTTCACATACTGATACATCATCAACGACAGGATCCAAGGTATAATTCTCAAAAATGTTTTAATGTATTATACGTGTACTCCTAACACGTTCTATATAATGCATAGTGTTTATAACCAACATATCTTTTTTTATTAGAATATGAAGCATAACAGTCATATTCTATATATTCTCTGTTTACAGACAATGAACATACATTGTAACCATGCTAACATTTAAGAATTGAATGTTTGTATTTTGATGTTTCATTGGCGACTGTAAAACTGTTGACCGTAGCACATTTTGAATGAAATGCGTTATCACTTCATGTTAAAAATGTGCGACCGGTCAACGGTTTTACAACCCTATGAAACATCAAAATACAAACATTCAATTCTTATAATTACATTTTAATGTTTTTTTTTTATTTGTTTCTGATTTTTCGGTTTGATTTGTCGTGTATGTTCGTGTATTATTTATTGGTGCATTTTATCCAAATGCGAATTCAAGTTGTGAGAATTTACCTGGATACGAACAAATTTTAGTTGTGTGTATAGTAAGTTCATGACCCGGCTACGGCCCTTGGTTTAATTGACATTTCATCGAGGTATGAAAGATGATTCAAGGTGTCAATTAACCAAAAGAATTACTGCATTTTAATTATATGCACGGTAAATGTATTTATTTATGAATTGAATTAATATCTTCTATTTCTTACAGGTGATGAATGTCGTACAGAGCGAGAGTTACCTCCCTTAATCAATGGACCCGATTTCAAATGTCCTCATTTTGACTTTGGACCAAACTACTTCAATTTGCATGGAGGTAAATTCTTAATGCTTAAATTAAAAGTAATAATTTGTTTGGTAGTATTTCATGAAGTAAAAATCAGTGTTCTAAAATTGTTAATACCAAAGCTGGAGGTTGGGGAAGAAAGGATGAGAGGCAATTAGACCCATTTTTGGCCCAAGATTTACCAAGAAATTAAGACTGAACATACATGTACAGATGCCTTAAGTTGCTGAAACATTGATAAATTACTAGGCTTAAAAAATGATAAGCTTGTGCGCCATATCAGTTAAGCTGTCATGCCAATCAGTTAACTCAAAAAGCTAGATAATAAAGACATTGTCATAATTTCATTGATTTTTGCTGATTTTCACACACTTCTTGGTCCGAAAGAAGGTGGGCGCATCAAAACAACAACTCCATATGTGGCAAAAATATGTAAAAGAATAAAATGCATCATTTCTGAAAGTTTGGAGTTGTTGTTTTCATGCGCATAATGTTTTCTTAAGGAATATATGCACTGAAACCATTAAAAATTGCAGATTTTCTTTGTTTTGTCAAATAATACCACTAAATATGATGTGATAATTTCATCACAAGTAACAAATTTGCCTTTAATATTTGATGTATTTTCTTTGTAACCACATATAAGCTTATAAATATCATAACATCAGAACCAACTACATTTTCTTAGGCCAATTATGGGTCTTAATGCCACTCATCCTTTGAAAAGACAGTTCTCAGCAGCTACTGATCACAACTTATTGATATTTGGTATGCAGCATCAATGTGAGGTACTATATTGTTGGATCTGTCACTTGCTTGCTTAATTCAAGCCAACCATTTTTTTACCTCGACAGACTTTTACTATTTTTGTTGCATATGGATACATAGGTGTATAGCATGAATTGGCTTGTACATGTTGTATAAAATTGAGGCGTGAAATATTTCGACATAACACTTTATGTTCAATAAATAGGAAATGCACCAAGCTACAAACAATGTAAATCAAATACTGATGAAAAAAAAACAACAAGAAGCATATTGTTGCATTTTTGCAATATTGGCTGCAGATAAGATAATTTAGAACTAAAATGCAAATGAATCATGCATGACTAGATTTTGTAACTTAATAATTCAATAAAATATGTGATAAAATTTGCTTAAATTACTCTATAAAGTTTGTCAAAAATTGTTGATTTTTTGGATGTTATGAACTTGAATGCTTGTTATGCCTTAGGGTACCAATCCTCTCTGCAACTTCCCCTAAACCACTCAATGGATTTTCATGAAACTTACAATGTTTATGATGAAAACTTGCACGTCCCATAGTGAACTGATTCTTTTGTCAGCAGGGGGAACTCTTTTTTCAAGCAGTACATTATGTATCTCAGTTTTCTAGTACAGTTTTGTTACTATGAATTACAGGTATTCTGGTTGACATAGAGACAGACCCGATCATAGATGCTCCAGAAGGGTTCCAGGAAGTCTATGACCAGATCGTGGAAGACTCTAGAGAGATATTAGACAAACATTTAAGCCATGATAAGATCAGAGAGAGCTACAAAGTACCAGTCTATGAAATCAATGGAAAAAGGTGACATGTTATCAATAAATTTTATTTTGAGCCTGCTTAAAAAAAATAGAGACCCTAATAATAAAAAAACTAGACTTAGAGATAGTGAATGAAGCAGAGAGGTACAAATGGGGCATTTGAATGTTGAATGTCTAAAAGCACAAAGACAAAACCAGTAAACACGGAGAAACAAAACATGAAAATATATACAAACAACTGAAAAGCAATCAACAATGCAAACTCAAGTTGTAACAGGAGTGAATTCAGGTGCTCCGGAAGGGTTAGTAGTTCCTGTTTATTGCAACACATTTGCCATAAAGTTAAGTTTAAAGTTTTAATTTTATAACCATGATGTAGGCAGTTGAAACATGTATTTAGTATTAAGATGCATTGGCATCTCCACAAACCCCACAGAAACCATTGTGAAAGAATCAAGGCTTCATGTTTAGAATTTTACCTTTAACCTTTGTATATTATAGGTACTATACCGTTATGCTCAAGTTTGAAACCTACTACTCCCAGACCCTATAGAAGCTGTTATGGGTCAAGGCATATTTTTAGATTTTGACCTTTAACCTTTGTGCATTTCAGGTACTATGCAGTTATGCTAGAGTTTGAGACCTACTACGCCCAGACCCCACAGAAGCCGTTATGGGTCAAGGTTAATTGTTAGATTTTGACCTTTAACCTTTGTGCATTTCAGGTACTATGCAGTTATGCTAGAGTTTGAGACCTACTATGCCCAGACCCCACAGAAGCCGTTATGGGTCAAGGCGTATTTTTAGATTTTGACCTTTAACCTTTGTGCATTTCAGGTACTATGCAGTCATGCTAGAGTTTGAGACCTACTATGCCCAGACTCCACAGAAACCATTATGGGTCAAGGTTAATTGTTAGATTTTGACCTTTAACCTTTGTGCATTTCAGGTACTATGCAGTCATGCTAGAATTTGAGACCTACTATGCCCAGACCCCACAGAAGCCGTTATGGGTCAAGGCTTACTCTGAACACATCACTGTTCTAAAGACTTCTAAGATAGTGAATGATCCAGAGCAACAACTCAATGAACAACTCAGGAAATATTTTGGATACAGGAAAACAGTCAAGATTGTTCAGGTATTGGTTTGATATTGAAATATAAATGACAACAAAGTTCCAGACAATAAATTTTGCTACACCTGAGGCGCGTTTCGTCTATTCAAGACTCATCAAAGGCGCTCTACCAAAAATATTGAAAATGCCAAACACCAAAGGAAGGATAAATTGATACGGGATAAGAAATTCATAGAAATTGTAAGCAATTCTTTCTAAAAAGCAATTCATGAAAGAATTTTAGTCAAAAGATAGTCATGTCATCAGTGACAAGTGTTATATGAATTTTCTTGGAAAGAACACAAGATTACATGAAAAAGACAGATGGTGATCTAGAGATTGGTCTGTTTTAATAAATTGATATTTTTTTATTGCTTTAAGTTATGATGACACATTTTTGAATGTGTATAGTTTGCGTTCCTTTATACATATAATAAATTATTTACTATGATGTCAAAAAAAAAAAAAAAATACACCCAACATTTTTGTAGCTTAATGTAAGAAATTAATGGCATCATCAGGGTTGACCAATCTCATAGTGCCAGACATAAAACAGTTACAAAATGGAGAAATAAAAATTGCTATTGACTTCATTATTTAAAAGTTATCACAAACATTTTAGAATAATAATGTGTTTAACCAAGTTTTAATATTTATCATGACATTTTTAATGTTCTTGATTTGATCTGTTATGTGTAGACAATGACGGCGCCAAAAGCAGCAATACAGAAAGGCCTTCTGGGATTGTTTATCTACCTTTGTAACAAGAACGTCCACCAACCGTCACGCCTCAACAAACAGGACGAGCAGGGTTTATCGTTACTCCATCATGCGGCCATCAACAACCATCCAGAGATTATTGTGGCTTTACTGAAACAGAAGATGGATATGAATGTCCGTCGTAACAATATTTCCACAGGTAGGGATCAACTGAGTGGTTTTAGGTACTCCTTGATAATTATTTCTGTTTTCATTCAAACCATTTTGACCAATGTTTTGTGAGATCCCCTTCTTCAAAGTTAACATGTTTTATTTATAATATTTTGATTTTGTTTCCTTTTTTCAACTGAACTTAATTATTTTATATCTTAAATCTTGAGTGCATTTTTAGATAGAAAATTCTTTTTTTGATGTGGCTAGAAATATTTTGCTAGTTATTATCTCTTTTCAATATATAGCAGTCTTCTGTAAAGTTTAAAAGATAATTTTGAAGAATATTTTTACAATTTTAAGTTTATTAAAAGATATGAATTGTTTTTCAGCTTTGTGTTTTATAATTTCAATTGCAGCAATTAGAAAAATAACTTTGTCCAAGGGACATAATTCAATAAAAATATTAGGGATGGCTATCCTGATTTGATACTTACACGTATACCCCTATGTTATTTTCATTTGGTCAAATTGCTATATATGGTTTAAAACCTATTTGAAAAGGGTGTTTAATCTTTAGAAAAACAACTCCAAGTTAAAGCCATTGTCATGATTTTCCATTACACTATGAATTCTTTGAGTGTCGGTTACACTTATTCCACATCTCATTTTTTTCTATTTTGAATTTAGAAGTTTTTGGTAAGATTGTTTCTCTATCCATTATAGACATTTTTACAGAGTATGATACAGCTTATTGTCAAACCTATCCCTGATTCCATAATGGTGAACATATTGTTAAAAAAAATTGCTGATTCTAACACAGATTTACAGAATGAAAGCTTTAACTTGAAATTTATTGCCTAACCTTAAAATTGTGTTCTGCTGTTTTGAGAGAAATAACTTATTAAAAAGAAAGATTTATATTAATTCTACTGATTTTCATGATCGATGATTTTTATGCAGAGACACCACAGTCTCCTATCCGATTAAAATATAAAGGGGGGGGGGGGGGTGGTTTGTTGCAAGGTGGTCTAAGGCTCATATGTTAAAACCAATTTCTTTTCACATTTACTTTATCATGTTAAAGATGTTCATGTCCTATGTTTGGAAATATAAATTTTAAATTTACTCAATCGGATGATATTAGGTTGATCACTAGCAGAAACTTCATTTTGCTCTCCAAATGCCACTTTCTGTTCAGTTAATTCCTGTATTAGTTATTGTTCTGCCAAAAGTAAGCAGCTTTTTTCTTATCTGGGTCATCCTGGGTTGAACAAAAGAATTTGAAATATTTTTTTTGTAATACAAGATACAAGATATTTTATTGGCAAATCACTGCGCTCAATATTGAGCATTACATGCATAATCATTATGAAAGAAAAATATAAATATGTACATAAAAATAAGGTGATATTATTTTAAAAACATTTGCCTGTAGTTCATTAGCATTTACATTTAATTTCTATTCTTCACAATGTTTGAACCTTGTTTTATCAGATACAGATGATAAAATCAACAGTGGAGATCGGCACTACCTCTTGGACATGTGTAAATAACTTTCTCCCTCCCCCTTTTTTCCTTATTCTTTATTTCTCTATAAGTAGCTACGAGATTTTATATATATGGTTTGTACAATCTCAAGTCCTATATAATAGATCCTATGCTTTTATACACAATTCATTTTCAGACATCTACTTGTCAGAACATTTATGTTAAATGCAAAATACAGTGAAAGTTTTAATTTCCGTTGGGTACATGTTGCTAATTTTGTGGTTTTGTGGGTCAGGCAAACCAAAAAACTACATTCCCAATGAATACAATAGTTTTCATTGGTATCAATAAGGAATTTTAAAAATCATGTATTCATGAATCCATGAATATGCAATCATGCCCAGACTATGGAATATTGATGCCTCCAAATTTAAGTACTTTCACAGTCAGGAGTTTTTGTCAAGCTGTAAACAAATGTTGCAGAAACCTTGGTTAGAGATTGTTTTTTCTGGCATTGGCAGCAATAGTAATGTTATTACAGTCAAACCTGCCGTAAAGGGCACCCACATATAGCAAACCACTGCCTAGAAAGGACACCTCAAAAGTATCCCTTCTATTAACAATACAACCAAAATGAACTTTTATATAAAAGGCACCTGCTTATAAAGAGCACGAATTTGTTATCGCATGGCTGCCCATTATATACAGGTTGACTGTATTAAGTTTTCTCTGCTAAGTCAAATTAAAGTGACACTATAATAAGTCTATGCATATAGTGACACGAGTTGTATGAAATTTAGCTTTTGTACATATATCGAAATCATTTCAATCTGTGGATGGTGTCTTTCTGGCACATATTCCATATTCTTTCATTTTTAATAACAGTCTGAAAACCTTTCTTGTGATAATTTTTAGAAGGTCATCACAAATGTCAGCCAGGTATTCATACAGAGTTTGTGGTTTTCATATATCTGGTCAATATATCCTCACGTTGAGAGAATTACACAGAGTATAAAGGGTGTTTGTCATGTTGGGACTGTTTCACCAGAGAGGCAGGCAAGGATTCAGATTGGGGTGCATCTGGCCCATGCCCCATCTACAATTTTTTTTTAACCAAATTATACCCCCACTCATAAGAGAGAGGGCTATATTGCAATCACCTTGTCCGTCCGTCCGTCTGTCCGTCCGGTTCAATATCTCTGCTTCTACAGGATGGATTGGTTTCAAATTTGGTACACAGCTTCAACATGATGAGTTATACTGTGCCTCCCCTTTCCAGGTCAGTCCGTCATCTACTTCCTGTTTTCAGAGCTGACTTAGACTTTTTAGGGTAAAAAATTTGAAATGTGAAATTTTTGTAACAGATTTCTCGGCTTCTACTGGATGGATAGGTTTCAAATTTGGTACACAGCTTCAGCATGATTAGTTATACTGTGCCTCCAGTTTCCAGGCCAGTCCATCATGTACTTCCTGTTTGCTGAGCCGACTAAGACTTTTTATGGGTCAAAAATAGACAATTTTTCGTAACCGATTTCTTGGCTTCTACAGAAGGTATTGATTTCAAATTTGGTATATACAGATTTAGCATGATGAGTTGTACCGTGCCTCCCCTTTCCAGATCAGTCAGTCATCAACTTCCTGTTTTTTGAATGGCCGAGTGGGGGTATGCTTAGCACGACTTAGTGCAACCCCTTGTTTTTTTTAACTATTTACCTCGCACCCCATCTAACATCAAATCCTGGATCCGCACCTTATTAACATACACTTTGATTTGGGAACAATTAGAAATTAATTATGATGTGCACTTTATACAAATATGGTGTTTGGTCAATTAGAAAAGAAAATTAGGAAACATGGGTATAGGCTTGTTAAACAGGTTGTCAGGGAAAAATCAAACACTGTTAACCTGATTGAGGGAAATAAGTTCATAAAGAGAGAACATTGAATTTGATATTTAGTGAAAAATGCAAACTTAAAATTAAAATTCTTTTCTAAAGTTTTAAATCGCTTCTCTGTACATGAACAATGTATACTTCTTGCAGTGGTCAGAGATTGTCCCATGTATCTACTTGCGAATATCAATAATCCATGTGTATTATCTATACCCCTTTGTACAGGGATTACCCGATTTGTACACCCCTTGGCATGATAGGAATTGTGCGACCCCTCAGCAGTATAGCACTATCAATAGCTGTAATATGCTTGTATCATAATAATATAATCTTAATACTGTGGATTTATTTATTTTCGTGGGTACCAATTTTTGTGGTTTCATGAAAATTTGATAAGTTCATGAATTCTTATATTCGTGGTTCTGAAATTTGAAGCATACAGAATAATGTTAAATTTCCTTTTCGTGGGGTATCAAATTTCGTGGGTCAAGGCCACCCATGAAAACCACGGAGATTGATACCAAACAAATAATAAGATAATCTTTATAATTATAAAATTAATATTATAAAATCATGAAAATAACAATAAACCTAATGACTATGAAACATTTTGTTACTGGCTTCCAAATCTTAAGCCCAATATAAGTAAGAAGTTAAATATGGAAACATCAGTTTTTATGCCCCATATAATGTCCTGTCTGTTTGTCCGTCTGTCCGAAATGTTGCAAGATGGGACATTATTTCATTTGTACATATTCTTGTTTACATTGTTTTGATTTATCTGTACATGTACATGTGTAATGCATTTTATTTTACTAACTGCATGATTTGATTAAATTATAGATTTTCAGACCTTATACTAAATATAGCTGGGATGTAGAGGCATAATACTACTAATTCTTGTTTGACTGTTTTTCAAGCTATGGCTGAAAAAATGGGGTTGATTTTTTGTTCAGAAATAGTTGTCAAAGCATTATTTTATATCATAAGTTACTTTTAGGAAAGGATGTTAATCTTTCTCATACAGTAAAGAATAAAAGAAACAAAACATGAGACTTTAGGATGACACAAACTGATTGTTAGTTATGGCAGTTGATTACCAGTGTCTTGTTCCGTTGAAATTAATCGAGGGTTTGTCGGTAAATTGTGTCATATAAACTTTTCATGCATTTCAACATATCTCATTATCTTCTTCAAATTAAAAAAAACTATGAGAATTTTAAATTTTAGCTTTTAAATAGTCATGTGACCATGCAGGTCTTGCATTTGGTCACAAACTCATTCTCAGCGTCACAGTTGATTATGAAAGTCTTGTTCTACACTCTATTATATAATGTGTCACCCAACAAGTACAATGTAGGTCGTGTCCACATATGTTAATTACAATATAAAGATTAAGATTTTGTGAATTAATCTCTCTACCCATTGATGTTACAGTAGGTGACAGTGAAGAGAAGCCGACAGGTACCCCCCAACAGTAGCATGTCATCTATATTGTCAGCATGTAATGTCACCTGACCTGACCTTTCAAATAGTCATGTGACTGGGCCTCGGTGGCACAAAACTTAAAAATTACATAAGTTTGAGAATATTCTTTACTCATTCTGTTTTCTATGGGAGGTAGGAATATTTTCAGACTTAAATATATATTTTTTTTGTTTTGTGGGGCCAGGGCCTGCATTTGATCTTGCACATGATCATGTGACCAGTTTTGCATGAAATCATGTGACCACTATATTTGCACAACCAGAATACAGTACATTTGTTGATATATGGCACCTAGTTGTTGGTCTTTCTAAGAGTCCTCTTACATTTTAAGCATGCAAAGGTCAAATAAAATGTAAACCAACTTTTAAGTATGTTTATCAGACAGATAACTTTGTGTATCCAAGTACCAGTTATGTGTGATGTTAAAGATGTTAAGATGTGTATATATCCTATGCCCACATATTGTTTATATGAATTAAAGTCTCCATTGGCTTATCAAGATGTACACGTAAACAAAGCATGGTTATGATCCATCACTAGACCTAAAAACGCATGGTATATATAGTATGTTGCATGCTATGATTCTTAAAGATGTGCACACCCAAAGAGATGTTGCTTTACCAAAAATCAAATGGTCTGTTAAAGACACAACATAATAAATAAGATTTAATAGGATTAACTTTATTTTTATTAATATTATTATCTATATATTATAAATATATATTCATAATCAAACATAATCAAAGCTTCAATATACAATGTATTTTACATGTTATTATATTTTACAAATATATAGAAAATCTTGTAAAGATTTTGCATTTTATAGGCAGGATTTTTTTTAGCATTTATCAACATTTTGGAGATTAAGGAAATTCTTGTTTGCCACTCTGCATAGCACAAATTGCTTGCTTAATTTGATTTGAATACTGGGGGTACTTGAATATTAATATTATCCATGGATTTATTTTCATTATGTGTCACAGTTTTAATTTTAAGCTTTAATTTTATTTTCGTAATTTATTTATTTCACAAAATCACCTTATACATTAACATTTTACACAATTTAACTGATATTTATTATATAATTAACAATTAATCATTAATTTTATTATTTTCACATTAGACCAAACAATAGTCACAAATAATTCAATATTTAACAAGGTTTTAACAATAATTTGGTTTCAATTTGAAATCTTATGTTTTAATGAATTAAGCTAACTGATGTTTATATACATTGTAGGGCCCACTGCTCTGCACTTTGCCTCCAGATGTGGTGCTCTGGATGCTGCCACCTGTCTTGTCGGCATCTATGCCGGCACAACGGTCTTTGACCAAGACGGCTGGGCACCTATCCATTACGCAGCCTTCTTTGATCATTCTCCAATCCTGAAAATGTTTCACAGACACAATATGGATCAGATAGAACTACAGGCTAAGAATAAGTGAGTGTTGTCTTCAGTGTCATTTCTACTTGTATCAATTAAAATACAAATTTTTCCACATGCAATAATAAAACATTGTCTTATACATGTACAGTATTTTGATTTCTCAAAAAAATGGATAAAGTTTTCCAATGATAATGGTTTCCACATTTAAATTCTTTGATCACATCATCATGAATTAGATAGATTGTTTTGTTACTGTTCATCATATATACTTATGAATTTCTTCTTAAAATTCTTCTTGGAATTCATTTTGCTTTTGCTAAGTAAAGAGTTAATACATATTTTGAATAAAACTTCTTTTCTTAAGAACTTTGGCTATTGCCAAGTTTAGAGTAATTTTGCATATGGGTCTTTTTTTTCTTTTTAAGGCTCAAGTCAACCCCATTACTGCTAGCAGCCAGCTCAGGTGCTCTCTCTGCAGTTAAATGTCTGATCAAGTTAGGAGCAAGTATATTTAGGATGGATAACGAAGGAAATGGGATCGTACACTTGGCAGCTATGAGGCTCCATACAAATATATTGGAGTATCTGATAGAAGCAAACTTTCCTGAAGTCCCTGTGTGGAAAATTCTAGTTAGTAAGTATAAATGTTAGACCATAAATAAAAAGGGGAGACTTAGCAGCAATGAGACTCCATACAAGTATACTGGAGTACGGTATCTAATAGAGGCAAACTTTCCTGAAGTCATTGTGTGGAAAATTTTAGTCAGCAAGTAAGATAATTATTTAACAAACAATAAAAATGGTGAACCTTGACTCCTGTTAAAGTGAAAGCAGTCAAAACCAAAGACCTTTCAGACATTTGATTGAGTTTCTATATATTTTTAACCTATGTAAATTAAACACTTGTCTTTATTGAACAAACTGTTCCAATGGGTCCCAACCTAGAAAGGTTTTAATTGTATTATAAATTTGAGATTTGCCAGTGAGAATATTGTATACTTTTTTTGATATTTGAATATAAATTGTATTTTTATGTCACACAATGTAGGAATCTCTTTAATATTTGTAGATCATGAAATAAAAAAAATGGCTGTTAAAAAGAGAAAGACATATTGCTTTACTTCCATAACAAACAATAATCAAGAGTGTGAAAACATTCTGCTAATTTTAAAACAGATATCTTTAAATAGCTTTGTGTGTAATTTGTTATAAATCTTTGATTAGTAATTACATGTAGTCATGCTTTTAAACAAAATCATTATGATGTGTGATAAATATTCATGACACAACATCCTAGAAAAATAGTCTTAAAAACATTTTTTATTATTGATTAAGCCAATAATAAAAAAAACCCATTATGTTTTACTGAATTAATCAAATAAAAACTTTGAAAAACATCTTAATTATTAAGATAAGACTTAAATGGAATGTTTTATTCTTAGCAATGTTGAGTGAAACAGAACAGAAGAAGGACAGCTCAGTAAAGTGTCTTGACGTGTTGTCTACCTCCAAACCAGACCATTGGAGGGCCATTTTAGAAGCAGGTAATGCCTATAACTTGGTCTTAAATGGTGTATGAAAATGTTTACTCAATAGACCAACAAACTATTTAATGGTCCTCTGATACTTGTAATGTTTTTAGGATGATACACAAAACTTGTTGCTATCTTGTGGGAGCACAGTTCATTAATAAGATTGATCCATAGATATATTATTTTAGATGATTTGTAAAACTTTTTTCTATTCCTGGGATAATAGTTTGTGATTTCGGATAGTTACAGTCATGTGCCAAAAGTATTTGCTGATTTTTATTTTTCCCATTAGTTGAAGCTGTTTTTGAGTGGATTTTCGTACTTATTTTTTTCTGAATTATGAGAAATATTTGAATTTTATATTGGTAATTGAACATATTTTTTTTTCATGTGTTGTTTGAAAATGACATTTTTACATCTAATTTTTATTCTGTGATTAAAATTATATCATTTAAAAATGAATAACCTTAAAATTATGTAAAAATAAACAAATAAATCTGAAATATTTTACAAATTTATAGTGAAAAAATCAACAATATTGGTCAAGAGATTATTTCAGAATATTTTTTTGAAATTTTGTGATTTAACATAGAAAGTAATGGGGAAAATACAAATTGCGAATACTTTCGGCACGATACTGTACATGTCCTAAAGTATTATGTTGTTTTTAAATTTTCAAAAATATTTTAATAGTTAAGAGCAACAAAAAAAACCTCATATGTTTCACTTTTCAAAATATTTCTTTAATTTGATATAGAAATAATGTTTGTATACATGTACCCCTGACAATTTTTTTGCAGTTGTTTAGGTTTTTTCATGCTTACAAATTTTTAAATTGAAATAAAATATTTTTTTAGTACTATTTGCTGTTGTATGCATATTTTTAGTTGTCACATTTATTTATTAACAACAAATTGCAATTGATATTTACAAAATGTATGTGATTTTTCAGTTTAAGGTTATAAGGAGGTGAGAAATCATGTTCTCTGCATGGTTGATATTAACTGCTGATTTTACAATCTTAAAAAGTTGATAAAATTTGAGTTTTATTTTTGTTTGATATTAACTGCTGATGTTTATATTTAAAAAAAAGAAGATTAGATTTGAAGTTGAATTTTGTTTTACATGAAAACTTATTTGACTGTTAACCTAGAAGCTGGAGTTTATCTAACTTTAGAATAGAATACAAAACCTTATTATTCTTTAATAAATGTTAAAATTGTTAAGGATGTGGAATAAATTATGTTATACGATTAACCTACATATATTAACTGCTTCTTTAAAATGATGGACACAGCCATCACCCTTCAATGTGACCAGTGGTTGCTGTACCCTGTTTTGCAATTTACCCCAGACGAAAACAAAATTTTTAGTTATATGTCCGAACTTGTGTAGGGGGGGGGGTAGGAGGGGGTATGATCCCGAAGACCCGGCAAATAAAACAAGAAATCCCGGATTCCCGGCAAATAAAACGAGAAATCCCGGATTTCCGCAAAAATAAATGTGTGATTCCCGCATCCAGAAAAATGAAAATGGCTAAATCCCGTTCCCGTTAAGGGTTTTCACGAATTCCCGTTGAAATAAATGGGCTTTCCCGCTGTCCCGCAAGAGGTCCTACCGACCCTCTGTGTATGTTCTGATTGTGGCTGCAGAAATATCGCAGACTGGACATAAAACAAACAACAATCAATTACCAATCAAAAAACATATTGCAATCTGTTGCTTAGATATAAAAATTAACAACAAAAAATGGTGTTTTAGATCCTTTCGGAGGATTGATTTGTTTCTTGATGATAGCTTAAAATTCTATAAATTAGATTTGAATAAAACTTTTCACAGTTGTTTCGTCCGTCTGTCTGTCACAAAGTTTGTCAGCGTAACTCCTCTGAAACTACTGAACCGAATTCAACGAAACTTGGTATAAAGGAAGGACATTGTATGTAGTTGTGCATATTACCAGGCAATTTTGATCCTCAAATTTTTGTGGAAGTTATGGCCCTTTGAACTGAGAAATTTGCTGAAAATCCTCATTTATCATCTTGTCAGCGCAACTCCTCTGAAACTACTGAACTGAATTCAACGAAACTTGGTATAGAGGAAGGACATCATATGTAGTTGTGCATATTACCAGGAAATTTTGATCCTCAAATTTTTGTGGGAGTTATGCCTTATGGCCCTTTGAACTTAGAAATTTGCTGAAAATCCTCATTTATCATCATGTCAGCGCAACTCTTTTGAAACTAATGAACCGAATTCAATGAAACTTGGTATATAGGAAGGACACCATATGTAATTGTGCATATTACCATGAAAATTTGATCATCAAATTTTTTTGGGAGTAAGGGCCTTTTGAACTTGGAACTTTTTGGGGAAATGGGGGGAGACATTGTTTTTATAGGCAAAAACAAACAAACTTTAATTTTTGTAGAAAATTCATGAAAAACTGTTCGAATTTGGCTATATTTATATAGATTATATATAGTAGGGGAAAAATAGTTTATATTATTTTTCTTTTAAATTTCACGGGATAGATTTTTGTTATATTTTGTTAAAACATCAATTTTGGGTAGTTCTTTGAAATTAAGGTATAAAATCATGGGGTCACCGTTCATTTTCGAAAAATAAATTGGAAAACTGAATTTTCCCTACAC
The DNA here is from genome assembly GCA_963971305.1 of Arcuatula senhousia. NCBI lineage: Eukaryota > Metazoa > Mollusca > Bivalvia > Mytilida > Mytilidae > Arcuatula > Arcuatula senhousia. The sequence continues at coordinate 1,664,628 of OZ020315.1, forward strand.
ATTTCAAACAAATTATATCCCTTGAAAAAAGTACGGGAAATGCTATTAAATGAATATAACAGTAAGTTTTTGTTTTAAACTCATTTTTACTCTCATAAATTATCATAGTAATAATCTTCGCACAGTTTTGCCTTTGCTTAAATTTAATAACATTCTCAGAATAGATGCTCAGTGTTAGACCACTGTCCAACCTTAATTTTGAAATGATTAAATTAATATATACCCAGTAAGGGCCCTTAACATAATAAATAGAAAAAGTATTTAGTTAGCCCTTTCTTTTCATAATGTATTAAAACTTGTTTGGATGTTATATAGTGTTCCATTATAGATACCTTTTCCTCTAACACTTATGTCTCAAATCTTAAAAGCTATTCTACAGGAAAGATAATGTAATCAATTTAACTAACGTTATGTCATAATTTGAAAAGAAAAAGAACAACAACACCAACTGTCTTTACAAGTCTATGTCTTTATTTCTGTTATATATGTCATAATTTATATAGGAAAATTAAAGATGTAATTAATTAGAAAAAAAAACCATTTTATTTCTTTTTGAATAGAGATGTTGTATGGTAAGCCTAACCCTAGGTCTTCAGCTATTGCTGTGTTTGGCTTTGTATCCCTCATCAATTTGTATTAGTTCACCCAGTTAGAGACAAAATCAACATCAATTAAGCAAACAAAGTTCTTTGATTTGGGAATTGTTCCCTTTGCAGTTTTTTTCAGAATAAATTTGACCCTCTTAGGCTAGTTGTTTTATTTCTGTGACTATTTTTTTGTGGCTTATATATTGAAGCTGTTTTATTACTCGATTTTATTCACAAGGTTGGGCTGAGCTTAATTTTTACAGTCTTTTAGGTAGGATTTAAATGAAGAAGTCAGAAATAATTGAGCCATGACCAACCGGGTCAATAAAAAAGAGTAATTATACTCTTTGATTGTTCAATGTTTTAAGATTTATCCATTCATAATTCATACATTTGAGTTCAAGTCAGTTTACCGTAGGTTTTTCCATACTTACTTAACATATGAGTCTTGTAAAATTTAATGAAAAGTGTCGTGAGCTTTTCTTAAGTTCCATGAAAGTTATTAACAATTTAGTTATTAAAATATTAAAGAATATCAAACATTGCAGCTTATAATCTTCTTGTATCGGCATGATATAACTCATTGATTAATAATTAATAGTTTTTATACCCGGTCACACGAAGTGGCAAGGTATTATGTTCTATCCTCAGTTTCTTTCGGTGTCCGTTTGGCCGTCCCCCAAAGGTTTCTGAATAATAACTTGAAAATGCGTCAAAGGCTTTGAATGATGCTTTGCACAGCTGTTGAGTACAATGTAATACAGGTTAAGTTCGATTTTCAGGATTATCTGAAAAACATTATTGAAGATTTGCCACTTTACTAAATTTTTGGCCGGATTACACGGAGTGAAAAATCCGGGTTATAAAATGGTGAATGTCAGGCGGGCGGGGAAAAAATTTTTGTAACAGTTTTCTCAGCAACTACTAATCACAGCCACTTGATATTTGGTATACAGCATAAGGGTGGGGTCCCATAACGTGGGAGATGATTTTAGGTCTGTCGCTCACCTACTTCCTGTTTAACAAAATCCGGCCATTTTTGACTTTGACAGATTTTTCAAATTTGAAAATGATGAAATTTTTGGTCTAACTCATTTTTTTTTCTGCCTCTATATAGATTTATAGTATAGTAAACAAACATATTTAACTATTGATGAATATTGTGGCGGGGTATCATTTAAAATCCCATTACATGCCCTTTTTATTCAGCCATAAAATGGCGCACACCATAGAATAAAAATATGTACCATTATATTCTTTTTAATATGTTTATTGATTGACTAGACATGTTTTTCAGTTCGATACAACGCATAAAAATGACTAAAGACATAACTTGTATGTAATCCTCACATAATTTTGCCAGAAATGAGCAACTTAAAGTTTGACATGTGTGGAACAATCTTGGTAAAGGTTTTACTTTATGAAAAATACATATTAAAATTATGTAATAAATTATGGTTAAGATCATTACATGTAAAGACATGTGTGGAACATGTTTACATGTAAAGATCATGTTCAGAAGAAATAAAGATCATTTTATGTTAATTTAAAGTCAAGATAATCAAAAGTAAAGATCATATGAAGTCAAAATCATGGGATTATTTTAAGACCATGTGATTTTAAGATCATGTGAAGTCAATTTCATGTCATTTTTAATAGGCCATATGAAGTCAAGAACATGTGAAGTTTTTATCATGTGATTTTAGATCATGTAGTTTTGGATGTGAAGTCAAGATCATGTGAATTAATGATCATGTGCTTAAGAGTCATCTGATTTTAAGATTATGTGGTTTAAGATCATCAATAGAGTTAAGATCAGAATAGGATATTTTGCTTGTGTAATAAGGTTAAGCTTTGAATGTACCACCTTTTCATTTATGCAATTTGTTTCGAAGGCTTATTTAAGGGTAAGTATCGAGTGTGAATAGAAGAAAGGGACTACACCTAGAGAGTATAGAACACAGAACAATTTTGATTTATTTATAGGAATACAGTTATAACTTGCTGGCTTTTTACTTTAGGTCTTTTCATGTACTGATAATTGATCAATACAAAAAATCATCAATGATTAAGGATAGAATTCAAAGACATTATGGCATAGATGTAATGTATCTATAGTGTTTTACTGTGGAGGATTAGAAAATAAACAAAATTAGTAGTAAAAAGTTTTTGACAAATTTTTCACATATTTTTATAAAAGCATATTTTTAATTTTTGCTTAATTGTACTACAAGGTGATATTCATGTAAAAAAAGGTTTAAACAAGGTGTAATTCTCCCATATGCTTTAATACCAAATCCTGATGAAACTACTGGTAAACAAAATTTCTTATCCACCCACAAAATTTCAGATCATGCCATTTCCACCAATTCATAATTCAATAGGCTACTTATTTTATTCATGTTTAAAAATTTTGCTTACACATGTGGTAGAAGCAATCAGCAACATAGCATTATAAGGACCTAGCACTTTTATAATGGAAACACCAGGATTATTAGATATTTAACTGAAGATCAGACAAGAGCTTATGCTATGTTTACCTATTGCTGATCAAGGAGAAGGATTTGTTTTGTTTTTGTTTTTGTTGCATTTAATATTTTGTTTGGAGTTTTCATAATCAGTAGTGAATTTTACTTTTACTTGCATTTTATTTTATTTTATAGCTCTAGCAAAAAGATCTATTTAAAAAAGTACCACAGGGTTATTCCAAAGTTATAAAGACAATCATTTGATTTGAATCGCAATAACATGAAAAAAACATATATACAAAACAAATAAACTGCTGACAGCAACATGAACTCGTGTCCAAACGAGAGTGAACTCGGGTGCTCTGGAAGGGCTATACATTCCTGCCTGTTGTAATACATTCATCAAAATTCAAACTTGTGCCAGAGAGTGTGCCTTCAACTATTGTTGCTGCAGATGTTAATTACCAAACATTTGTTTTAAACATTTTAGAATATTGATTTTTAACTTTATAAATGTTGTATAAATATGATCATCAAACTGATTACAAATACCAAAACGCGGGTATAAACGGTTAATTTGGATATGCTATATATCGATATTTCAAGGAGTAACCTCTCAACAGTAGCATATAAATCAAAACATTGGAAGGTCAAATCTAAAGTGTTGAAAACGAAAAGTGCTCAAAACCAACACTTTCGAACAAGGAAGCTTAATATTAATTTCAATTTCACACTAACAATTCAATGGATTTTACCCACATTCTCACAAGGATACTGTGAAAGTACATAAGTTGATGGGGGTCAATTTTGGTGAGTTGTTAATAGAATGAAGATTCATGAATAACTCAAGGCAAAATTTCAATTTTTGTTGCAATCAAATTTTATTACCCATGAAAAACCACAAAATTAGTACTTATTGATCTATACTACTTTCACATTATCATCATTCATGTCACAAGTTTTTAAAAGATATTCACCTATGTTTTCTTTTAATTGCCATAGTTATATAATAATCAATAAATTGTTTTTGTCTTTTATCTTTAGATGCAGTCCCTGCCTTAGTACAATTAATGTACTCCGACAACGAAGAACTCCAGGCCGTGTCTGCTTCTGTCCTCTGTAACATATCACAGGAAGATGATGTCCGCATGGCTCTGACGGCCGCCAATGCCGCTGAGATCCTCATCAAACGTCTGATGTCACCAAACGAGGACATACAATCACGATCAGCGATCATTCTCTCTGACATTGCATACATTGAAGGAAATCAGACCATTATCTCGGAGAAGGGCGGAGTGGAGCCTCTTGTTGAATTAATGGAATCTGAAGGTCATGATGTCCTTGTCAATGCAGTTAATGCAGTACGAGTGCTGTGTGATGGGAACCAGTTTAATCAAGATGCCATTGCTGAGAGCGGAGGAATTCCTCCACTTGTCGAATTCCTTACTCTCGCTAACTTTGGTAAGGAAATGACTTCGATTTACAGATACAAAATAATGCTTAAGATTTTGTATATTGTAAAAGTAAAGTGAAATTTAGCTGAACTGACCCCATTTGGGACTTAAACAATTTGATTGTTTTAGACAAGTGTTTGTTTTATTCAGGTTAAAATATACATGTAGTAGAATGCAAAGAAGTGGCTTAAAAAATCATAGTTCAATATAGTTGGGTTATTCAGTGTTCATTTAAGGCGTGTTTTTTTTTAAAATGTTCTTATATATTGTACATACCAGTATTTTGGGATTCATGAAGTACTCTTAAATTTCTTGGATTTGGAATTAAACTTAACATCACACTACAATCATTCATTGGAGTTTAAAATTTTTAATTTGTTCGCACCTGGAAAAAACCACGATAATTCAACAAGCATTCTTTAAAATCTCAATTTCCATCACTTCTATTTTCAGAAAAAATGCTTTTAAGGTACCCTGATGGTCTTCTTAGTCATTTCACATTTTTACAGGTTATGAGTTAACCAGAATAATGAATTGTGAATTTGGACTTTCACGTTTTCATCTTTGAAAGTCTGTTGCTTAAAATTATGGTCAATTCAAGTTTGTCAGATATTATTAAGTATTCAAATATGTAACGTTTCTTTTGTCCTTGAGTATAGATTGATAATTCCTCGCTTGATAAATTTGTTTATATCTTCACAGAAATGTTACAAGCTGTCGCGGCCTCCGCCATTGCTGCAATCTCAACAAATAACAAGAAGAACCAGGATGATGTCATCAAAGAGGGCGCTGCCAAGTAAGTTTGTCAGAAGAATTTAAAATCTGTAGTTTTAAGAAGAGCAAAAGGAGTTAACAAAATTTCTGAACTGAGATTGTCAATCTCAAATGTCCAAAAAGAAAACAAGAAAGAAGACCATGACATACCAGAAAAATTGCAGATCACAATGGTCCTGGCATAGAACAGGTTCACAGTCTGTTAAAAAAACCAAAGTGTTCATTATAAATTTTACCTGGAAGAAAGCATTCACAGATAAAGTTGTATGTTTACTTTAATTTGTCTAATGAGTGTTTTTGTGTTTGTCCATTTATTATTATGTCCCCTGAAATGTGTTGCAAAGCAACATATAGGAGTCACTTTGGCGATATCTGTAGTCTTGCGTCATGCCTCCTGCGACGTCACAAAAAATATCAGTGGCAGTTTTCCAAGCAAATACATTTCACAGCCTCTTGAAATTTTGCATGTAACTTCCTCTTATAGTACTTTATGGTTGTAAAGGGATTTTATACCTGTAACTCATCTACTTTGTGTTTACTGAATATGTTAAGACACAGGCGACATATGTCATCCATTGAAGACCAACATTCTAGTTGATTTTTAAAAGTGATAAAGATACATTTGGGGATTTTGAAATCTTGAATACAGCAAAAATGACAAAAACATGTCAATTCCCCTGTTTACAGATATTTGATGCCATTTTGTCTCATATTCATTCCTCTAAATGTAAATTTTCCTCCTTTTACCAGACCATTGGTTGATATTATAAACAGTCTAAAAAAAGAAGATGTCAAGTTAAAAGCAGCTAAAGCCATAGAGGCCCTGTCTGACCATAATCCTAGGAGCCAGCAGGCCTTTATAGACCTAGGGGCACAGAAAGCCCTGTTAAAGATTCTTAAGGTATTTAACATTTAAAGTTAAAAGCAGCTAAAGCCATAGAGGATCTGTCTGACTATAATCCTAGGAGCCAGCAGGCCTTTATAGACCTAGGGGCACAGAAAGCCCTGTTAAAGATTCTTAAGGTATTTAACATTTAAAGTTAAAAGCAGCTAAAGCCATAGAGGCCCTGTCTGACCATAATCCTAGGAGCCAGCAGGCCTTTATAGACCTAGGGGCACAGAAAGCCCTGTTAAAGATTCTTAAGGTATTTAACATTTAAAGTTAAAAGCAGCTAAAGCCATAGAGACTCTGTCTGACCATAATCCTAGGAGCCAGCAGGCCTTTATAGACCTAAGGGCACAGAAAGCTTTGTTAAAGATTCTCAAGGTATTTAACATTTAAAGTTAAAAGCAGCTAAAGCCATAGAGACTCTGTCTGACCATAATCCTAGGAGCCAGCAGGCCTTTATAGACCTAAGGGCACAGAAAGCCCTGTTAAAGATTCTTAAGGTATTTAACATTTAAAGTTAAAAGGTGGCTCTGTCTGACCATAATCCTAGGAGCCAGCAGGCCTTTATAGACCTAGGGGCACAGAAAGCCCTGTTAAAGATTCTTAAGGTATTTAACATTTAAAGTTAAAAGCAGCTAAAGCCATAGAGACTCTGTTTGACCATAATCCTAGGAGCCAGCAGGCCTTTATAGACCTAGGGGCACAGAAAGCCCTGTTAAAGATTCTTAAGGTATTTAACATTTAAAGTTAAAAGCAGCTAAAGCCATAGAGACTCTGTCTGACCATAATCCTAGGAGCCAGCAGGCCTTTATAGACCTAGGGGCACAGAAAGCCCTGTTAAAGATTCTTAAGGTATTTAACATTTAAAAGCAGCTAAAGCCATAGAAGCTCTGTCTGACCATAATCCTAGGAGCCAGCAGGCCTTTATAGACCTAGGGGCACAGAAAGCCCTGTTAAAGATTCTTAAGGTATTTAACATTTAAAAGCAGCTAAAGCCATAGAGGCCCTGTCTGACCATAATCCTAGGAGCCAGCAGGCCTTTATAGACCTAGGGGCACAGAAAGCCCTGTTAAAGATTCTTAAGCTATTTAACATTTAAAAGCAGCTAAAGCCATAGAGACTCTGTCTGACCATAATCCTAGGAGCCAGCAGGCCTTTATAGACCTAGGGGCACAGAAAGCCCTGTTAAAGATTCTTAAGGTATTTAACATTTAAAGTTAAAAGTAGCTAAAGCCATAGAGACTCTGTCTGACCATAATCCTAGGAGCCAGCAGGCCTTTATAGACCTAGGGGCACAGAAAGCCCTGTTAAAGATTCTTAAGGTATTTAACATTTAAAAGCAGCTAAAGCCATAGAGGCCCTGTCTGACCATAATCCTAGGAGCCAGCAGGCCTTTATAGACCTAGGGGCACAGAAAGCCCTGTTAAAGATTCTTAAGGTATTTAACATTTAAAAGCAGCTAAAGCCATAGAGACTCTGTCTGACCATAATCCTAGGAGCCAGCAGGCCTTTATAGACCTAGGGGCACAGAAAGCTTTGTTAAAGATTCTTAAGGTATTTAACATTTAAAGTTAAAAGCAGCTAAAGCCATAGAGACTCTGTCTGACCATAATCCTAGGAGCCAGCAGGCCTTTATAGACCTAGGGGCACAGAAAGCTTTGTTAAAGATTCTTAAGGTATTTAACATTTAAAGTTAAAAGTAGCTAAAGCCATAGAGACTCTGTCTGACCATAATCCTAGGAGCCAGCAGGCCTTTATAGACCTAGGGGCACAGAAAGCTTTGTTAAAGATTCTTTAGGTATTTAACATTTAAAGTTAAAAGCAGCTAAAGCCATAGAGACTCTGTCTGACCATAATCCTAGGAGCCAGCAGGCCTTTATAGACCTAGGTGCACAGAAAGCCCTGTTAAAGATTCTGAAGGTATTTAACATTTAAAGTTAAAAGCAGCTAAAGTCATAGAGACTCTGTCTGACCATAATCCTAGGAGCCAGCAGGCCTTTATAGACCTAGGGGCTCAGAAAGCTTTGTTAAAGATTCTTAAGGTATTTAACATCTAAAGTTAAAAGCAGCTAAAGCCATAGAGGCCCTGTCTGACCATAATCCTAGGAGCCAGCAGGCCTTTATAGACCTAGGGGCACAGAAAGCTTTGTTAAAGATTCTTAAGGTATTTAACATTTAAAAGCAGCTAAAGCCATAGAGGCTCTGTCTGACCATAATCCTAGGAGCCAGCAGGCCTTTATAGACCTAGGGGCACAGAAAGCTTTGTTAAAGATTCTTAAGGTATTTAACATTTAAAGTTAAAAGCAGCTAAAGCCATAGAAGCTCTGTCTGACCATAATCCTAGGAGCCAGCAGGCCTTTATAGACCTAGGGGCACAGAAAGCCCTGTTAAAGATTCTTAAGGTATTTAACATTTAAAGTTAAAAGCAGCTAAAGCCATAGTGGCTCTGTCTGACCATAATCCTAGGAGTCAGCAGGCCTTTATAGACCTAGGGGCACAGAAAGCCCTGTTAAAGATTCTTAAGGTATTTAACATTTAAAGTTAAAAGCAGCTAAAGCCATAGTGGCTCTGTCTGACCATAATCCTAGGAGTCAGCAGGCCTTTATAGACCTAGGGGCACAGAAAGCCCTGTTAAAGATTCTTAAGGTATTTAACATTTAAAGTTAAAAGCAGCTAAAGCCATAGAGACTCTGTCTGACCATAATCCTAGGAGCCAGCAGGCCTTTATAGACCTAGGGGCACAGAAAGCCCTGTTAAAGATTCTTAAGATATTTAACATTTAAAGTTAAAAGCAGTTAAAGCCATAGAGGCTTTGTCTGACCATAATCCTAGGAGCCAGCAGGCCTTTATAGACCTAGGGGCACAGAACGCTTTGTTAAAGATTCTTAAGGTATTTAACATTTAAAGTTAAAAGCAGCTAAAGCCATAGAAGCTCTGTCTGACCATAATCCTAGGAGCCAGCAGGCCTTTATAGACCTAGAGGCACAGAAAGCCCTGTTAAAGATTCTTAAGGTATTTAACATTTAAAGTTAAAAGTAGCTAAAGCCAAAGAGACTCTGTCTGATCATAATCTTAGGAGCCAGCAGGCCTTTATAGACCTAGGGGCACAGAAAGCCCTGTTAAAGATTCTTTAGGTATTAAAGGTAAAAAGCTTAAAGATTCTAATTATGAGTAAAAAAAGACAAAAGCAACAAACAAACAAAAAGACAGGACCCAGAAATATCTTTCAGAATGAAATCACAATTAAGGACTAACTGTTCAACAGCAATACTGAATAACAAATATGTTCTTGTTCTGCTGTTCTGTCTGTTTTATACTTGTCTATTAGTATCAGATGGTGTCTTATTAACACCAACAATTTGAGCAAAAGCCTTCAGAAATTATCTGTTATACTGTGGTTTCATTATTTTTCTTGGGGTATCAATTTTCGTGGTCTTCCTGGGTGAGGCTGATTCATGAAATTTGGTTCTTCACAAAAAGGAATTTGAATATTACTTTTCATACTGCAAACTTCAGAACCACATAATAATAGATATGCAAAATGTATTCCTGGAGACTATTTATTTCACCGTATTTTGTTCATTCACAGAACCAGAGTGTAGAAGTGAAGGAGCAGGCAGCATGTGCTTTGTGGGCGTTGGCTGGTCAGACTAAAACCCAACAGAAGAAGATAGCCAAGGACACAGGTATCACTAATATCTGTGGCATGTTGTTAGATACAACAGAGAGCATAGTCCAAGTCGGTAAGTCATCTTAGTACAGTATGAGTTGTTTTTTCATGGGAGCTAAATTCCGCGGATTTCTTAAGAAATGAAAGATATTTATTTTGCAGAATTCAATTTTAGCGAATACTGTTATGCCAGTATATTCTTTACATATACATGTATACTATTTACCAGATTTAATTTTCGTGAGTTGCCAAGTACCACGAAAATAGCAATAATTAGATACCCGCAAGAAAACAACTTATACAGTGTAAGCTCTTAGTTCTGTATAATGAGATGTGGAATAAGTGTACACAACTGAACCTATATAAACAGGTGACAATTTGAAAAAAGTAATCCACAATGTGAGACAGCCAGCAGCCTTCTATGTGACCTGAGTGGTTGCCACTCACTGTCTTGCATTGGCTCAAGATTCAAACTATAATACATACATATACATAAATAGGATTCAATACCAATCCTAAAATTATCCACGAAAGATCCAAGTTCTGTTAAAAATAACGAGATGTGGTATTAGTATCACATTTACACCCTAAAACTCCAAAACTGTAAGCAACACAGCTGTGAAAATTTACCTGGTGAATAAGTACATTTAAGGTTGTAAATAGTAATATTTTATACAAATCAATCAAACATATTTTAAAATAGTAAGATTTCTCTCACCTCATAATTAGTCTTAATACTATGTTTTTGTCTTCAGGATGTAGAATGGCAATCTCTCTGGGTAGAGAAGATATGGATTACCAGAACCAGTTAGCTAATACTAACGCCTTCGAACAGCTCAACAGACTATTACAACCTCAAAAATACTCCAGAAATGTTATACTCATGGCAATCAAAGTTCTGGGAATACTTTGTGTTGGTAGGTAGAAAATATCTCCCAGTTTTTTGTTTCATAAGATATTTCATTGGTCATTATTGTATAATTTGTAAGATCTATTTGTCCAATAGCCTCATTTTAATATCATTTTCACTGTTTGAATGGAACCAGAGTATTAATAGTCAGTGCCTAGTATTGGATTTATAGAGTCAGGCTTTCACTTTTGTTCAGACTTTATAAATTAGTTCTTTAAGACGTCAAGACAAAGACTTGTAAATTTCGAGGAAGTGATAAATTAGTGAAAAGGACCCTCACATGTATAAAACATCTTTTCATTACAACCAACACATTTTGATTACAGGTGTAGCCACCACAAACAATAAAGTCACACAAAAAAGAATTGCAGAGGAAAGAACAATACCCACCCTAGTCCACCTTCTCAATGATCCATTAAATGACCCCACGGGGGAAGTCCAGGTGGAGGTTGCCATGTCGCTGGGATGTATCGTGTTGAGTAACTCCACCAATCACGAGTTACTGAGAGATATCAAAGAGTTCAGTTTTGACGTGTTGCTGGATCTACTCAAATATGAAGACCAGGTGAGGAAAGTCAATGTCAAGAGAAAATTTTGGGTATTAATCATGTTCATCACATGCTTGTAAGCACTCTCAAACCTTTAATTCTATACAGATACCGTATAGGTGGTTATTTTTGAGGTTTTGTATCATAAGGTATGTGAAAAAATTTTGCAGGTTTTATTTTCATGGTTTGTCAATGTGTTTGTATATGAATGCTATTAGATTGATATTTTTGCAGGATTTATTTTCACGATTTCTGCTGAAAAAATAAGGGAAAATTAGACCACCGCAAATACCTGCTAAACGGTATTCATAAAAGTAATAAGTTTTTACTATTGATTTGTACTTTGATTTAATTGAGTACTTGTTGACAGCTTTTGTAGAAGTAATTCCTCTTAGACCATAAATAGCCAGTTCCAGAGATATGGAACTATTGTTTGTCATTTAAGATATGAAAAGTGGTTGGATCTATGTTTCAAGCATTTCATTGTCAAGGTTGGGTTCTGCAAATGTGTTTTTTTCTTGCTACTATTGCATCATATAAAGTTTCAATAAAGGAATGTGTGGAAATGTTAAACACTGCTCCCTTTTCATTTTCATGACACTGATCTGCTGGCAGAATCTTTTTATTTGACAATTTTGCTGGTCTAGTATAACAGATTCTAATGAAAATATATTGATTTGTTTCTTCATTTTCAGGACATACGACTACGAGCTGGCATGGCCCTAGCTATCTTTGCCTTCAACAATACCCAGCAGCAGTTTGCTATCAGAGAGGCTGGAGGGATCAGTTATTCTGTGTTCAAAGATTTCCTAGAATCAGACAATGAAAATTATATCTCAGAAGCTGCATTTCAGGTGAGTCAAACAGACTATTATATTTTAGGAGCTTCATTTCAGGTGAAATGTTTTGCTATACTACTTTTTTTGTCAAAATGGCTTCTAAGGTATCTTGATTGTTGATGAACCAAAAAAAATATTGTAAAAAAATCAATCTGTTCTTATGAACTTTTGAAATAATGACATTAAAAAATTAATGATTATTGACATTGACAGGTATTGAAAATAAGTGAAGTACATTTATATCTTTCTTACCATCTTTTGTTTAGAAGAAATATTTTCAAGTTACATCCTAAGCTTTGAATAAAAGTAATAATAAAAACTACAAAACTGGGATGATCAATCTTTAATGCCTCGAAATACAAAACAAGGCAAAGACACAACAGAGAAGATAGCAATGGTCCTGACTTACTTAGTACATGTACAGGCATTTCAAAAGAAAGGATAATTTTAAACTGGGATTTTTTGGAAACTCAAATAGGGTACTGTGGTTTCAATATTATTCGTTGGGTATCAATTTTTGTGGTTTTAGTGGGTGGCCTTGAACCCACAAAAAGGATATTGAACCTTGATCTGTATGCTGCAGACTTCAAAGCCATGAATTAAAGAATCCACAAACTGATCCAATTTCATCAAACCATGAAAATTGGTACCCACGAAAATAAATGAATCCACAGTATAATATATTTATGTATGCATTAAATAAATATATCTTTATTTCAGATTGTTGTACTGGCGAGGGTAATCGTTGACGAGGATCAAGTGACATTGACAGCAAGGGGGGTAACTATTTTAGTCAACAGGATAAAATCTGACGATGATAATGTAGTAGTCCGAGCGGCAAGCCTGTTGGCAAGTTTGGCCCACACTAGGGCTGGAATTCCTGATGCCATGGTAACTGTGGGAGCCATTGATGTTCTGGTTGAGCGATTATCGTCTGCTAATGACCAGGTCAGGAATTCGACAGCCATTGCTTTGGGATATCTGACGTTTAACAAGACAGCGGCCAGGATTTTACTGAGTGCTTGTCGGAATACGCCAGGACTGTACAAACAAATGATGGACAATATTGGAAAGAATTCCAAGATTAGTCAGGACTTTCTTCAAGATTTTAGACGAGCTAAGACAGTTGGGCTACCTTCACAATGGTAAGATAGGAATCATAATTCAACAGATATTTTTCATACAAGTGTCATGTATATTTTGAAATAACAAATGATTGATGTTAACATGGAAATTTTTGTGAGAGGGTTATTTTTGCTTAAATCTTGGTCACAAAATATGCACAAATCTATCCCCACACTTATGATAAATTCCTTAAGTAATGAATCTGAATAGTCAAAAATATTGCGAATCTATCCCCCAGATGAAAGACTGCGTAGCTTAACAAAAAAATTAAAAATAACATCCCGTGAAAATTTCAACTTATGTCAGACAGTATTATTGTTATTATTTTGACAGAGAGTTTTGTATTGTCAATATAGTCATAATATACAAGTCATGCTTCAAATATTTTTAATACCAGCAACAAAAAAACACTAATTTCATGCTAATAAAACTTCAATTTACAATATTGTAATAATATTTCTCTCATGAACATCATAATGAAATGAAAAAAATATCCTGGCTCTCTTGATTCTCTTTGTTTCAATGGAGATGAGATGACTGGGATTAACAAAGGAGAAAACCATCTATGTATTTATTGGGGGGTTTAAAGGGGCATAGGCTTAATAATGTCTTGGACAATTTGTATAATTTATAAATGTGATAAAATATGATCTTCAGAATATTTTAATAGATCGATCTCCATATGATGTTCATTTGTAATTATTTTAATGTTTATTATTTTTTTTTACAGTCTTGAAATTAATGGAGGACCACCAGTGAAACCCCCAAGCAGAAAAGAGAGTAAGGTTTTATGTAAAAATAATCATCTGAACATGCTGAATCAAATGAAGTCATTGCCTATTACATGCCATGACAGTCAATGTCCCTTACTTTTTACAGGCGCAGATGTAGGATTTTGGATTAGAGGGGGCGAGGGTATTATATATTTGCAAAAAAAAAAAATTCATGGTTAAAAATCAAATTTTTCCTCACTTTGTGGCATGTGCTGGGGGCGCCCCTGCCTAAATCCACACCTGCATTTATGTAATTTTCAGTTTAACCACTTGCACTTGTCTATCTAAACTATTTCCATTACTTGAGAAATTATCTTACTTAATTTTATAATATTTAGTATTTATCCATAAAAACTTGTTATTACTCAATAACCTTCAATAAAATAACCAAATATATATGTATTGACAGCCCTATGTTAAATTATGATTCATTGGATACTTCTATAACATAATAATTTTATACTATTTTGAAATATAAATTACCATTGTAGTAATAATCCAGGAACAAATGTTCTCAACTTCATTCGCATATCCAGTCTAAGCAAACAACAATCAATTAATTATCTTCTTTGGGGTGATTTGACCTATAAAGGTCAAAGTGTTTTATGGTGGTGTGATATATTTCTGGTATAATATACAGCAATTTCATGATGTAACGACTAAGTATATTGTATACTGCTTTCTCTAACTGTTGTACAATATTATCTAGTTCTCGTGAAATGAGACTTTTTTGCATATCACACTCCACACAATGTGATATTCAATTTCAAGAAATTTGATTGGTTGTCTGCACAAGACATGCAGTTAGATAGGCATCTCATGGAAAGCGTGCTTACTTTTGTTACGAGCACGCAAGGGCTGATATGGCCCAGGAAAAAGCCATAACAAGCCCTCTCTTGAGGACGTGCCGCCTGGGACACTTGTCAAATATGGCTTGGACACTTTCGGCTGTTTCATCTGGGCAAATTCATGCATATAAACGCTAAATGTGTGATAAATGCATATTTTTGTTCGGTGTTAAACCAACAGTTTCATGAAAGATAAATTTGCGATATTTCTGACTAATCATATTATTAATTCAAGGAACTAATCATTGGTGATGGGGAAATTATCGCTGATACTTTGTGACTGTTAATTAAGGATGAAAATACCCCCCACATGGAAATTTCAATGTTTACAGTATCTTTATTGAATAATTAGTTCATACATATTTTTTTCATGTTACTTTAGGTCGTCCATCATCTTTGTCTAGTATTAAATATTTTATCATTTTATTTTGATAGGTCGACCAGCCACTTCTGTATCCATCAGGAGTACCATGTCAAGTCGTGTTCAATCAGGCAGAAAAAAGTCTCCCGTCTCCAGCGTTCTCATCAGTAAATTGTCTGACAACAGTCGACCTTCAACAGGAGTCAGGACAAATTCAAGGGCAACTAACTCACGAGCACGACCTGTCTCTGCTTCATCGACAAAAACTAGGAAAACCAGTCCATCACCAGAAACTAGTTTTAAAACAAGAATCTCAGCCTGGAAAAATGAGAAATAGCTGGTTATTTATCAGGATATTGATATGTATTTTTGAAGTTGTATCAAATTAATGTTTATTATTTTTATTTGCTATTCTGGTTATATTTCTCCAGGGGGGAACAGCTATCATTTTTAAAATTATATTGGATACATTGATTTTACACTGTAAAAGAAAGAAGAGGCCATATACTGTGGTTTCCTAATTATTCGTGGGGTATCAATTTTCCTGGTTTTTTTATGGGTGGCATAGACCCACGAAATTTGATACCCCACGAAAAGGAATATATATATCATTGATCTGTATATGGAAGACTTCAGGACCACGAATTTAAGAATCCACGAACTTGTCAATTTCTTTCAAACCACGAAAATAAATGAATCCACGGCAGTTTTTGGGCATACTATCAGATTCGATTGTTTTTAGGGTAAATATAATGGCATTGCGCTATGTCTGTTTGACACATTAACTTTTGAAGTTTCATGATTTTAAAAATAGATTTTTTTGTAATAAACATGTATTAAAATTTGTTTATCTCTCTGTTTAGAAAACTTATCACTGTAGCTTTAAGCACTATGTGATCTTTTACTCTATACACTGTATTTATTTGGTGCTTACAAATAACTTTAAGTGAGAACTTTTATATCAATGTGTTAATTTTATGCTCCTCATTTACACTGTCTCATAGAGCTTTTATCATAGTTAAACTAGGCTGTCTGACTACATGCATGGGGGTACCCATCTTTTATCCACAACTCCTCCTAAACCCCTTGATGGATTTTCATGAAACTTTCACACAATCTTTGGGATATCACGTAGATGTGCAAGTGTTGTTTTTATGCTCCTTATTTACTCAAAGAGTGATCATTTTGAACATGAGATTTTCTTCTAGCATGAATATGTTTTCATAATGATTTTAGTCAAATGTAAATTTACTCAAAGTAGTTTTTTAGAAATTTAGATAGAGAAACTTTGATACAATCCAACATCCACTTTAGAATATTTGATACTATCATGTCTCGGTGACAACCTCAACTATGTTGTGTTTATCATTTCCTCTTATTATTGCTGTAGAATCCATTTTGGATTTATTTTGAAGCATGTAATGATTTGTTTCTGTGATATGTTTGGATCTGTAAATTTGTTGTTCAATTTTAAGTCAATTCATCTGTGTGTCCCAATTACAGGTTCAGGTTCAATGTATGTAAGGATAAGGAACTATTTATGGCACAAGGTCTCTGTAATTTATTTCACATCACATTATCTTTTATTGTCATCTATTGATATGATGATGTTTTGTTGACTTTTTACAAAAACTTTATTGACTTGTGATATTTGTTTGAAATATTTAATAATGTGTGTGTGTTACATGCTTATAATATTATTCAATTGTTTACTGGTCAAGAGGAAACAGTACATTTGTTTCCACGAGGTACTTACTTTCATGAGGTGTGTACAAAATTTTTGTCCCAGTTTTCTATGCAACTACTTGATGGAGAGCTCTGATATTTTGTATATTACTTTATCCTTTAGTACCATATGTTGAATAGCCATTTTAGACTCCTAGAACATCTACTTCCTGATTATCCAAATTTGAAGTTTTTATGTAAGACATAGTTTTGGGAGCAGGGGTATTACTATTTGGGAATGAAAAATCTACAAATTAACAAATCACTTATTGAAATCTTTTGTTTGAGTAGCTACGTCTCTTCTCCTTGTACATGAATAGACCTTAAAAGAAAGTAAATATAATGTTGTAATATGACAATGCATCAACTAATACCTCATAAAGGACAGAAGTTTGGTTCAAGTTAAATTTCTTTTATCATGATGGATTGTCAGACCAGAATGCCAAGACAATTATGAAAAAATTGAAAGTTTTATTATTTTTTTTTACAAGAATGTTTATACATGTTACAATAAATAAAACACAGATAAAACTGCTTATCTATGAATTTAAAATATCTTTTTTTCAAATTAAACTAAACAAATGCAAAAAGTCATTCTTAGAATTATGAAGTCATTTTAACTTTATAAAAAAGAAATAGATATCAAGTAAAAATGCATAATAAATACATTACAGTAGTTTATTTCAACAAAAGTTTGGCCTCTTTTTGCATAACTGTCCTCAATTTAAAAATGCCAATTTATTTCTAGAACTTGATGAAGGTCATAAAAGTCATTGCAAAGAATTGTAAGTGTGAATCTACTTTGTTTTTATAATTTTTATAGTATGAACAATATAAATCTGTGATTTTTCAAACATAATATTTATAAACTTGATCGTTTTTTGACTGTGATACTGTGTTTTGTTTTTGATATCTTTATTTTGTAGTTCTATAATTTATTTGTTATTTTCCTAAATAAAGCTTTTGTTATTAATTTTGCTTTCATTATTTCCAGCCACATACTATTGCTGTGTAATTTGAATTTTTATACTCCAAGCAACAAAGTTGTGGAGGGTATATTGTTTTCAACTCGTCTGTTCATTAGTCCTTCCATCAGACACAATCACACTTTACAAGGAATTTTTGATCAACAAAAGTTTGTGAGAGTTACGGCCCTTTGAACGTAGAATTGTGCTAAAAATCAAGAATATGTATCAACGTGTGGATGCTACCACTCTGAAACTACTGTACAGAATTAAACAAGATGTGGTATACAAGAAGCACACCATATGTAGTTGAGCATATCACTATGAATTTTTTATGTACAAAATTTAGGGGGAGTTCTGGCCTTTGAACTTAGAAATGTGATGAAATTAATTACTTATCATCTTGTTGATTTTGTGGATGCAACTCCTCCAAACTACTAAATAGAATTGAATGAAACATTGTATGCAGGAAGTACAATGTACACAATATATATTTATCCATTTTATCACAATACTATTCATAATATTGATAGTCTCATTACAGAATGTGTGGAGTATGTGAGCATGCCCACCAAGGTGGTTTCATTTTGTATGGAAGACAGATGACCGAAATTTTAAGAGGAATGGTACACAAACCTGTATTGTTTTGTTTTGGTTAACATTCAGCAAAATGAAAGAAAAAATGTCAAATGTCAAAACCAGACATTTTGCTTAGTATAGACAAAACAGACATTTTGTTATGTGTGGACAAAACAGACATTTTGTTATGTGTGGACAAAACAGACATTTTGTTATGTGTGGACAAAACAGACATTTTGTTATGTGTGGACAAAACAGACATTTTGTTATGTGTGGACAAAACAGACATTTTGTTATGTGTGGACAAAACAGACATTTTGTTATGTGTGGACAAAACAGACATTTTGTTATGTGTGGACAAAACAGACATTTTGTTATGTGTGGACAAAACAGACATTTTGCTAAGTGTAGACAAAACAGACATTTTGTTATGTGTGGACAAAACAGACATTTTGTTATGTGTGGACAAAACAGACATTTTGTTATGTGTGGACAAAACAGACATTTTGTTATGTGTGGACAAAACAGACATTTTGTTATGTGTGGACAAAACAGACATTTTGTTATGTGTGGACAAAACAGACATTTTGTTATGTGTGGACAAAACAGACATTTTGTTATGTGTGGACAAAACAGATATTTTGTTATGTGTGGACAAAACAGACATTTTGTTAAATGTGGACAAAACAGACATTTTGTTATGTGTGGACAAAACAGACATTTTGTTATGTGTGGACAAAACAGACATTTTGCTAAGTGTAGACAAAACAGACATTTTGTTATGTGTGGACAAAACAGACATTTTGTTATGTGTGGACAAAACAGACATTTTGTTATGTGTGGACAAAACAGACATTTTGTTATGTGTGGACAAAACAGACATTTTGTTATGTGTGGACAAAACAGACATTTTGTTATGTGTGGACAAAACAGACATTTTGTTAAATGTGGACAAAACAGACATTTTGTTAAATGTGTACAAAACAGACATTTTGTTATGTGTGGACAAAACAGACATTTTGTTAAATGTGGACAAAACAGACATTTTGTTAAGTGTGGACAAAACAGACATTTTGTTAAGTGTGGACAAAACAGACATTTTGCTAAGTGTAGACAAAACAGACATTTTGTTATGTGTGGACAAAACAGACATTTTGTTATGTGTGGACAAAACAGACATTTTGTTATGTGTGGACAAAACAGACATTTTGTTATGTGTGGACAAAACAGACATTTTGTTAAATGTGGACAAAACAGACATTTTGTTAAGTGTGGACAAAACAGACATTTTGTTATGTGTGGACAAAACAGACA
Source organism: Arcuatula senhousia (assembly GCA_963971305.1). Lineage (NCBI taxonomy): Eukaryota > Metazoa > Mollusca > Bivalvia > Mytilida > Mytilidae > Arcuatula > Arcuatula senhousia. The sequence goes on from OZ020315.1 coordinate 1,684,457, forward strand.
TTTTGTTAAATGTGGACAAAACAGACATTTTGTTAAGTGTGGACAAAACAGACATTTTGTTAAGTGTGGACAAAACAGACATTTTGCTAAGTGTAGACAAAACAGACATTTTGCTTAGTGTGTACAAAACCAGACATTTTGTTAAGTGTGGACAAAACAAGACATTTTGCTTACTGTGGACAAAACCAGACTAATTGCTAAGTGTGGACAAAAACCAGTTTTTGCTAGGTGTAGACAAAACCAGACTTTTTGCTAGGTGTACACAAAACCAGACTTTTTGCTAGGTGTGGACAAAACAAGACTTTTTGCTAGGTGTGGACAAAACAGGACTTTTTGCAAGGTGTAGATAAAACCAGACTTTTTGCTAGGTGTGGACAAAACCAGACTTTTTGCTAGGTGTAGACAAAACAAGACTTTTTGCTAGGTGTGGACAAAACAAGACTTTTTGCTAGGTGCAGACAAAACCAATCTTTTTGCTAGGTGTGGAAAAAAACAGACTTTTTGCTAGGTGTGGACAAAAACTGGACTTATTGCTAGGTGTGGACAAAACAAGACTTTTTGCTAGGTGTGGACAAAACCAGACTTTTTGAATGGTGTAGACAAAACCAGACTTTTGCTAGGTGTGGACAAAACCAGACATTTTCCTAGGTGTGGACAAAACCAGACTTCTTGCAGACTTTTTGCTAGGTGATGATAAAAACCAGACTTTTTGCTAGGTGTGGACAAAGCCAGACATTTTGCTAGGTGTGGACAAAAACCAGACTTTTTGGTAGGTGTGGACAAAACCAGACATTTTGCTAGGTGTGGACAAAACCAAATGTTTGGTAGGTGTGGATAAAACAATACTTTTTGCTAAGTGTGGACTCAATGACTGCCTAATGCCATGTCACATTTCAATAACCTCCTATTTTATGTCTCAACAATCTATTGCAACGATGAACAAATTCACCAATTCATAATTTTATTAAAGTAAAGAAAGAATAAATAAATATCTATAACAGAAAAATTATAACAATCTTCTTCCTCTTTTGATATTTAAAACTACAGTAAAATCTGCATTTATTACAATTAATCCGTGGACAACAAAACTAAGATTAGCACAACATGTATTTACATACATGTGGGTTTGGTACTGATCCTTTATGGTATAAATTATCAGAAAAGTCATTCTATACACAGGTTTTACTAGAATCAGCATGATTTCCATCAGCAACAATACAATAAGCTCAACATATATGATTAGCATGCAAAAAAGTAAAATATTTTTTTAAGACATGATTAGGCCAATATAAATTAAAAATATATCGTAGATTCTTATCCCCTTCCACAATGATATTTACACCACCTCAGAAAATTAAAATTTTGAAATTTGGCAAAGTTTGTTCATTTTTGGTTGAGTTCCTTTTGAAATAGACAGAATTTTTTTTTTTTTTATCAAAGTGGATGAAAAATAAAAAATAAAATTTACCTGTCCCTTATTTTTGAAAAATTTGGATGAGAATCTAGGAACTATTTCATTATGGCCTTATGCTGATCTTTTATATTCATAATAACTGTGCAAAGCTTTTATACAATTTTATGTTACATGCTAGAGGCTGATAAGATATATGTTTTTAAAGTTAACATTTTGCAGAAATATTGCTTTACATAAAATGCAGATACATGTATTTTCATATTTTTTTTTAGTTTATAGTGTTATTAAGTTGTGTCTGTGTTGCTTTGCGTCTGTCAAACTTTTTGAAAAAGCTATTCTTCATAGATACCTTGAGGGAATTTCAGGGAATCTTTCTAATATTAGATTTGATCCGATTCATTTTTTAGGGAGCAGGGGGGGGGGGTATTCATGAGCTGTCTTTTCATGATTTATTAAAAAAAAAAAAAAAATGTAAAATGATCCTCTACACTATGTGGTTAAATTTGAAAGAATTATTTTTCATGGTACATATTTCAAAATTTTATATCCAAAAAATAAGATGTTTTGCACTGATATTTATGAAAAAGCTGCTAAAACCATAAATTTATACATCTTATTCCAGACTCAACAAAAAATAATACAAAACAATTAAAGTGCTTACAAAGCACTTACCGGTAGCAATTTTTTTTAAATCACCAAAAACTAATTTACAGAACCCCAAATATGACACATTTGAACAGAAGAAAAGAAATGTTCCTCTTTCTCAAAATGGAAACTTCATGTAAAGTGAAATATTTGTGTCATCATAGAAGAGGGACAAAAGGAGTAGGTTCAGTAATAACCAAAATTGGCCCAAAATTTTAACTTGGAGTAAACTGGGCTGAAACTCATGTGATTTCATAAAATATTCAGATTTTTGACCATTTTAGAGCATTATCAGAGAGAAATCTCTAAATTTAACACAGAGCACATGGGTCAACAAGAACAATTTTGTGAAGATATGCATATTTTTGCCTAATAAATAGATAAGAAAAGAATGAATGTGCTCTATGCTAATTTGAAGAAAAACTACTAACAAATCTTCAAGAATGAGGCTAATATTGATATTATCTGAGTTTTCAGCGTGTTTATGACGTCATAATATCATGCATGTCGCCGTCACAATGTGAAATCGATTTAATATGTAAAGTTTTGTTATCTAATGACTAAATTACACCAAATGCATTGTGATTGTACAAAGTTGACAATTATGTGAAAATATTGGGCCAATTTCAGCACTTCCTGAACATACTCCTTTCACCTAGAACAGTTTTACAGATGCATGATTATAAATTGTATATTCATAGACCAGCTGATATAGCCAAAAATTTTAAATGGTATAAAAACAGAAGTATATTAATTTAAAGCCACATTTGGGCAGAATTCAAAATCTATAACTACAAAATTTTCACCATAATCATAAATCAATACATTGCACCATTTATAATTGTAGTTTTCTGTTAAAAGCTAAACAAAGCATTAAATATGCACCCCAGTGACCCCACCCTAAAAATCTGCTATTGAAGACAACAGATGTGTATCCATATTTTCAGCAAAAAATTAATAATATAGGTTCACTGTGTATTCTCAACACACATAACTCTTCTGTAGTTGAACATTCATGCTGTTATATATTACATGTAGGTTTATGAATCAGTTCATTGCTGGCTGAAATGGCACATTGAAGACCAAAAAAAATCTGTCTTTAGTTGAATAATGTGAAAAATGTATAGTTCTACTGAGTTCTATACATTAATTATCCAAACTGGAATTTTTCTTTGACAGACAGGTCTTGTTGGTAAAGATGTCAAATGTTTACAGCTCAGACTTCTGTTTGGTTTCACTCTCAGGTTCTGAAAGGAATTAACACAATCAAAATAAACAAGGAATTCTTTTCCATTATGTTTTTTTTCTAAATTACCCCTTCTTATGTGAGCTATATCGAGTACACTTATTCCACATCTCATTATTTTCTAATTTGAGTGAGCTCACAATAGGATATCACCTGCTCGATCTTAAGAAATCAAGTACAATCATCTTGCTTGTATTATATCTGAGAGCAAGCAATGTCTTGATGCACATCTCCATAAGATGTTCTTCTTTTATGTAAAGTTTGATCAAAATCCACAGTTTAGAAGAAGTTGCACTTACGAGGCGTCAAATTGACTCTACACATTAAAAAAAAAAAGACAGGGTGCTTTGAATTTACCAGTATTTGCAACATTTTCAAAATCTTGTAGATTCTGTTCTTAAAAATTATTGTGCAGATTTGTTTTGCAAAAATAGAACAAGATTGACCTGGAATCCATTCAAAACAAAAGAATATGGAATATGTGACAAAAAGACATGATCCACATATTGAAATGATTTTAATAAATGTACAAAAGCAAAATTTCACTGCATGTGAAGCGCTTTTCTGGATTAACCTTCATCAGACACGCTAGGAGAAGAAAACTTGGAAAACCAATCTTCTTCTTTTGTTAATCTGCAACGGTTTCCGATCACGCAGATTGGAAACCCATTTTTGTCCTTGCTTTTGTAGGTAGAAGTTTATCCTTAAGTGAATCTATCGTTGATTTTTTTAATATTGAGAATACAGTAGTCCCCCTCTTGAAAGACCACCCTATTTGCAACAGAAAAGTGGTCTTACAAAAGGGGTGGTCTCTCAAAAGGAATTGAACATTTCAAAGAAAAGGTAACTTCCCAATATTGATTGTGTATTAAGGTAATTGTATGGGTGCAAATTAAATTTATTAATTATTTTAGTTTATAATTTTTGGCTATATATTGATATGACTGATAATGAAATTAGTAATAAAGAAAAAAAAAACATTTTCTTATTAAGCTCTGTTTTATGTACCTCTGTTTGTGTACATGTACATGTATTATCATGTTATATTACCTGTTTATGTAAAATTTTATTAGTTTGTCATCAGTAAGTGTCATAACTGTTTATTTAGCTAATTGAAGCCATTCAATATCCCCTATATACATGTATATAAAAGAAAACAATATGAAGGCATTATTTATATTAATTAACTTACTTTTGTCAACAGTTGTTATTTGGGGAAGTAATGGGCCTCAGCTTGGACAATGAAGTTTGTTGTTTTAAAAATATTTTTTAAATCAAAAAGAAGGTTATAGTGGCTAGAGTCACTTTTGAAAGCTTGGTTTCTTATAGAAATGCAATATCTACATTTTGAAAATAAAATGTCTTTATTCCTTCTTATATTGTGTCAAAAAATTATAATTATAAAGGGTATTTTTTCTGTAGTATTTAGTACAAAAATATGTATAATTAAAAAAAGTGGTCTTTCAAGAGGGGGAAATTGATCATTTTTGACTCAAAAGGGTGGTCTTTGGTCAGGTTAAAGGGGTGGTCTTCCAAATGAGGTACTTTTGTTCACAAATGAGTTAATGCAAGAGAAATGTGGCCTTTGAAAAGGGGTGGTCTTACAAATGAGTGGTCTCTCGTGAGGGGGACTACTGTATCATAAATATCAAATATTGACTTTACCTTCAGAACTTTGAGGTTTGATTTTTGGTACTTTAGAAATCCAATCATCTCCAATCTCCATGTTATAATCCGGTGGGAACATATCTGTTATTTTCTGACTAGAACTTTTCTCTAATGAAATGAGTTTATTGTCTCTTAAATTCAAGATGGAGTCGGCAATTATCCTGGCGGTTTCCATGGTATATCCTCCACTTGTAACCATGACAACTGGTATGTTTTTAGCTCGTACCTTGTTGAACACAATCTGATCTCGCTGAATTATTCCCTGCCAAAAAAAATCACAGTATTCACAAAAACCTAATCTTTACTTAATAAATGTGAAATATCAATACCCAGATTGTGAGTTCCATTAAAGCGGCCATTTAACCCTGATTTCACTGGAAAACTTGTACAAACTGTTGAATGAAATCAGGGAAACCTGTTCTTTTCTCTCCAATCCTTGGGAAATGTTTGTTTTAATATTTTTTTTCCCTGTGACAAATTGCCTAATAAGACTTTAAATTCAATTTTCTGTCAACATTTCTTCAACTAAATCAGTAAAAATCTTGCTTCAATTGCTCCCCATGTAATGGCATCAGATTTTTACCCCAGCTGACCTTTCACATTACTACAAATTCTAGTGTCCTAGATTTTCTAGAATATATGAACTTGTGATTGGTCTTTATGGTAGGGCAAACAAATCTATTTAACTCTCCTTTCTTCTATATTTTTTATAATGTCTGTCCTCAGCCTGGAATGTTTGTTAAAGAATACAATAGTTCTTATCATGTTAATGCTTTCCTGTAAATTAGGTTTCATCAGATTCCACCAAGGGATTTTTGGAGGACTTCCACTTATAAGATATGTAAACAGACAGACAGAAGATATAGAGATGTGGAATAAGTGTACGCGACACAACCAACATTAAAGAAACGGCAATTTAAAAATTCACAATGGAAAACAGCAACTAGTCTTTAACATGACTAGAAGTCATTGCTTGCTGTCATGCATTGGCCCAAGACTAAAAATACAATACATAAGATTCAAACAAATCCCTAGATTATCAACAAAAGACAAATTTCTGGACATGAAACAAAAAACAGACAGGCAATTATTGTTATTTAGCAAACTTTGTTTGCAGAACAATAATAATAAAATAAGCAGACACACTTTCGCTGTTATATTTAACCGCCCCAGGAGATAACCCATCAGGGTTATATATCTTGATATCGAGGGGGAGCCCAATTACATACCTCTGCTGTTATATCTAACCACCCCAGGGGGGTCACCTATCAGGATGTCAGTCCCACCATTATAGATCACAATATCTGGGGAGGGGTGTGACACCACTACTTACCTCTGCTGTTATATCTAACCACCCCAGGGGGTCACCTATCAGGATGTCAGTCCCAGCATTATAGATCACAATATCTGGGGAGGGGTGTGACACCACTACTTACCTCTGCTGTTATATCTAACCACCCCAGGGGGTCACCTATCAGGATGTCAGTCCCAGCATTATAGATCACAATATCTGGGGAGGGGTGGGACACTACTACCTACCTCTGCTGTTATATCTAACCACCCCAGGGGGTCACCTATCAGGATGTCAGTCCCAGCATTATAGATCACAATATCTGGGGAGGGGTGTGACACTACTACATACCTCTGCTGTTATATCTAACCATCCCAGGGGGTCACCTATCAGGATGTCAGTCCCAGCATTATAGATCACAATATCTGGGGAGGGGTGTGACACTACTACATACCTCTGCTGTTATATCTAACCACCCCAGGGGGGTCACCTATCAGGATGTCAGTCCCACCATTATAGATCACAATATCTGGGGAGGGGTGTGACACCACTACTTACCTCTGCTGTTATATCTAACCACCCCAGGGGGTCACCTATCAGGATGTCAGTCCCAGCATTATAGATCACAATATCTGGGGAGGGGTGTGACACTACTACATACCTCTGATGTTATATCCAACCACCCCAGGGGGTCACCTATCAGGATGTCAGTTCCAGCATTATAGATCACAATATCTGGGGAGGGGTGTGACACTACTACATACCTCTGCTGTTATATCTAACCACCCCAGGGGGTCACCTATCAGGATGTCAGTCCCAGCATTATAGATCACAATATCTGGGGAGGGGTGTGACACTACTACCTACCTCTGATGCTATATCTAACCACCCCAGGGGGTCACCTATCAGGATGTCAGTCCCAGCATTATAGATCACAATATCTGGGGAGGGGTGTGACACTACTACCTACCTCTGATGTTATATCTAACCACCCCAGGGGGTCACCGATCAGGATGTCAGTCCCAGCATTATAGATCACAATATCTGGGGAGGGGTGTGACACTACTACCTACCTCTGCTGTTATATCTAACCACCCCAGGGGGTCACCTATCAGGATGTCAGTTCCAGCATTATAGATCACAATATCTGGGGAGGGGTGTGACACTACTACATACCTCTGCTGTTATATCTAACCACCCCAGGGGGTCACCTATCAGGATGTCAGTCCCAGCATTATAGATCACAATATCAGGGGAGGGGTGTGACACTACTACCTACCTCTGCTGTTATATCTAACCACCCCAGGGGGTCACCTATCAGGATGTCAGTCCCAGCATTATAGATCACAATATCTGGGGAGAGGTGTGGCACTACTACTTACCTCTGATGTTATATCTAACCACCCCAGGGGGTCACCTATCAGGATGTCAGTCCCAGCATTATAGATCACAATATCTGGGGAGGGGTGTGACACTACTACATACCTCTGATGTTATATCTTACCACCCCAGGGGGTCACCTATCAGGATGTCAGTCCCAGCATTATAGATCACAATATCAGGGGAGGGGTGTGACACTACTACCTACCTCTGCTGTTATATCTAACCACCCCAGGGGGTCACCTATCAGGATGTCAGTCCCAGCATTATAGATCACAATATCTGGGGAGGGGTGTGACACTACTACCTACCTCTGATGTTATATCTAACCACCCCAGGGGGTCACCTATCAGGATGTCAGTCCCAGCATTATAGATCACAATATCTGGGGAGGGGGTGTGACACTACTACCTACCTCTGATGTTATATCTAACCACCCCAGGGGGGTCACCTATCAGGATGTCAGTCCCACCATTATAGATCACAATATCTGGGGAGGGGTGTGACACTACTACCTACCTCTGCTGTTATATCTAACCACCCCAGGGGGTCACCTATCAGGATGTCAGTCCCAGCATTATAGATCACAATATCTGGGGAGGGGTGTGACACTACTACATACCTCTGATGTTATATCTAACCACCCCAGGGGGTCACCTATCAGGATGTCAGTCCCAGCATTATAGATCACAATATCTGGGGAGGGGTGTGACACTACTACCTACCTCTGCTGTTATATCTAACCACCCCAGGGGGTCACCTATCAGGATGTCAGTCCCAGCATTATAGATCACAATATCTGGGGAGGGGTGTGACACTACTACATACCTCTGATGTTATATCTAACCACCCCAGGGGGTCACCTATCAGGATGTCAGTCCCAGCATTATAGATCACAATATCTGGGGAGGGGTGTGACACTACTACCTACCTCTGCTGTTATATCTAACCACCCCAGGGGGTCACCTATCAGGATGTCAGTCCCAGCATTATAGATCACAATATCTGGGGAGGGGTGTGACACTACTACCTACCTCTGCTGTTATATCTAACCACCCCAGGGGGTCACCTATCAGGATGTCAGTTCCAGCATTATAGATCACAATATCTGGGGAGGGGTGTGACACTACTACATACCTCTGATGTTATATCTAACAATCCCAGGGGGTCACCTATCAGGATGTCAGTTCCAGCATTATAGATCACAATATCTGAGGGGTGTGACACTACTACCTACCTCTGATGTTATATCTAACCACCCCAGGGGGTCACCTATCAGGATGTCAGTTCCAGCATTATAGATCACAATATCTGGGGAGGGGTGTGACACTACTACATACCTCTGATGTTATATCTAACAATCCCAGGGGGTCACCTATCAGGATGTCAGTTCCAGCATTATAGATCACAATATCTGAGGGGTGTGACACTACTACCTACCTCTGCTGTTATATCTAACCACCCCAGGGGGTCACCTATCAGGATGTCAGTTCCAGCATTATAGATCACAATATCTGGGGAGGGATGTGACACTACTACATACCTCTGATGTTATATCTAACCACCCCAGGGGGTCACCTATCAGGATGTCAGTCACAGCATTATAGATCACAATATCTGGGGAGGGGTGTGACACTACTACATACCTCTGATGTTATATCTAACCACCCCAGGGGGTCACCTATCAGGATGTCAGTCACAGCATTATAGATCACAATATCTGGGGAGGGGTGTGACACTACTACCTACCGCTGCTGTTATATCTAACCACCCCAGGGGGTCACCTATCAGGATGTCAGTCACAGCATTATAGATCACAATATCTGGGGAGGGGTGTGACACTACTACATACCTCTGCTGTTATATCTAACCACCCCAGGGGGTCACCTATCAGGATGTCAGTTCCAGCATTATAGATCACAATATCTGGGGAGGGGTGTGACACTACTACATACCTCTGCTGTTATATCTAACCACCCCAGGGGGTCACCTATCAGGATGTCAGTCCCAGCATTATAGATCACAATGTCTGGAGTGAACTCCTTCAGAGCTTCGTCTACTGCCCTGCAACGAACATAAACAAAGACACTTTTAGCTTGGTTAATCAGTCTATGAAAGTAAGATTTGTAATTCACTTGCCCAAATCCTGAACTTCATGGTTTTCTCCTTCATGTTCTATAATAAATAGTAAAATCTTCACTTGCCAGAAAAAAGATTTTTACTGTAAATCCGTAGTTGTAGGTGTCCTGATGAGGCCCGTCTTTGGGCGAAACATGTTGGCTTAATAAACTTTCATTTACCTTATGGTGTAATCTGAGTGTTGAGTCTTTATTTTTACATTGAGTTTTATTTTTTTAGAAAGTCCAGCTGATGTTATGAAAAGTCCTCAATAGGAGTTACTGTAAATACATGTTAGTCTAGGACTTTTGTATATAGAACTTAAAATGTCCTAAACCAAAAATTGAAGGTCCCAGAACTCGGACTATTGTAAATTTAAACCCCTGTCTATGACAATTTTTTCCTCGTTGTATTTCTTAATCACAAGAAATTTGACAGACCTTTTTTACTTACTAGTTAGCTTGACTTACATGTTACTGTATCTATTCCTACCTCTTGACTTTCTCTAGATAGTCTCCATCTTTGGTATGATGTAAACAGTTAGCTCTCTTCTTTATTGCCTCTGAAATAAAATATCAAAATATTTCATAATACTTTTGATTTTGTTGTATTAAAACAATAAAATGTCCCATCACCCATTTAACAAAAACGGCTGCTAAAAGTATGGCTCACTTGCTAACTCATTAAAGATTAACCAAGGATTATTCTTCATAATAAACAGCTCATTTCAGTGTGAGATGACCAGGTTGAGATGCGAGCACTTGCAGCGATCTCACATTGTAATAACCATTAAAAAATCTCATTTCATAACTCATTAAAGATTTACCAAGGATTAAACTAAACTAGTAATTGAAGGTCAACTATTGGGATGCACATGCATAGATCATAACCCAAAGTGCCTGTATAGTAAATATCAGTGGCATAGCTTACGGGAGATATCATGCACTTATAGACAAATATGGGATTTCAATCTATCAGATGAGTGCAGATGCTGGTTTGTCATAGGGTTTTGGTTTGTCTTCATTTACTGGGTTTGACTTGACTGTTGGCAACATGACAGGTGTGCTATAGCAGGCAGAAACTGCTTACTCTTACAAAGCACCTGAGTTCACCCTCGTAACAACTAGAGTTTGCATTGATAATTGATAATTTGATATTCAGTAGATTATGTGTTTCTGTGTTTTATATGTTGTTTGTTTTTTTTTTGGTCCTGTTCTCATTGGTGTATACTGGTTTTGTCTGTGCCCTTTCAGACTATTGAAATTTGGATGCCCATTGGTACCTCTGCTTCTTACACATATTTTTCAAGAAATTCATTTTCCACAATCAAGTCTTACAATAAATTTAAAGCCACAGCTGCTGGAAAGTACTTTGAAAATTTGGCAAAAAATCAAAATAAAATTTATGAAGCAGTGAAAAAATTGGGTGGAAGGGGATGAGAATCTAGGATTTTTTTTTATATTGGCTTTTATTGCTATGAAAGCAATGAAAAAATATTAATCTAACCTTTAGCCTTGAAATCCCTTGGATATATTGCACCATTATAGACATCAACTATATATACACTGTCGTCCCCTAAAAAGTCCCTTTCATGACCATTGCCCTGAAAAATACAAACATCAACTGTATATACACCGGCATCACCTAGAAAGTCCCTTTCATGACTATTGCCCTGAAAAATACAAACATCAACTGTATATACACCGGCATCACCTAGAAAGTCCCTTTCATGACTATTGCCCTGAAAAATACAAACATCAACTGTATATACACCGGCATCACCTAGAAAGTCCCTTTCATGACTATTGCCCTGAAAAATACAAACATCAACTGTATATACACCCGCATCACCTAGAAAGTCCCTTTCATGACTATTGCCCTGAAAAATACAAACATCAACTGTATATACACGGGCATCACCTAGAAAGTCCCTTTCATGACCATTGCCCTGAAAAATACAAACATCAACTGTATATACACCGGCATCACCTAGAAAGTCCCTTTCATGACCATTGCCCTGAAAAAAAGAAACGTTACCCAAAAAGTCCCTCTAGAGCCCATTGCCCTGTAGAATACAAATATCATCTTTATTGATATACTGTAATTGTATTAGAGTGTTTCATTTCTAGTAACTACTTGGCAATTCTAGCAACACAAACAAAAAGACAAAATTAATATGGGACCTCTCACATGTTCAGTTTTTAAGACAATAAACTGGAGTTATTTCCCCTTTTCTTGTATAATAAGAAAATTACTTTTTAAAAATTTTGTTAATTATTCTATACATTTTTATGCCCAAGTAGACAGGTAGACATTTTGATGAACCATTCAAATATTTGGTAAAGTTGATGTGACTTCCAGCACCTGTAAGTATTTTGTCAGTTACCTGTCCAAAGTTGTGGTTTCCACCAGGTACACAGGCAAAATGTGGACTGCGTTAAACATGCGTCTAGCGTACGTTAAACACGTGTCATCTGTTGCATATTAAATTGGTGTTTCTAACTGCGTACATTTGATGTGCGTCAAAAATTTATCTTTGCAATATTTTTATTTCATAATAAAACACACTAAATAAATAACTCACTAATTTCATACATTTAAGGAAACTATACGTCTGATGTAAGGTAAACGTAAGTTTGAGGCACGTTTAAAATATGTACGTCTGACGTATGTTTTGACAATTATTTGACGTACATTTACTGTATGGGGGTTAGAAACATATGTTTAACATAGGTTTATACTCTACGTCAGACGCATGTTTTTACAAACGTACGTCAGACATATGTCTAAATTTTGCCTGTGTAATCTGGTTTCTTCCACCATTAAAACTGACAGCCCTGACTGGCCCAGGTGAGTTGAAAAGGGGTGTTAAACCTCAACACACACACACACACACATAGTTAAGTATTACAAACCTGATGAGCGTCCAGATCTATAATCATAGCTTTCTTCACACTGGGATCAAAATCCATCAAGGTCTTAATAGCCAGTGTGATATCAGCATAAACACAGAAACCACCCCCACTCTCACTGTGGGCGTGGTGGAAACCCCCTCCTATATTGATGGCCCATCCTCTCTCCATGGCTAGCTTAGCAGCCTACAAAATATAATACTGTAGAAGCAGAAATATTCATGGTGGATTTATTTTCGTTTATTTCGTGGGTAAGAAAAATCCATGAAATTAAATCCCCACAAATTCAAAGTATTTAGTTGAAGAGTGTATATCAAAATTAAAAATCCACAAAAATTTGTCCCCACCAATACATTTTTGTGCTCTAAACCACGAAATTTCATTCCCACGAAAATATATGATTATACAGTATGTATGCATCAGTGATATTGTACAGCATCAAGTTTACATGTATATCTATTCAATTGAATTTTGATTTTAACAAAATTTTACGGTTGCTAATCAAAACATATATCAGGCTTATTATTATTGTGTTTTTGATCTGGGCCAATTTCTTGAGGACAACATCCACCAATGTTCACATTGAAGCCTGCTGGTTGTTTCTTTTGTGTATTTTAAATACACATTATTTATATATTTTGTGTCATATACACATATTGCTCATCCATTTTTAACAAATTTTCAATTTTTTCATATATTTTTATTAGGCTTAAATGTTCATAACAATTCTTACCAATATTGTGCCACCAGTTTGGTATCTCATAGGTCTTAGTAAAATTCTCTGTAGTATAAAGTTAGGTATGATCGCTACTGGTAAAACTTCTACAATCCTGGCTACCACAGAACTCCACTGGAAATAACAGACAAATTTTGAGCTTATTAATAATAAATTTGTTACTCATTTCTATACATGTATATCAATGTGTTTAGGGTATACAACTTAAGTTAGGAACATAAGACATGTTAAAATACAACAAAATACAAGGTATTGAATTCTGGTACTTTGTTTATACAAAATTATCTTCACTTTCAAAAATTCTGTTGACTTATCAAATTTGACCAAACATGTATCAATGGAATTATAGGTTTATAGGATACATGTACATGTATGACCTTGTGCCTCAAGTGGGGTATAAAAATTAATACATAAATAAAAGAACACAGACTGTGGTAACCACAACCAGTTAAATGATATGTTTCCTACACGTTTCCTACGAATACGGAAACAAACAGGAAACGTTAAATCAATAAATAACCAAGTTATTGGACACACTTAAAATGGATAGGGTCTAAACTGTTTATATCAACATATTTCATATAATTTTATGAATTTTATAAATTTTAGTTTGAAAGTTCCTATTTAGTCATTTTTTGTTGACAAAATGGTATCTCAAGTCAATCTATAATAAAAAGCTTCGCCGAGCGCAGCATGATACGACCGCAACATGTTGAACCCTGTACGTTTTAGGCCTAATATGGATAGTCTATTGTTCTGGACACATGCAGCCCATGGTGGACTGACAAAGGTTTTTGACACATGCTTCTCTGATGGACTTTCGACCCAGGGGGTAAAAATATAAATTTTGAATGTTGTATTCTACTCTTTAAAAGAATAATGTTTGGGGAAAAAATTAAAAATCGAACCAGAGTTTTTTTTTTTTATTATGATTACAGCCCAAAAAATGTATTCTTAAATTTAGAATCGCTACCTGACAAGAATAAATTTGCAAAAAAAATTTTCAAAATCGGACCACAAATAAAAAAGCCCCATTTGGCCCCTAATTACGTAATAGGGGGAAAAAGGGGGGGGGTTGCAAAAATAAATTCTTAATTTTGTATTCGCTATTTGACAAGAACAAACATGCAAAAAAAAATTTCAAAATCGGACCAGAAATAAAAAAGTTTCAATTTCGGCCCCTTTTGGCCCCTTATTACGTAACAGGTGAAAAAGGGGTGGGGGTCGAAAAAATAAATTCTCAAATTTGGATTCGCTACTTGACAAAAATAAACTTGCAAAAAAAAATTCAAAATCAGACCACAAATAAAAAAGTTTCGATTTGGGCCCCATTTGGCCCCTAATTACGTAATAGGGGGAAAAAGGGGGGGGGTCGCAAAAATTAATTCTTAATTTTGTATCCGCTATTTGACAAGAACAAACATGCAAAAAAAAATTTCAAAATCGGACCACAAATAAAAAAGTTTTTATTTTGGCCCCTTTTGGCCCCTAATTACACAACGGAGAAAAAGGAGGGCGCAAAAATTCATCAGGTTCATTCTTTTATTGTAAGAAACATTCTTGACAAATTTCACAGCAATAGGCCAACTAGGACCAAAGTAATGGTGGAAACAAGTAAAATATTTGAATTTTATTCCCCTTTTGGGCCCCTAATTTCGAAACAAAAAAAGGGGGGACCCCCAAAATCAATCCCATTCATCCTTGTATGGTAAGGAACATCACTATCAATTTTCATAGCAATTGGATAACTAGAACTAAAGTTATTGTGGAAACAAACAAAAAAGTAGTATTTTTGGCCCTTTTTTGGCCCCTAATTTCTAAACGAAAAATGGGGGGACCCCCAAAATCAATCCCATTCATCCTTTTATGGTAAGGAACATCATTGTAAAGTTTCATAGCAATCGGATAACTGGAACTTAAGTTATTGTGGAAACACTAAAAAGTTAACAGACACCGACGACGACAACGACGACGACAACGACGACGACAACGACAGCATCATACCATAATACGTCCGCAAATTTTTTGCGGTCGTATAAAAACTGAAAAATTAAATCAGCCAAGTATTTTTTCCTGACAGACCCACTTGAAATTATTCATGCATTTTGACTGACTTACCTTTAAATTATCCAGGTATTTTTACCTGACTGACTTACCTTTGAATCCTGTATTATTACCTACCTGATTTACCTTTAAATTATCCAGGTATTTTTACCTGTCTGACTTACCTTTGAATCCTGTATTATTACCTGGCTGACTTAACTTTAAATTATACAGGTTTTATTACCGCCTGGTTTACCTTCAAATTATCCAGGTATTTTTACCTGACTGACTTACCTTTAAATCATCCAAGTATTATTACCTGGCTGACTTTACTTTAAATTATCCAGGTATTATTACCTGCCTGACTTACCTTTAAATTATCCAGGTATTTTTACCTGACTGACTTACCTTTAAATTATCCAGGTATTTTACCTGACTGACTTACCTATAAATTATCCAGGTATTTTACCTGACTGACTTACCTTTAAATTATCCAGGTATTTTACCTGACTGACTTACCTATAAATTATCCAGGTATTTTACCAGACTGACCTAACTTTAAATTATCCAGGTATTTTACCTGACCGACTTACCTTTAAATCATCCAGGTATTTTACCTGACTGACTTGCCTTTAAATTATCCAGGTATTTTTACCTGACTGACTTACCTTTAAATTATCCAGGTATTTTTACCTGACTGACTTACCTTTAAATTATCCAGGTATTTTTACCTGGCTGACTTACCTTTAAATTATCCAGGTATTTTACCTGACTGACTTACCTTTAAATTATCCAGGTATTTTTTGGTATGAACCAATAACAAATGTTCCTCTGTTGCTTCTTTGGGTTCCACTACAGTTTCCTTTGTCAACATTGCAGCTTCTGTTTAAAATACACAACCAATGTTAAAATGTAAGCAACAATAGACCAATGGATAAGATTTTATTCTACATGTACATTCATATAATTTTGTCCTCAGTGTCCAAATTTTCACACCAATGAATAAAACATTTTAAGTGAAAGCATAGACTTACCAGATTTGTCAAATCATTTGTAAAATTTGTTTGGAATGTATAAATCTTAGAATGACAGAGAGCTTGAATTATTTGACATGATTCCAAATCAAGATAACCTTTGCCATGTTAACAACTTTACTTAGAATCTTAAAACTCATTAAACTGTTATAAAGATTTTGGAAAGAACCATACAGAATTTATACATGTGCAAGGAAATATAGATATTTTTGCTGTTTCAAAAAAAAAAATCTAAAAATACCCTCCCCAATTACAGCCATCACAAAGTTGAACATTTTTGCTTGTTCTTTCAAGCAGTTTAAATCAACTGACTGAACAAAAATTTGCCTGTCAGGAAAGGGGGTCAGGCCAAACATTTTTATTGACTAATTAAGGCATATTTAGTGAAGGCTGTAACTGAAATGCAATGAATTTAGTCATGCTATATATATAAAACCAACCTTTTAACATCTGAAACACTCTCCCCCACTTAGCTGGGTCGAATGGGTGGAGTTTCTGTAGGCCATAGGCATTGATATTATAACTTTCAGAGTAGACGATCGGCCATTGATCAGGCCTGATAGGTACATACAAGTCTGCACCAACTGTTTTAGTGCTGAAAAGTAGAGTATATATGTCAAGTGTGATTATAGTCATTTACTATTAGGTTTTTGCGAAAACTATAAAATGTATTTATGAGCCACAGGATGGCCCTCCCGTTCTTGAAATATCATTGACCCTCAATGTGTATTACCTGGGATATGGACCTTTACCAAGAAATTGATCAAAAGTGTTCATGTGTAAAATATAGGTTGCTGTGACCTTATTTCTGGTGGGTGGTGCCATGTTACCAAGACTCATCGAGTAGTGAAATATTATTGACCCCTAACATGTATTATTCAAGATATGGACCTTAACCAAAGTCATTCATGCGTAAAATATATGTCACAGTGACCTCATTTCTAGTGGATGGTGTCACCTTACCCAAGACACATCTAGTGGTGAAATATCATTGACCCCCAACATCTAGTATCTGAGTAATGGACCTTAACCAAGAACTAAACCAAAGTGTTATGGACAGACGTACGTACGGACCTACGGACGGACGGACAAGGGTAAAACATGTAAAACTATGTGTCCGATCCACATACGTGGTCGGGCCATAAATAGGCAAGAATCATCAGAGTATTGTGGGACTGATGAACAGACATGACAGGCAGACATCCGTCAATAACTTATTACTAAAAGTGTGTGTTAAACTAAAATACAATGCGTGTCTCAAAGGATATTCTCTCAGACATGTAGATGGTGAACTTTGGCCCAATACATGTATTTCTATTCACAATCCTGCACTTTGTGTTACTTACTGTAATGGAAGAGGAAGGTCTGGTGCGGCATAAAGCCTGGTTTAACTGAAATGCCTGCACCAAGTCAGGACCACTGCGATCTCAATTTCTCCAGTATGTATTCCTTGTCTTCGTATGTCTTTTCTCTTGGACATTTAAGATTGATCCCTAAAATTCTGTAATTTTGTTATTACCTTTATCATGTTTATTTACATGTCAAGTGTTAAAGATAAAGTTGAACCTGCCTCAATCTGATTAAAATCATATCCATGCAGAAACAGCAGCCGACACCACAATTGCAGGGCTGTCAAGTTTTGATGAGCTGCTCACATGAGCTTTGCCAAAAAATTGAAAGATCAAAGAAACTAGCCGCCAAATTGCTGACTAGATGCGAGAGTTTCACACAAGTTGCGTGACACTTGACAGGTCTGTAATTGATAGATATGATTTTAATCAGATTGAACCTGCCTGAACACCTCAAATAAACTGAACACCTGTAAAACTTAAGGGTGGTTGGTATATTTTGGGGAGTATTCATTGGGCTGTTGAATGAAAGAATGGTTGCATCTTGTGTATTTTGGGGGTTTTAGCACAATTTTGAAATGGTGGTTGAACTATTGGGCTAATTACTGTATTTTATCTACTCTAAATCACATTGACTTTCCTTGTCAAAAACAAATGACCAGACAGATGGACAGACAGGATGACCCAATTGGATTATGTCATAGACACATGATGCATGATGACAGACTCAGTATCGATTCACACTTGTCCACTTTCGGTTTCACTTTCAACTGTTTAAACATAAACCAAACTGAATAATTTTAATTTTTTACCTTGACGATGTGGCCGACGATGCTGCCATTACAGAAATCAATGAACTTTGAGCTATTTTACTCCCTCTTGTGATGGCTGAAGTGGAGCAAATTACAGCAATCTTAAAAATTGTACTACGAATTTGGCGAAATGACATTTCATGGTTTTTCCTTCCTGAGTCAGTTGCCACATGAAAGAGTCAGAGAGATCCGATTGACAACACTGTAGTTCGGGTTATTGGAAAAAAATAATTTTGGCGGGAAAATACAAACATTATTCATTTTTTAAAAGCTGGAATATATAAAATCTTGAATGAATAAATAAATTATGAACATTGTCAGAAATCGAATTTCACAAGACTACAATGCTTTGAAATTCATGATAGTTATTATCTATGCTTTTCCTTTATTATGAAAAAGGGGGGTTGCTTGTTCTTGAAAAGCAGGAATATCCTGCTTATTTAAAGTACTGTAGGCTAGCTAACCATTTTGGACCACTTTGCTCACGAAGTTACAAATGAACAGCTAAACAATCTCTTTTTTCCTAAGACAATTACAGTTTCATGCAGAACAAATCATTCAAAATGGAGCTTTATAAAGTTTTTATAATTTTTTTAAATAAATTTTGTTAACAAGACTTTATTCTAATGTAATCAATCTGTTCAAAGTATTATTGTATATTCAAAACATGTTAACAACTATAATGGTTCCTTAACATCACCTTTTAAATGAAAATGAATCTTCTAAAACACACAAATTGGTCATTTTGATTAGTGACTAAAAAAAGAGTAAAAAATAAAATATCATTATTCAATATCAACACTCTCTTTTCACACCATAACAGCTAGAAATGGATTCTTGGTTTTTATTAACAGTGATAGTATTTTTTATTTTTGTAGTTTTGAACTTGAAATTTTGAAGAAAAAAAAATTATATTAGAATTGTAAATTAGAAGCTTAATGAATCCTTGTCATTTTTAGAAGGTTTTGTTTGTCCTTGTCAACTATCTGTTTGTTTTTTTGTTTTATGTCCAGAAATGGGTCTTATGTTGATAATCTAGGGATTTTTTTAATCTTATGTATTGTATTTTTAGTCTTGAGCAGTGACCTCTGGTTATGTTGAAGATTGCTGGCTGTTTTCCATTGTGATTTTTTAAATTGCCGTTTCTTGAATGTTGGTTGTGTCGTGTACACTAATATTCCACATCTTTTATCGTCTATAAATATCAAAATCTATAAATATTACATGATAAGACAATTGTTCATTGAGTTATGGCCTCTTACTAGTGTTTGTTTCTTTGTTTTATTTTTCTTAACAAAATGTTTATTGAGTTATGGCCCCTTATTTGTGTTGGTTTCTTTATTTGTTATTAATTGATATTTTTCACAACAATTGTATATTGAGTTATGGGTCCTTCTTTGTTCATTTTCATCGCATTGAAACATTGAAAAAAAACAGATAATCTCATACATTAAAATATCATAATAGATATCAAATATCATATCATTAACACACTGTACATCTATTCTTATTAATATAGTCAACCATGCTTGTTCCACACAAACACACACATGCATTATATATTTTGCATTTCAATTAGTTTATATAAACAATTGCTAGTATTGCTAAGCTATGTCTGTTATGTACTGTTTTAAATCATAAATGTTAATTGTCATTGCCTGCAAAGGTCCTTGATTGGCTGAAATAAAATAATGTCTAATGTCTAATGTCTAAAATAACATAGCAACAATGTACCAGTACATTTATAGCTTACATGGTTTAATACTCCAAATTAGTTTCCCTCTTTACAGGTCTTTATTAATTAGTCCAGCCACATTAAAATTTTATGAAACATGAGAATAACCACTAGCAGTGGCACTAAATTCAGTGGTTGCTATATATGTGTGCGTATATCTGCTCATTTACAGTCTCTTAAAATTGTTCTTTTTATTTCCCTTTTACTTCTTTTAATTACCTGTGAACCTAACATTGATGTCACTACACATTGACCCCCTTGTTTAAAAACAGGGTCTTTCTTTGACTATTTAATTACTAGATTTGAATTGTATGCATTTATTTTGACCTTAGGCCAATCACAAAACAGCAAGCAGGGCCTTCTGGCCTCATTGAAGGCTGCTGGCTGTTTTTCATTGCAGTCTTTTTAAATTACCACATGTTTATGTTGGTTGTTTTTGGCGTACACTTATTCCACATCTCATTATCTTCTATTCTACACATACTCACATAGGTCTGTAAATTAAATTATTTCTAATAAGAAAGTTGCATTTTTTTCTTCTAAATGGAAGATAAGTATAAAGACAGACCAACAGAGAACAGAAAGGGTGATTTCTATTTCTTATATACATTGTATAATATTTTTACCCCTTGCTCCTGTCATTTTTTATAATGAACCTTGACAATCAATTCTAAACTTAGAATTTTCCTAGGCATTCTCATCAGATTTTGTATTGAAGGTTCACAAAAATCACTGGACCTGACAGACACATCTAGCACAAAAAAGATGTTGCTTCAGGACACCGCGTCAGGCGTAGCAAAATTTATTGTCTGGAATTTTGTTGTCATTTTTATTTCCAACACCCATGAAAGGTTAGCACTGCTGGTGTAGTTTTAATTCTCTGAGGTTAGCCCCCTTCGACACCGATACTTTTGTGTTGGAGGATTATCCATTTAAATTTCAAATTTGTCTAAACCCTAAGGTACTTCCTACCCCAGACATAGGTTGATCATCTTAATAATAATTTGGTTCCACAGTTTGGTATTTTGGATTTTCATGTTCTATGCTCTTCATAATCATATACTGTTTCATTATTTTTGGTAGAGCACCTCTGATGAGTCTTGAATAGACGAAATGTACGTCAGGCGTAGCAAAATTTATTGTCTGGAACTTTGATGTCATTTTTATTTGTTTGACTTACGACATTCAAATGCCTCATCAGTACTCTCATTTGCCTCTATGTCAAATACATTATAGAAATGTTAAGTGTGTCCAACAAAACTTGTAAAAGGATCACCTAGGTAGCATCAAGTTTGCAACTGCAAAACAACAAACAGTGACCACATGTCACATTGATGGCTGATAGCTTTTTTTCATTTGCAGATTTTTTAAATTGTCATTTCTTTTTTTTGGTTCGGTCACATACACTCAATACTCCATATCTCATTATCTTCTATTGAAGGAAAACATATAAGTATATGAAAAACTTCTTTTTTATATAAAAATATAATATAATAAAGTTTGTAACAAACACAGAATTTCATGTCAATATATAACAATAATGAAAATAGAAAATATCAATTATTGTAAATGCTCCAATTAAATGTTAATGAGGTAATACAGTGAGTAACACATGTTCATTGATAGAAAATGAGATGGAAATCAATTCAAATTTGTACTATGGGCAGGTTTGCCAAGGAGTCTACTTAAAGAAGAACTCTATCTTGGGTAAAAATTAAAGCTCCATTATCTCCCCTGAAAGATACAAATCCTAACTGTGTGTTTTCTATCCTGTATATCTATTGTGAAGTTTCATTAAAATGTGAAAAGAGGTTATGGAAAGCTGAGCTTATGAGACATGTGAACACACAGAGGAACAGAAAGGATAAATCATATTACATATTAACCCCCCCCCCCCATCTTTGTTTCCAGGAATATAACAAGACCAGCAATTTCTATGTTCCTTGCTGGAAATTTTTCTTGCAAAAGCCTTTCTGGTCATAGAAAACATGCACACACAGACTGACAGACGATCAGAGTAAAAAATAAGAAAAGTGATGTAGTATTGAAGATGAATATCACATATTTTTATGTTCTGCACCAAACTGTCCATTGCACTTCAGAGACCTCTAGGAGAAGGATTTGTTCTCTACGAATCGTGTTATCATGTCCAAGCCTCTTTCCGGCTGGTCGTATGGTAAAATATGTCCTGCGCCTCTAACAACAACCTGTTAAAAAGATAATTAATTTAATTAAATTATATTTTTATCATTCTATTGTTAATAATAGCAACCAATTTTTTTTGCCTGATTTTTTACCAATCAAAATTCCCATCCCCTGGAAACCACTAGGAATAATCACATTATTGTTAATGTGGAAAAAGTATAATACCTTTAAGCATTTGATATTTGGTATATAGGCACATTGGGTAATGGTTTGTAAAACCACAAAATTATTACAGTTTAACGACTCTGTAAACTAATTAGGTCATTTTTGGGGGACAAACATGTAAACTTTTTTGTAAGACTTTTTTTTCTAGATTCAAGTTATAGGAAATTTTAGCTTATAACATTTTTAAAAAATTCATAAGATTAATTTTGTGTAAATGTATATAAAATGAAATTAATATCCAAATTGCTTCACAAGAATTTTTTTTTTAATTCAGATTTTGTTGGTTTGTTAAGGATTTTTTTAAAGTGTTTGAATGTCCCTGTTAACAACTTCTATTTGATGCAATTTCATGAATTCTAAAGATGATAGGATTTTCAGAATCCTCAGTATTTAACCATTGAAATAGTAATAATTTGTTTGCCCAGTAACCCTTATTTTCTTTTTATAATAGGGTTTATTGGGTCATTAAGAGCAAATATTTATCAAATACATGTATATAAATTAAAATACTTTGTTTATTTTTAAACTGATCAGCAAAAATAACAGAAATTTAATATTTGTGCAATTTACTACGTAAAATTACAAAAATGGTGCAAAAAATTACTATGCAGTTTAAAATTAGAATACTATAAAGAAGGAATCCAAAGTTTTTAAAAAAAAATATTTGATGGATTTCATTTTAATACATCATGTACATTGAATTTTAAATAAGGAATCCTCAATTGGTATTTATTCAATAAGTATAATGTCATATTTGTATACCTCCCCTTGTTTTTTCTATGTTCCAAACATTGTAGACAAATGGGCTGATAAAGTGAAAACTGAATTCAGAGGTGGATCCAGAGATTCTGAAAAGAGGGGGCCCGCTTTGGTCACGCTTCATTGATTTCCTATATATTCAACCAAATTTTTCCGCCAAAAGGGGGGGCCCGGGCCCCCCAGGCCCCCCCTGGATCCGCCTATGGAATTTATACATTGAATACATTTTTTTTTAAAATTTATTGGTGTGTAAAAGCGTGGACCTATTAAAGCATATTTTTAATGAAGTGGGGTAGCACTTCATGTTGAAAATGTGCTCAAAGGTCCATGCTTTTACACGCCAATAAAACTCAAAATTAGTGAATTCAATGTATATAATTACATTCCGATAAAATATATTAAATGTTTGCACAGAAAATTGCACAAAATGCATGGTTTACCTTTTTTTTTAAATTACTCCGCGCAAACCATTGTTAAGGTGGCATTCGCTAGTGAGTTTCATTGAATAATAAAACTGCATTATTAACCAATCGAAATTGTCGTTATAAATTAGAATGTTATTATAAAGTAATAAAAATAATTGTAATAATATGATGTCTCCTGTAATAGAATTGGATTTTGAATGATCTTGTAAGGGGACACAATTCATACCTGATAGAAGTTTTTGACTTGTCTGACGTAACCAGCCACTTCTGGGTCACTAGGATTGACCTTCCAAATCATTCTATCGGCTGACAAGTACGACTGTAGACCTGACCAAGGCACAGTCAGTAGGAATGCTTCTGTCATTGGGACGGGAATTATAATGTCCAACTGCCCATTGTAAAACATCACCTTAGAAAATAAGAAAATAAGGGTTTAACCAGGCATGAATATTTTCTCTACTGGTAAACATGGTAAAATTTGAAAGATAAGAAAATTCTGATAAATTTGTTTTGTTCAGCAGCCAACATTATTAATTTAGTTTTGTGTCTCCTTTTCAGGATGTATTATGGTCAGGAGCCAAGATTTTAACATATTAAAAATTTTTTCGCATCTTGAATTTTGACCCTACAAAAGCAATTTATGAAGAAATATTCTTATGTTGCTGTGCATTTTCTTTGCTACAGATGCTTGAGATTGACCAATTTTGTAATTTTGCCTGTTGTTGCCAAAATTTGACTACGTATCTTCATATGTACATGTAATAAGAAAAAAATCAACTAAGAGTATTTCACTTTTTCTCAAATTTTCTGAAAAGCTGTAAGTTGATTCTAAAATTCTGACAAATTTTGAACGTTCAACAGCTAACATTCTTAATTTAGTTTTATGTCCTCTTTTAAAAATATTATGACAGAGGTTACAATGTACAGTAAATTGGCAAATTTTGCAATGCTTTAATAAACCTGTTAAATATCTGTATAAAAAATTGGTTGGCCAGATTATATTTTTGGTGAGTATTCTATTTTTTTGATGCATGTACATGTACATCAGTTCTTTCATGGTTTTATTATGATGAAAACAGCATGACAGGAAATACAAAAATACCTCTTGATATTTCTAATACCTTATAATTATCCATAATTGTTGCTATCCAGGGTTTGACTGTATCCATGACATCGTTTAGTAAATGTTTTTCAACAGCTGAGCCATCATTATATGTCAAGTTACCAACATGGATAGCATTTCTTACTTCAGGACGGGCAACATATCCACTGTAATAATTGAAAGCTGCTGGTTCCTGTAAACAGAATCAAAATGGCGCTATAAAACAGCATCTTGTCATGAACATTTCCTCATGCATGTCCAAACATCTGTATGTCTGTTGAAATGAAAGTTTCCAACAAACTTTTTAAAGAAACTGTACATGAGAATATTTTTAAATTTCAATACGGTATGTTAATGAATAGTTTTGTTTTCACTTTTTCAAAGTACCAGTAGTAATTTCAGTTAAAAAATAAATACATTTAGTCTTTTTTTAAAATAAAAATGTTTAAATTTTGAACAGTTACAAAACAACAAGCAGCCACCACTTGCCTATGCTAAGGCTGCTGTCTATTTTCAATTGCTGATTTTTGTTGTTGTATGGATTTTTTCATGTACCCTTTAAATTCTACAATCCTATTTATTCTATATTCTTTGAGTTCAAATTTTTACAAATTGGATACTTTACCTCTGTCAATAAAAAGTTGTAATAATTCTTGGTGCCTGTCGCGTTATAGAAGTAAGAACCATAGGGATAAATATCTCCGTTCAACAGCAAATCAAATATCTGGAAAAAAGAAGTTGCTAGCTGGCTGTCTTTTTAAAATTTCCTTAATGACAATTTTTTTTTTCACAAACCACATTTCTATAATTCATCTGCAGATAATTAAGTGCATGTGCATGTAAATTTTCAATACATTTCATAAGAAGTAAAACACAAAAAAGACAGGATAAAATATGGTTGAAATATTTAACTGACACAATACTAGAATACTTACAATGTCAGGAAAGGTTTAATTAAAATATTTGATTGATTTGCATAAAACTGTTTTAGTATTCAGTAGGTTTACAATTGTAAGCAATCAAACTTCTATCTTGTGATAGTGTATTTTATGCTCACCCCTTCATTGTGCAATAACAATAACATCTTATTATTGTATCCTTCGTTTAAAATCCTCATAAATACTTTTGAAATTTCAGAGCTGTGCCCTTTTTCAATTTATAAAGTGTTTTAGTGTTAACACAATTGTTTAGACTGACTGAAAAACAGATAAGAAGACATAAAAGAATGGCTCCTACATTTTGATAGCTAGTGTACTCACATCAAAAGCATCTTTGAATTTCTTATCGTTGATATAAGCCACCGCTTTATCTACTGTTGCCTGAAAATATGCTCTCTGTTTCTCATCTAACAGACCCAAAGAATACATGAATGTGGCATACTGTGGCATCATCTAAAAAAAGACTTATATATATGTATATAAAGTTACATACTCTAAACAAACTTATTTTCACAAATTTCGCAGTGAGGCATTTTACACCAAGTTAAATCCCTGCCAAATTAAATAAAATTTTAAGAAATGGATAGGAAAAAAAATTTTACCTCCAAAAAACATTATTTTATTGCTGGCTCTTGTTTTCTTAAGTTTTGACTTAAATGTCTCCTATTTTCATCTTTTAGTTAACTGGAGATATGAAAGTCCAATGCTTCTTCAACTTATTGTGCCAGTTATATCACACAGCTCATCACCAATGTCCAAGTCCATGCTTGTTTGTACCAATTCTGAGATTAACCAAATATGACCTTAATTTATGGTGTATTTTGACTATTGGATACCTACTATCTGAGGATCACACAATCCATCACCAATTGCCATGCCTTTGAAGTTGATCTTGACTTTAGCTGTTGGGTTCTCCATGTGGATTTTGTATGATATGGCAGGAACATATTTACCAGCATACGACTGCAATAGAATACATGTATATAGTTTATTTTTACAATGCACAGGACATCACAGTGGCAGACACATAATGGAGGTTCAAGTAGTTGGAACCCCTTCATCCTTCATTCCTTTAGAAATTTTGAAATTTGCATGGATTTTCTGGAATGTTGGTCAACAAGACTTCTCCCCACCTTTACTTCCACCCTTACTTTCTCAGTATGCAATTACTGGGATCCACTTCCTTATTAAAACAACCTCAAGTACAAACTCTAACGATTGAGGACATCACACTGCTAAATTGATTGTCTTCCAGATAAAAGGGGTTCACCAAAAGTTCCCCTAGACTTGCTATAAGTCCCGTTCTAATTACAATTTTGTGGTAGAATGGCTCTCCTGCAACAATCGGAGATATTTCTTATCTGTGGACTAGAAAAATGATTAACTAAACATATCAATTAGAGAGGGACTTGTAGCAAGTCTAAAGTATCCCCCTCAGGACTCTTGGTCATTTAAAAGAGTTGATATATCGTTTTAAGGAGGAAGCAAGATGTTTTAAATCAATTTTAAAGCAGGTTGTGTTTAACCAACTGGATATAGAAAGTTGTCCATTAAAAGCCCTCTGGTCAAAGGTCATTCACCCTGTTGAACCCTCAATAATTGTCAAAATATTTTTAAACAACTTACCTCACCAGTGGCATAGAAATCATTCTTCTGGTATTGATAAAATGCCATGAAAAACTGTGTCAGACAGCTGAAATATAAATACAGCCATGAAAAACTGTGTCAAATAGCTGAAATATAAATACAGTCATGAAAAACTGTGTCAAACAGCTGAAATATAAATTAAGCCATGAAAAACATGTAATTTTTCAATAAACTTATAACAAAAAATATTTGTTGCATGTAAACTCAAATTTCATTGATCAAGACAATTGCAAAAGAGGAAATATTTTATGTTTAAATCTTTTGATTTGAAGCAAATAAAGAAAGAATGTGTCCATGGACACGGATGCCCCCGCTGGCCCCAAACAGGAAGTAGACTTCTGACAGGTCTGATTATCGCTTAGAACATACAGTTTATCATACTGATCCATCCTACCAAGTTTCAAAAGATTCTGGTATACAGTTCCTGAAAAAAGGTTGACGGAAATTTTCATATCATGTTCACATATTTTCACATTGGCCTAAGTCCCAAACAGGAAGTAGATGTCGGACAGGTCTGAATAAAGCGCAGGACATACAGTTTGTCATACTGATCCATCCTACTAAGTTTCAAAACATTCTGGTGTACAGTTTCTGAGAAAAGCTTGACAGAAATTTTCATATCATGTTCACATACTTCAAAAGTCCCAAACAGGAAGTAGATGTCCTACAGGTCTCAAAATTGCTTAGGACATATAGTTTGTCATACTGAACCATCCTACCAAGTTTCAAATCATTCTCATGTAAGGTTCCTGAGAAAAGCTTGACGGAAATTTTCATATCATGTTCACATATTTCAAAGTTGGCCTATGTCCCAAACAGGAAGTAGATGTCCGACAGGTCTCAAAATTGATTAGGACGTAAAGTTAGTCATACTGGACCATCCTACCAAGTTTCAAATCATTCTCATTTACGGTTCCTGTGAAAAGCTTGACGAAAATTTTTTAAGTCATGTTCACACATTTTCACATCAGCCTAAGTCCAAACAGGAAGTAGATGTCCATTAGGTCTGAAAATCCCTTAGGACGTATAGCTTGTCATACTTAACCATCCTACCAAGTTTCAAATCATTATTGTGTACGGTTTCTGAGAAAAGCTTGACGAAAATTTTCATAGTCATGGTCACATATTTTCACATTCGCCTAAGTCCCAAACAGGAAGTAGATGTCTGATAGGTCTGCAAATTGCTTAGGACGTACAGTTTGTCATATTGAACAATCCTACCAAGTTTCAAATCATTCTCATTTACGGTTCCTGAGCAAAGCTTGACGGACGTACGTACGGACACGGACATGAGTAAAACTTAATGCCCCCCGACATGTCGCCGCGGGGGCATAAAAATTGTCACTTTCTGTTATACCGGTAATATAGATTATACTTTATCAATGTTAAAGAACAAATCAATTAAAATATATTATTAATTAAAAGGTAATTTTTGAGGGAATTTATTATGTGTAAACAAACCAAGTCACTCACATACTTGATTCAATTTGTGAGTTTCTAAATTTGCATAAATATAAATTCTTTTAAAGTTATCCCTCTTACAATAAGTACATCTGTGAGCCAATGCTTAATTGGGCCAAGTGTGGCAGAATTTCATATACAAGTCTATGACAGAACTAAGAAATACAGATCTATGGATGAAGGTTAAACAACTTTTTTTTGAAGCAGCAGGGGATATAAAATATTTGTATCGCATATACAGCTGTATGCAGTGTCTGTCATAGAACTAATTGGCAAGCCGTTTTACATGTACTATGTATTCTAACTTACTTCTAAATATCTCATTTAATATATAAGATATCTTATATTTTCCAGTTTTTGTAAGATATATTATAAAGTATATAAGATATCTTATAAACTTTAAAAGATATATTATATACTTTATAAGATACATGTATATCTTAAATAGTTTATAAGAAATTTCATATAGTTTTCTTTGTAAGATATCTTATATACTTTCTATGATATATGTTTTATAACATATCTCATAAAATACAATATATATGATAAATCTTATACATTATAAAGATATCTTGATATTAGAATAAATAGTAAAACAGCTTGTCATATAAAGCCATGGTTTATGTGTTTTTATATCAGATTAACAACCAATTTAAAATCAAAGCGCTAAAGCGTTTAAAGGCAAGCGAAATATATAAGAACTATAATAGATTTATTCTCTGTTAAAGTATATTGTTCAAAATGTTTGCGAATTATTAAAAGAAAGGATCGTCATGCAGATGCCCTCAAATTTAAAGTTAATGAACACAATTGCACACACAAGACAGGTATCGTGTAAAAACGGTATCGATTGAAACACCCCTTCGATTAAAATGCACTCGTCCCAATGATGTGTATTTTGTACTGATTTTATGAATGGTGAAGCTAGAATCTGAATCCATGCATTGACCAATCAAATGAGAGAAATATTTATACGAACTAATCAAGTAATAGATGAATACATAATGTATATTCTATCGCCTTTAACTAAAAAGTTCGTCATGAAAGATGCAAAGGAATAAATAAAACTTGTGCCGGTCATATAAAATGCCAATTAAAATTGAGATTTATAGAAGTGTATATCATGTTAACAAATATTGAAAAGTAATAAAGAAAATAAAGCATTTTATTCCAGTCTGGATGCAGGAAAATCACTCCGTCTAGACAGAAAAAAAACGCGAAAATCATCACTACTCTATAGACTCCATAAGGCTTCGCTGGCGCTTGCCTAAAAATGGAAAAGTGACCAGATTTTTTACCTATAAAGATCTCTGCCGACATCTACTTCATTTGTGGCATATCCCATGTCATTCTGTGTAAAACTAAACCCAGTTCCTACCTGTGAACAGATAATGAACATGCAGAATTAAATGATGAAAATCAGTTAAACGTTATGCAGCTATCACCAGACATAAATGGAAACTGCTTACTGCATACATGTGAGGGATATGTCATGACAAAGCTGGAGATTTTGATTTATTTCGCAGGTGATGGGACAGAAAAGCAGAAGATTTTCAACGCTCATTAAAATTGCATTGCAATGCTACCTTAGGGAACTAGCGTGTGCCAAATACACATGGCTTCACTGATAAATGTCGAACTGTTTATACAACTGTTTTCCGGTGTCAACAGCTTTAAAAAGATGATTTTCATCACTGTTGGCACACAGACACTCCTTTCTAACTTTGCAGCTCACCATATCCATTTATATCAATTACCTTACAAAGCTGTGCGCAACACCATTTATCATGTTTATACAATCATTAGGTCAATCATGACAATAAACCTTCAATTAACATGATTAACACCTTTACCTGGGAAATTAACGTCTGGCTAATTGACATAAACACCTAAAAACACAGGGAAAGTTTTATGACTATACAATTAAAATGTCTATAAATGGAAATTTTGACAAGTCTTGAAAAGGCCGGAGATTAGACAAAAAGTCAGGAGAACAGGAGATGGGTAAAAAAGTAAGGAGATTTTGTCTCCTGGTGGGAGAATCACATACTGTTTTTAAATTGCTTTGTTATGGATGCATGTAATTTTATTCTGCATAAATTTTCAAGTTCTTGAATAATACTAACTGGATTATCGATGTACAACATGGAAAATTTACTGTTCCAAGTGATCTTCTTGTTCAGTACTGAAAAAAAAGAAAATAATCAAGATCAATTAAATGTCTTTACATGAGTCTCTGTTTGTTTAATAAAAGTCTTAGGTTATAATACTTCAAGGCATTGATTAGGCTCAATTT
This sequence comes from Arcuatula senhousia, assembly GCA_963971305.1. Taxonomy (NCBI): domain Eukaryota; kingdom Metazoa; phylum Mollusca; class Bivalvia; order Mytilida; family Mytilidae; genus Arcuatula; species Arcuatula senhousia. The sequence continues at coordinate 1,715,838 of OZ020315.1, forward strand.
TGGCATCCTGTTCAATACATTTTGGTTTTAATTCTGTACTCTTAATATACTAGTTGATTTGTTTTTTCAACTTTTGACTTTAGCATTGCTGATGAGTTATTGAAGGTTATGTCGCATACACTTATTCCACATCTCATTAATATTGTGTATTTGTATTAGACAAAGCATGTGTCAGGGCTGTTTCATGTTGTTAGCCTAGAACTTTCACGTAATTTCTTAACATAACTATAAGAAAGACAAACAATAGATTAACATTTTTGTGGTTTTAAAATGCTTACATTCAATAAGTTTTTTTTGGGGTTTGAATATAAGGTAAATAAAAAAAACATGAAAATCCCCCCCCCCCCCCGCCCCATAAATAATAATACATCTACATTTGTTTATAATTTATCCTGATCATCTAGATAATTTTATGTCTTACATTTCATATTCTTGTCCACCATGATGGGCCCATTCTCGACAAATAGTCCAAATAAAGACGATCCTCCTGGTCCACCTTGTAACCATAGCAACACAGGGTCATTAGCTGGGTCATTCTATAAATACAACAGAACATGCAGCAGCAGTTATCATTATATACCTTCATTTAATTGTATCTTAAGTCAGAATGACTCTATGATTTTAATCCTTAATTTAGAATATAGTGCATAAATAAGTTGTTTCAAATGTCACAAATTTATTACATGTAAAATATCAGGCAGGTCTTATTTGGTAACTCTAGAACCAGACTCTAAAATCAATGTTAGAAATCCAAATTCATGCAATTCAGTTAGGATAGAGTCATTTTTGTTGACATAGGTGCTATTGAGTGGGTTTTTTTTATAGATTTTGCCAGATTTGATTTCATTTTTCTTGGATATTGTTGAGTGAAGTTTTTTTTTTTCAATATCTCAATGTATTATCTGTGAAGAATCCCAGAACAAGCTACCATAAGCTACCGTAAGTAAGATAAATCTATCTCCACATTTAACTTAAAGAAGAACCAAATTTTTAAGATTTACATTTCAAATCTTACTTGTGAAGGAAAGAACCAAAAGAACATGTTACGGTTGTAGGTTTTATTGACCGTGATGAACCCAGCATAACTTTTCAAGTCTGTCCCATCGAGTTTTCCAACTAAGCTGGCTTTCTGGGCTGCAAAAGTCAAATTAGGAGGAAAAATACAATACTAAGTAATGTGTCTTGATCTGTGTTCAGTTACACTTTAATTCTCGATTCAAGAAATTTGCAGGTTTATGAATTATTTCACATCCTTTTCATATATATAAGGAAGCGTGAAAAGGTCACCTTTTTCAGCAACCAAAGACCTCCCTGTCTCAACATTTTTTGGAAGTGACTGACCACTCCCCTCCCAAGTCTGAAACATTTGCTTGTAGACAGTTATGAATACTGATCACATTGAATGCAGCTAGTTGTTTTTTAGTGTGGATTATTAAATTGCCATTGTTTCTGCAGATTGTGTCATGTTCCATGGTTTCATGTCCACATCTGATTAAATCATCAAATTAGTTTCAAAGGGGAGATAATAAGTGTTCTATATATGTATATTTAAGTTGTACACTGGGAAAGTAAGGGCTCCCTCCCACCAGGTACCCCTCAGGCTGCAAATTCACCATTAATAACTCTTTGTGTTTTATTTTTTGCCTGATTTCACGCAGTGAAAAATACATTTCGTAACAGATTTCTCAGCAACATCTTATTACAGCCCCTTGGTATTTACCAGGTATTCAACATCAGCATGTGGTCCCATAATATGAGATTCCATTTCAGGTGTGTTGCTCACCTACTTCCTGTTTAACAAAAGCCTGCCATTTTTGACTTAAACCGAATTTTCTTATAATGTCTAATGAATTTGTAAGATAGGTTATTTTTTACCCAAAACTATCATGCATATGAAGGTTAGAAATTAAGCCTTAATGCAGTCACAGGTCACTATAGAGCCTGCAGGAGCCCAAAGTAAATATCAATTAAGTACAATTGTATAATACCTTCATCAAATTTCCCTTGCTCTATCAAAGGTGTCAGAAACACAGGTTTGCCAGGATCTACTCCATTTTTTATCATGGGGGGATAACTCGCAGGAAACATCGTTTTCAGAAACCCTCGTCCTGATGCAACAGATACACAAACAGCCACACACACTAATAACTGAATCAGGGAAGCCATAATGCCTGAAAAACATGCATAAATACATAGGATTAAAATGTATGGAATTAAAATATTTATTAACCTAAATAATTAACAGCTGATGGAATTTGCTGTATACTTGAGATGAAATTACTACATTTTTTTTTATTTGTTACACTTCATCATTAAGTATATAGCTTGTAGCATAAATTTTGAGAATTAATCAAAACTTTACTCTACTTAATTGTGAGATAGACAAATTAGCTTCCATTATCCAAAACCCACAGTTCGTCATGCTCTCGCTACGCTACCAACCGTGGGTTTCTGATGTGCCAGGTGGTGAGTGGTAACGACAGAGCGTGACCAACCGTGGGTTCCATGATGTCCAGCTTCATTAGTCGTTAAACTTTTTTTTTTAATCTTTCATAATTTTCTTCTGACTTGTGTTACTGATCATGCTGATTGCAGTCTGTTTGAATATTGTATAGCAAGAAATTTTCGTGAGGTTCTTATTTTTCCCTATATTCGCAACCATTACCCTATCATAAAATAGACTCATGATATTTTTGTCAGTTTTATGGGACATACGCCATCTACACCTTGCCTTGAATCCTCATCTGATTTTTTTTCTCTTGTATGAATTATCTTGAATTTAATTTTCAACTTACAGACTATATAGTTTATTGCTACCACCATGACTGCTTTAATCAGGTTGGGGCAAATGCCTGAAATCGGGTATAATACCCGATTTCAGGGATAGCAGACTTTCTTATGAATTTAAAGCTTATTTAATGAATAAAACACTTTCTTTTTTATCACAATGCATATGAAAGGGCACCCTTAAACCATTTCCTTAAGAAATGAAAATGATTTAAATTCAAATTTAAAATTTGATTCCTTTTATCAATTACTTTTGTGTAAATTGACCCATTGGACATTCAATTTGTTTTCAAAGAACTTGACATAATCCCTTTTAACTTGGTCACATGCCAATCATATCATCAAAGGAGAGTGAGTTGTGCTCAAGTCACACCTGGTTGCACACATGTTAACCATTCAATTAAAGGTCAGGTAATACAATAGAAAAAGCTTTGTCACCGCAGAGGCATTTAACAAGACATCATAATAATTTGAAAGATGCTAAAACATATAGCTATGATATCACTTCTTCTGAATGATATATTTAGAAAATGCCTTTATTTCATTGAAGTCAGAAAAATTGATTCAAAGCTTGGTATACCCGATTTCAGGGATCACAGTATACCTGATTTCAAGGACTATCCCTGAAATCGGGGATTATACCCAATTTAGGGCATTTGCTCCAACCTGTTAATCTAAAGATCATAGACCTGTATTATAATCTAATATACAGAAAATAGAAAATAAAGAGATGTGGAATAAGTGTACGCGACACAGCCCACAATTAAACGGCAATTTAGAAAAACCACAATGGACAACCGCCAGCAGCCTTCAACGAGGCCATTTGGCACTGCTCGCGGTTATGCAATTGGCCCATGGTCTAAATAAGATGCATATAATTCAAATCCAGTCCTGAAATAGTCACAGATAGACCCCCTTCTTAAACAAGGAACAGAAAACATCAAAAAGACAAGTACAAACGAAAGCTTTGTCAAGGATTCCAGGCTTAGGACAGGCACATGTAATATGTGGCGGGGTTAAACTAGTTTTTTGGGCCCAACCTTCCCCCTATCAATATTCCTAGACAAAGCACAAAAACTAAACACACAATAAAAATCAAATCGATCAAAGTCCAATTCTACTAGAGAGAACCTAAGACAAAAAACAAGAACAAACAAAAGGACGGTAAAGGAACTCTCTATAGAACACTCGCTGTTACTGACAGCTAGCTGAGAATCATCAATCGACTGATGTAAAAAAATCAAACGTATCGATTTTAAATCCGACACAACACTTCAAGCAATAATGATTTAGTGAAGTGTCATCACACAAAACCGACACGCTTGATCGCTATAATGCTTAAAAATGACAATAGTAAAAACGTTTATGGAAGTTTTAAAGCGAGTATTAAGTTTTCAATATTTCTGCCAAAAAACACTAAATTCAAAGATTTAACCAAGATATTCATTTCATATCCTTTCCGTAATAAATTTTGAAGCCAATTTTTCATTTCTATTGGATTGCTTTTAAATTTGTGAGCTTTATAAAAAACATTACCATAAAATACAGGATGTGATATTCCTTTCACTATAAGAAAACATTAAAATCAGAAACACAACTGCAGATCCGAGCATATCTTACTAACTGTGAAATGTAAACCCCGTATGACGGCGCTAGTGGAACATCTCCTTCAAGAAAAGGAAAATTTATAATAGGGAAGGTAAAGTCGTCACGTTTATCATATACTTTGGTATGTAATTTTCCGTCAATAATACTTAAATCTAAATCTAAACAAGAGGCTCCCAGGAGCCTGAATCGCTCACCTGGTCTTGATGTTGACCCTATACTTTTGTAGAGCTAAATGAGCTGAACATTTAAGCAAGCAACAGCTTTTCTCTACCTGCAATAGTTTTCATTCTATAGGCCAAAAACACCATTTTTCACCTATAAGGGGCCATAACCCCTATAAGGAGTCATCTGACAACTTCGACCCTATGAAGACTTTTGTAGAGCTAAATGAGCTGAACATTTAAGCAACCAACAGCTAATCTCTATCTGCAATAGTTTTCATTCTGTAGGCCAAAAACATGAAAAATGGCTATTTTTCAGGGGCTGTAACCCCTATAAGGGATCATCTGACAACTTCAACCCTATGGAGAATTTTGTAAAGCTAAATGAGCTGAACATTTAAGCAAGCAACAGCTAATCTCTATCTGCAATAGTTTTCATTCTGTAGGCCAAAAACATGAAAAATCGCTATTTTTCAGGGGCCGTAACCCCTATAAGGGATCATCTGCCAACTTCGACCCTATGGAGAATTTTGTAGATCTCAATGAGCTGAACATTTAAGCAAGCAACAGCTAATCTCTATGTGCAATAGTTTTCATTCTGTAGGCCAAAAACATGAAAAAATGCCATTTTTCAGGGGCCGTAACCCCTATAATGGGTTATCTGACAACTTCGATCCTATGGAGACTTTCGTAGAGCTAAATGAGCTGAACATTTAAGCAAGCAACAGCTAATCTCTATCTGCAATAGTTTTCATTCTGTAGGCCAAAAACATGAAAAATGGCTATTTTTCAACTTTAAGGGGCCGTAACCCCTATAAGGGGTCATCTGACAACTTCGACCCTATGGAGACTTTTGTAGAGTTAAATGAGCTGAACATTTAAGCAAGCAACAGCTAATCTCTATCTGCAATAGTTTTCATTCTGTAGGCCAAAAACATGAAAAAATGCTATTTTTCACCTTTAAGGGGCCGTAACCCCTATAAGGGGTCATCTGACAACTTTGACCAAATGGAGACTTTTGTAGAGCTTTTGATGCTGAATCAGTAGCGTGGCCTCAGATTTCCTCTATCTCTTATACTTTTTGATTTATAAGCCAAAAACAGTAGTCTGACCCCCCTAGTCTATTTTTAGTAACGGTGGCCATGTTTTTTAACGGATTAAAAATCAAAACACAAGTTTGGTGCAGGACACCCTAAGGATCATTCATACCAAGTTTCATTAAATTCTGTTTGGTAGTTTCAGAGGAGAAGATTTTTGAAAAATTGTTAACAGACGACGACGACGACAGACGACGACAGACGACAGACGACGACGACGGACGCCAAGTGATGGTAATAGCTCACATGGACCTTCGGTCCAGGTGAGCTAAAAAGGACATCTATCACCGGTGACGTTAGATTTGTTCAAGGTTAATTCAGAAGGATAGATATCTGTAATAAAATTAGTAAATGAAGGATTGTTGAGTGCAAGAATGTCATCTAAATATCTAAAAGTATAATTGAAAGTTTCGATTAGGTTCTGTTTGTTCGGGTCTTTTTGTAATTTAGCCATAAATTGTGATTCATAACAGTAAAGGAAAAGGTCGGCTATAAGTGGCGCACAATTAGTACCCATAGGAATACCAATAATTTGGCGATAAATTTGTTTACCAAAACGTATGTAAATATTATCTAACAAATAATTTAGAGCAGTAATAGTTACTGCATCAGTCCAGTTGATGTAACCCTTTTGAGTCTCGTTACTAAAAAATGATTTACTAAATGATTTTGAAACTCTAGAACAGATATAATCACTTTTAGATTTGTCAAAACACCATTTAACCAAATATTCAAATTTCTTTTTAATCAGATTATGTGGAAGGTTAGTATATAAAGTAGAAAAATCGTAACTATCAAGGTCTATGTAAAGATTTAAACCTTTAAATGCTTCTATAAGAAAAAGATGAAATTGAAAGTATTATTTTGAAAAAAAATAACTTCTTAAATTATTCATTGTACATTGACCCATTCTAGTAAAGCAAAAGGTTCAATGATTGTCAGAATGTTAACCTTTTAGTTAAGTGTACATTACCAATACCTTCAGCCTGGAAAAGAAAATCACATTACTGTCACGTGGATATCATGTGATAAGCCGGAAATTTAATGCATTTCCGGGAACCGATCCTTAATATCAGGCCGGAACAGCTTCCCGTGCCGCCATTGTTTAAAATTTACCCCCTTGATGTCAGAGGTAAGTCAGACTTTTTTATATCGCTGATTTTGATTTGATCTTCAATGTATTTTTTTAATAAAAACCATATAGCCCTTTAGGAAACGGTCTCAGGAAAAGAGTTATATAGTTTTTGAAATAAATGGGAAAGGCATTTAAAGTAAATCAGGGTTTCAGTCACAATGTTGACATGTTTTCTTTTGTGTTCATATTGCCAAGACTTGGCAATATGAATTTTTTTGGAAATCAATGTTCTCAACATAGGATTTCGGAAATTTTTATATGAAAAGTTTAAGAATACTGTTTTATTACATATTGCTATGCTATTTATCAGAAAAACATATGTAAAGCAGTTATTCCATCACGACTTGCACGTGCTATCATTTCTTTTGTTATGCTAATAATCATCCATATTTGTTTACATTATTTAACAGGTGAACATCAAGGTCACGTAGGAGATGTGTACTCCATAGTGCATTGTATTTGAAGTAAGTAAATTATTTTGCTCCCTGTTTTCTTAACATGTCGTTTATTACACGGGTCACTTTATATGTTGCATGGTTCTTTATATTGATATATACAAAAAAATGTAAATAAATATTTAAAAAGAGAGGTAGCTTGACTTATATATGAAAGAAATATGTCATGACCATGCACTAAAATAATTCTCAATTTGTTATTGGTATACATGGTATAGATTCTATACAAATGACGTTATATATGTCACAAGCATATAGCAATAAGCTATTATTATTAAAATTTGACAATTAAAAAAAAAATAAGTTACTTGCAAGATATGTAGACAGACAGAAAAAATTAGTCACTGACAGATTACCATAAAGCTGTCTAGCTCTTATGACAGCTGTTCAATAACAACAGAGTTTAACAAGGCCAAATTTGTGTCCACATAGCAATGGCATATGTAAATTCATACAAACAACATGCATGTTATGTACTCAGTCAGATTAAATGCAAAAGACTAATGACACTCAATAAAAATGACAACAAAGTTCCAGACAAAAAATGTTGCTACGCCTGACGCGCGTTTCGTCTATTCAAGACTCATCAGAGGCGCTCTACCAAAAATATTGAAAATGCCAAACATTGTGTGAATATGAAGAGCATAGAACAGTATAACCAAAAATACCAAACTGGGGAACCAAATTATTACTACATGTAAGATATTCAACCTATGTCTGGGGTAGGAGGAACCTTAAATTAGGGTTTAGACAATTTTGAAATTTAGACGGATAATTTAAAGCTTTGATGTATTCTCCAACTCAAAAGTGTTGGCGCCGGAGCGGGCTAACCTCGGGGAATTTAAACTCCACCAGCAGTGCTAACCTTCACGTGTGTTCGAAATAAAAATGACAACAAAGTTCCAGACAAAAAATTTTTTGCTACGCCTTTCTTTTAATTCAAATGTTGTGTTTTTTTTTAGGTGATGCTGACTGTGAACATAAAGGACAGATATGGGACACAATAAAATCTTTTTCTGTTTCTCAAATTTTTAAGCATACAAAGCTTTATTTTATACTGTAAATATATGTATAAAGATTTGTTGTGAATTATCTCCATAACACTGGTGTATGTAGCATTACACGACCTTGATGTTTATTGCCTTAAAATGAAACTTCCCAGTCCACTCCTACTTTAGTATTATTGTTTTGCTAATCTCAATATGTTCAGAAAAGCTCATAAATCATTGAGAATATAATGAATATCAAACCCCTCCGGTTTCATTTTTACAACACTTGCCCCATGAAGTTAAAGTTTTCTCTCAAATGAGTAGAGAAGTTTGTTTTTCAAAGGGTTTTGTTTTGTCCTCTTTTGCTGAATAAAAGATAATGAGTCTGAGATGTGGAATAAGTGTACGAGACAACTCCTTCATCATCAACAATAACAATTAATAAAAAAATCACAACGAAAAACAGCCAGCAGCCTTCAATTAAATAGACCAACGGTCGCTGCTCGCCGTTTTGCAATTGGTCCTGGATTGAAAATAAACTTCATATGGTTGCGATAAGCAAGAACAGCTTCTCCTTAACGGTTGAACATAGTTATTATTCTTGGTTGGGGAAACAAGTTTTATGCTTATGTGAATCCCTCTCCAGTATGCGATTGCAAGTGTAGCCCAAATATAATACAGTCGTTATATTTCACTCCCTGTTGTCGCTACATTAACCTGTTTCGCCGAAGTACAAGCAGACGGAAAGGGCTTGAATTATTCGAGTTCGGACATGTGTTGCCTTTGTAGCAGCCTCCATTGAGCCTTCTCATATCGAACTCTACAAAGGGTTGACGCTAATCAGATGTGGTATAAGTGTTCACGATTTAACAAACATAAACAGCAATTAAAAAATTCACAATGAAAAACAAACTGCAGTCTTCAACATGACCAGAGGCTAAAAAGCTGCTGCAGTGTACAAGATCCAATACTAGTCCCCAAAATATCAGCGAAAGACCGGCCCATTTCTGAATTCAGACCAAATAGAAAATTATGAGATGTGGAATAAGTGTACACGACACAGCCCACAATCAAGCGGCAATTCAGAAAAACCACAATGGACAACCGTCAGCAGCCTTCAACGAGGCCAGTAGGCGCTGCTCGCGGTTCTGCAACTGACACAAGGTCTAAATAAAATGCATATAATTCAAATCCAGTCCTGAAATAGTCACTGATAGACCCCCTTCTTAAACAAGGAACAGAAAACATAAAAAAAAAACAGACAAACCAAAAGTTTTGACAAAGGTTCCTGGCTTAGGTCAGGCACATATAAAATGTGGCGGGATTAAACAAGTTTTTGTCCCCCCCCCAAAAAAAAATAAAATTGATAATCATACAATGCACAAATATTACAAATCGATAAAATTTCAATTCAACAAGAACCTCAGAAACACTATACGAAACAACACTCGCAGTTGGTGACGACTAAGAAGCAATTATATAGAAGTGTCTTTAACGTATTTCATGGTACATGATACAACCTTCTTTGTCCCTTCTTAAGTATGAGAAGGGTTTTTCAGGCCATCTTCGCAAATGGTGTCGCCACTGCGAAAAAAAAATCGTAACGAATTGTCCACAATACTTTTCGAATGCATTTATAATGAACTTAGACATTGAGCGAGGCCGCTATATAAATATTAAAGCAGAGGACAGAATCTGCAGAATGTGTAAACAGGAAGTGGAAGATGAGGAACACTTTTTACTCAAGTGTTCAAAATTAAATACAATAAGAAATGATAATTTTAAACAAATAATAGATAAATATAAAAACTTTAAAACATTGAATAATGAACAAAAACTAACTTGGCTCTTGGTTTCTGAGGATAATTTTATTATATCATCAGTTTCAAAACTTATAAATAAATTATTTAAAGAAAGAGAGGTTATCCTTTCTAGGGAGGGGACTGTTTCCCTCCATGCTTAATATATGTGTGTTATTAATTTGAGTTGTCTTGTTTAATAATTAGTTAACTATTTGTTGATGTATGTCTTTTTATATGTACTACAATCAATCAAATCATATATGTTTTGTTATCTTTATCTTTATCTAATGTAACTTCAAGTAGGTATCTCATATGGTGAGAACTTCGAAGCGTTTTCAGGTCTGTCGCTTTTCTACTTTCTTTTTACTTTATAAGCATGATAAGTGGACTTAAAATTTTTGTCGGTCGGCGGGGACCCAGGAATTCTGTTGTTGTTTAAAGTTTGAGTCAAATAGCAACTATTAGTTTTAAGGGGGGTAAAATTAAGAATGAAAAGGCAGTATGCCAAAAATCGGGAAATAAAATACAGAGGGGAAGGATTTCTGCCCTACTGATAAAGTAGTGATTAAGAACTAGTAGAATATATTTTTTAGAGGCGCTGTCACATTTAAAAAAAAAATATTAACCGATTTAATATTTTGTGTGGCAGAAATCATGCTTCAGTGCTTATGCTTTATCATAATTTACCTCATGTGCCATAATATTTTTTCATCACAACATATTAAGATTTTTATTTAGGAAAAGCCCCCCCCCCATTTTCAACTAGAACTTAATTATTTGGCGGTTTTTATCATTGTCGAGGAGCACGGGCAAGATTTTGTGGCGGGAATTGAGTCGATGCATCGTATAAGGAACGACCCTATTTACTCGGTTCATTTAAATTTCAATTGAAACTTAGAACAAAAAATGAATTATTCATTACAAATATGAATAATTCATGAGGTTGGGTAAATATAAAATTTATTTTTAGTTCCATTGAGTTTGCGCACTATGTCTAATCTTGATCGGGCTGATGTTTTATCCGCCATTTTCTTACACATTTCGAAGCGAGCTGGGCTCCCCTATCTATGATCTCCCCTGTTAATATATGTGTTTGAGTCGGAAAAACGTTTACAAAATAGATATTTTAATATTTAATTGCAAGCGTTGAAAAGATACTGTCGGAGAAAAAAATCTGATTTGGAAGATGACATCAACACAAGAAAACATCGAAAACATGAGTTTTGCTGCCACAAGTAAGAAATTGAACATCTTAAAATTACAATTAGATTAAGATTTACCTTTACTTTTACTTGTCTATCTTCAAGGAATGAATTTAAACCGTTTTATACCTCACGGTTTGATATGATAAATATAGGTGCAACACAGCTTTAGAAATTTCCTAATAAAAAGAAAAAATCAAAAAAGACTGAATGGTTCTCAGACAATTGCCAAGACCTCAAAACAACAGTCAAAAGTTATCTTTCTCTTGTTAATAAGTACCCTTATAATGCACAATATAGAATAAAATATTACTCATTCCTCTCTAAATATAGGAGATCATGTAAAACTGAACAAAAGAAATATAAAAGAAAAATATGTGACAATATTTACTCAAGCATGAATAATGACCCAAAACTATTTTGGAACATGGTTAATAAACTTAATTCTTCTGTAACTAATGAAGAAGATATTTCTAATAAAGAAGAATTCATTCACTTCTTTCAAAATATAAATAATCACTCTGAAAATGCACCAAACAATAGATTTCATGACTCCATAAAGGATCAGCTGAACAAGTTTTTGCAGCATTCCAATAATCTAGGAAAATGTGAAGATACCAGTCCATACAATGAACCCATTAATAAAGATGAAATTATTAAAGCTGCTAAAACACTAAAATATGGGAAGGCAACATCTAGTGACCTAGTCTCGAATGAGATGCTGAAGTATGGAATAGATCAGTTACTCGATCCACTTCACAAATTGTTTAATTTGATATTTGAAAAGGGTCAATATCCAAAAACATGGAATGAAAGTTATATATCACTAATTCATAAAAAAGGGGACAAAGCCAACCCTTCAAACTATAGAGGAATCTCATTAACTTCTAACCTGGGGAAATTATTCAATAAAGTTCTACTTGCAAGAATTATAAAATTTACTGATTCCAATAATTTGATTTGTGAAAATCAAATTGGATTCAAAGGAAAATCCAGGACAACCGACCATATCTTTACCATTAAATCTATAATTGATACATATAAATCTAAAAAAAAGAAAGTATTTGCTGCCTTTATTGATTTAAAAAAAGCATTTGATACTGTTTGGAGAGATGGTCTTTTCTTCAAACTGTATCAAAACCATTTTCCTAAACAGATTTTAAAAATCACACACTCAATGTATCAAGACCCCACTTGTAGAATCAAGTTCAAACAAGGACTAAGCAGAAGTTTTATTTCAAAATGTGGCGTTAAACAAGGGGACGTACTGAGCCCTATTTTATTTAATTTATATATTAATGATCTTGTTTCAAATTTAAATAAATCATTGACTGATCCAATCAACATAGGTGATGTTTCCTTTAACTCTCTTCTTTACGCAGACGATATTATTCTGCTGTCCAGCACCCAAAGTGGCTTACAAAAGTCACTTGATGTTCTGAATGATTTCTGCTCATCCTGGAAGCTAGAAGTAAACAAACAAAAATCCAAGGTGATAGTATTTAATTCAAAGGGTAAAACTTATTTGAACTCATTCAAAATCAATGATTCCTATATTGAAACTGTAAAGTCATATTGTTACCTTGGCATAACTTTAAAATATACAGGCAATATTAATGTCTCTACAAGCTTATTAATGGACAAAGGACGCAAGGCATGGTTCAAAATTAAGAAAAACATTGGTTTAAATAATCCTTGCAACTTATTAGAAAAACTATTTGATACACTGGTTTCACCAATAATTCTTTATGGGTGTGAAGTTTGGGGGGCATATTCTAATCTAAAAGATACAGACCCCTACGAATATCTACATATCAAATTTATCAAAGAAATCTTAGGCATCCATAGCAAAGCAACAAATGTCGCTTGCTTATCTGAACTTAACCGATACCCCTTGAGAGAAAAGGTTACATTTTTAATACTCAAATTTAGAGATCACCTTTCTAATTTAGACAACAGTTTAGTTAATAAGATTTTTAACAACCTTCCCCCCAGTAATAGATGGATGACAACCACAAACCAATGGATCAGAGAACTAGGATTTAATTACATAACTCATAACACAACTAACTCTATAAAATATTTAAGTAACTTTAAACAAAGAATATTTGACCAAGCTTTACAAAATAGAAGTAGTACTTTAACTGAAAACAATAAATTATCTTTCTATAACACAATATGTCAATTCAATCAAAGACCTCCATATGTTGATATCTGCAGATTCAAATCTGATAGATCTATTATTTGTAAATATAGATTAAGTGCCCACTGTCTAGCAATAGAAAGAGGACGATATAACAATATTCCCAGAAGTGAAAGAATCTGTTTAAAATGTAATTTGTCACAAATCGAAGATGAAATGCACTTTTTCATCCACTGTCCTGCCTACAATATATTTAGACAAGAGCTTACTCAAAAGGTCAAAAATGTTCATAAAGATTTCAATTCTATAACTGAAAACAAAATGTCTTTCATATTGAACAGCAACTCTTTAATAATAATAAAAGCAGTAATTGAGTATATAAAAAAATGTCAAGAGTTAAATTATAACCAAAACATTTAATAAGTATAAATGAATATGTACTTTTCTCTAAGTCACTACCGCTCCAGGTATATAGTTCTTAATTTTCTTTTATTTTTATCTCTGTCGTCAAATATTGTTTTCGGAGCTGCGTCTTGGTGCGATTCTGTACTCACTTATTTACCAATTGTGGTGAATGGGTGTAGGGTTGCATCAAGACCCAGTATCTATTGTTTGCATTATGTCTCAATCTTTAATATGTCATTATGTATGTGTTATAACCATTTATTGTAAATGTGTTAAACAAATAAATATTAGTATTATTAGTATTTAGAAAATAATTGTCAAAATAACATGGATCAATAACCAATTCCCTGGCCAACAAATAATAAAATATCGAAAATGAATTTTTGTAACATTCTGAAAAAGGGTCGAAATATTTTGGGACAACATTTGATTGGGACGAAAAAACCCTTTTGGCTACGTATTCCATGATATCATTTCCCTGTCAGAGTATTTCGCACTCTAGCGTACAGTAAACAAACACATTTTTTTTTCTGTCAGGTTTTGGAAGCCGGTTTTCTTTATACCAATATAACTTATTCAAAGTATTGGTTGAAGAAAATTGATAAAGTAAAGAAACCTGGCTGAAAATGACGACTTGATGCAATCAGGAATTTTAATTAACTGGACACATGCACAGGATTGATTTATCTCCATGATCATCAGGTAGGACATGCATTTTTCTTTTCACTATTCAATATTGTTGAGCAATTATTGTAATTTTAATTCCACATCGCCAAACATTGATTGAAATAACATGTTACTAGTAAACACTCTGACAGATCACGGTGATTGACAGCGCCCTTGTTGACAAGACTATTATTGCGAGAACTTGGGGAGAAAATTTCATCACTTTTTACAGCGAGAGTTTCCTTAAAAATATATACATGTATATAGCGAGAATTTAGTTTTGACCTTCCATCCGTATAAATTTTACCTGTTTATTTTAGAAAGAAATTTAACTATGGGTCTTAAATCTGTCAATTTAAAATTTTTTCAAAAAAAAAAAGATTGTATCTTTGGCCCCATAGAAATACTTGCCTAGTGCACTTGCGGGCACTCCGCACATCCGGTTAGGAAAAAAAATCAAACCATTAACTTTTGGAATTTCTACATATGTGGGACTGCGTTCCACATAATATAGAAAATAATGAGATGTGGAATAAGGTTACGTAACACAGTCAACAATCAAGGGGCAATTCAGAAAAACCACAATGGACAACCGCCAGCAGCCTTCAATGAGGCCAGTAGGCGCTGCTCGTGGTTAACTTAAGATCTAAATAAAAGGCATATAAATATAAAACGACATTTCAAAATACATAAAAACACACACACACGTAACAACAAAGCTGCATTCAGCAACGTGAACTCAAGTTGAAACGAGAGAGAACTCAGGTGCTCCGGAAGAGTAAGCAGGTCCTGCTTGCTATAGCCTACATCAAAATCAGAGCAAACTAGGAACAGTACAAGAACAGCTGTATAACCTTGGACCATACTAGATTGGAACTCCACATTGTTTTTAATTGTACCTACATGTTCACACTACTGCGGTCGTGTTATTAGCTGTGTTGCTGACGTCACATGTCCCTGATGCCCTGGGCACTCGGTACTGGAGTAGAAGTAGAAGAGGTACCAATGGAGCATATTTAAGTGTAACAAATATATTTCAATGGTACAGTAATTAAGGAAAAGGTCAGTGGTCAAAGGGAGATAATAGAAATACATAGTCATGATAGTAGAAGTAGAACACACTTCAGACATTTTTGTGATGGTTAAATGGAATTCTGTCACCTGCCACATGACCTTGACCTTAACTTTTCTGAAGGCCCAGCTAGACCTTCAATGAATTCTGTGATGGTGCTGACAGGCGAGACATACTTTAGCGTCAACTCTTGTTTTAACATGTTTTTGAATTTATTTTTTCCATAATTCTTACAAATATTTAAATCGATTCCCAGTTTTTCGCTGAAGAAAAGAATATTGGACAGCCATATGTTATTACAGCCAGGTGGAGCTCTGCTCCTGATAGTTGCCCCTAGGGGCTGGGCTGCGTAGGTAGCATAAGGGAACTTCATTCCTTTGGGACGCAACTCCTCTAAGGTTATTTGGAATACAGAACTGAAACTTGGCTCAGTAGATGCACTATAAATGTAGATTCTGCCCAAGGTTTTGGAATTTTGATAATGGCCCAAGGGGCTTGGCTGCATTAGTAGCCTAATGGCACATTCCTTCATCACACTTAATTCTTTACATTACAATCACTCCTACTACCAGCAAAAAGTCTCATATCAATACATATACATTTGATAGTACTAATAATGTTCATTATAGTCATAGTTTATTTCTTTCTATTATTAGCCCTTATACTATCAAACACCAAATTAAAATGAAATTTGAAAACACATCAGACAATTTGTAAGGGCTTGTGAAATACAGATTAGAAAGCTCATATACCCCCATAAAATTAAAACTTGTTCGGGAAGACGAATGCATATAGAATTATATGCTATATGTCTCGGGATGTGGAGGAAATTTCGACCCATTTCTATACTTGTAAGTCACGTGACTTCAAAGTAAAAAGCACAGTGGTATGCAGCGTGGCTGCTTCAACTAGTTGAATTTGCACACATCATCTATGGGATGTTGCTTGCTTAAACCTTCAGCTCATTGAGCTTTTCAAAGGTCTCCATTGGGTCCAAGTTGTCAGATAAAAGTTATTGCTCCTTATTGTCAAGTCTTGGGGTTTTGCATTTATAAGATTAAGAAAAGTGTTTGTTTGCTTTTACATGTATGTTCAGCTATATCAGATGATCTAATAAAGTTTTTGCTTCAGGTCGCCCAAAATATTTTCATTCTTTTAGTCATTGAATTCAGGTGAGAGATTCATGCTTCTGGGAGCCTCCTGTCTAATTTTCCCATCACTGTTACATGTTCAGTAATCATATATTTATATGTATATTGTATGTTTCTATATTTTCTTTTCAGGTAATGGAAATGCAGATCCTTTAAGGAAGCAAATAGAGTTACAGAGATTACTGAACCAAACACAGGTTTATATAATTTAAGTTGTAGTTCACTCAGCATCAATATATTTATCATGTTTATGTAGGGCATGTACCAAAAAGGCATTGCCTTAAAAGCTTCGCTTAGATACAAAGTAAAAATCATTTCATTGGAATGTTGAATTGTGTCTATGGGACGAGATTGTAGTTAGGGATAATGTGATTATATTTCCTGCCATAATTTTGCCCATGTGCAGACTTTTTTTTGAAAACTTCCGACAATCCAAATGAGTGACAGAATGATTTTTAATCCTTATTTTTTCAAGTTGGATGCAATTTGTAAATTACAACATAAGTCCTTGCTTTGCTCACATAATACATAACATTCATTGACAAAGTGCCATAAACATGTTAAATTGATAGAACAAATAGGATAGGATAGGATCACCTGTAGGCGCTGGTTTCTTCAACCACTGTATCAACCTCTTGGTCATTTTGACTGACTATTTCTATTCTGTCATTTCCGAGTTTCCGACTTCTGCTGGTGATGTCTAGTTCAGCTTGGTGGTCAAATTTTACATCTTGATATTCCCAGTGTTTGTCAAGTTAGATCTCAAACTGCTTGACTGTTTTGGCATTAATAACTTCATTTGGTAGGCTATTCCAAACATCAACTATCCTGTTTGTGAAGAAATACACTTACATGTACCTTACATCTAAACAAACTGGAACAGTGATTTATTTGAAAAATATAGTTATATTATTTCCTGTTTTAAACACCAAAAAGCCTGATTTCATAAAAAAAGTAAATTACTTGAGAGTTCATCTGATTTCAGAGATTTTCTGTCCTTAATCTTCCATATTCTCCTTTATGTAGTGTCATTTGATAAATAGAACCTTATATTGACTTCATCAGGACCATTGTGATTTTATTTTACTTGTAGTCACTACAGAAAGATATTAAAGAGAAGTTATCTGAAGAATTAGATTCCCTGTTCGATCAGTTTCTAACGGACGTGGAACAAAATGGCGGACTTCAAGAACAGAATCAGAATTATGTCTTCCGGAGACAGTCGTCTAAAAGGTGGGCTATGAATGAGAAGATACATGTAGATATTGATGTGCTCATTGTAACCTCAACAAATATAGTTTTGGGGGTATTACTATATAAAAATCACCATATATGTCCTTCTGTCCCTATACATGTATCTCATAAGTGCAAGTTCACCTAAAAAATATTATGCAATAAGTAATTCCACAATGGAGATGTTAAGGGGAAAAAAATCCATATTTGGGAATTCATTCAAGGGAGATAATTAGACTGCATGTATTGAGTCCAACATTTAGTGGGGTTATCCTTAGTTAGCCACTGTGTTCTTAATTGCTAAGTTTCATTTGACAATGTTATGGCTAAAAATAAATTGTGATAATATTTTAAACTGGTGGGTACCAACAATTCTCAAATAACATAGTTTATCATTGTCATCTTTAAAATCCGATTAATTTAAGGTTGCTTGTGCATATTGTCAAAAAGTCAAGTTTGCTCATTGATAGCATTAAAGAGACTTTGCTGGTTAACTATATACTTGTGTTTTAAAATTTCAGACTTTTGATCATGAATGAAATATAAGCATGTTATATACTGCATGCTTTGTTTTGTTGCTTCTATGTTTAGCACTAATATAAGATAACCTGTCATAAATTATAGCTTTTAATGTCAATTGATATGAATTGTGTATTGCAGCAAATGCTGTAGTGTGCTAACAGTAAAGGCTATGTTATTTATAACTTTTATCATGTATTGATGTGTGCATTACAGTGAACACTATCATGGCTATATATATAGCTCTTAACATGTATTTAATAATTTGTGTATTACAGTGAACGCTGTAGTTTGCTAAGGGAAAAGTAGTATGTATAATGTTAGACTCTCACACTGGTGTAAATGCTGTATGTGCTGCTTTATTAAAATTCATGCTTTAGTGATTTCATAATTTCATAAATTACACATGTATATACAAAAGTCTTCATTAATAATGCTTATAAGGTTAATCTGATCTAAAACATGCTGCAGGTCATATAGCCAATCACCACTCAGGTAGTGTTTACTTAGTCCTGCATGTAATTTACAAAAACAGGACTTCCCCCACCTGTATGTGATTAGGTTTGTCAGTTACCTGGCCAAGGTCAGTGGTTTCCTCCTGTTACTCCGGTTTCCTCCACCATTGACCACCCTAAATGGCCCAAGTGGGTCAAAAAGGGCATTTAACCCTTATACACACACGCACACAAACACACATGCAGACATTTATTTAACCTGCTGTATAAAGAAAACACCTGTTAAAACTTAAAACCATCCAAATTCTTTTGTTTCAGATAGTAGAAGATAATGAAGTGTGGAATAAGTGTACAATTTTTAAAACAGCAATTAAAAAGTCTGCAAATTGGTTGGCTTTACACAGATTTTGCTGTATGTCATATGCACTGTACATCACAATCTACAAATGTATCACCAGAGGGAGCCTCTATCAACACTGACCTCTGACCTCTATACTATCGCGCTAAGGATCATGGGAAATATTTTAATGATATTCAATCCCCTAATTCAGGGAAATTACCCACAATCCTTAGCGTGATAATATAGTGGTCAGTGTTGATAGACGCTCCCTCTGGTGATAGATTGCTGTACATCATGTACATCTTGGATAATTTTTGAATACAATAAAACCTGTCTAAATATAAATGTACTGTACCTGTTATAAAATGTTAGAAACAAAATAACCAACCTTGGAGGATAAATCTCAATGTCCAAGAGATAAGATAAAACATGAAAGACCAGAAACATTGAAGATCAAATTGGTCCTGGCATGATACAGGCATTTCAAAAGAAATGGTCGCTAAAACCAGGTTTTAAGGCGTGCCAAACCTCCCCCTTCCATTGCGATCTTTGGGTCTAGCAGTTACACAAAACCCATCAGGGTTGTGAAGACATAAAAGGGATATTGAGATGATTATCTAAGTAAAACAACCAGCAAAACACTTATCAAAACAACCATTAACCATTTTATCTAATATAATTTTGAATTTCTCAACCATTGGCTGTGTTAGGAATGTAAAGAAAGGACTAAAAGGAGGTTTTTTGTTTCTTCAGGGTTCACTTAAGACAAGTTCCACTGTATAAGAAAAATAAGATTTAATTTTTATGAATTTTGTTCGTAATAAAGATATGATATTTTTAAAGGAATCACTAAAGCAAAACTGTCATTTTACAAAGGGGGCATGAGGCTTGTTTTTGTACCAATTCATTTGAACATCTAGAAAAACAGACCCATGAAACAGCACACTAATCAACATTTTTTTCTTACTAATATGTAGATATCTTGCCTGTGGTGTATATTGTACAGCAATGCATTCTGATACCTTTATTCGTCACCATTTTATAAACTTTTTATTTATCACCACTTAGATGTATATTTTGCTTTAAAAACTGCTTTTTAACAGATCTTTGAAATTTTAGGTTTGCTTTGAAAACTCTCATTGCTGCTTTTATTTTTATTTCTTTTAGTTGACCAACTGATTAAAGATTCATGTCAGCTATTGCCATTCATTGATGTTTGCCATCTTCTGATGGCGTCTGTTGTCTGTTGACAATCTGTTAAAAAAAATTTCACTTGATGTCATTTGGCACCATAAATGGCCAAAAAGACCATAATAAGATGTGGAATAAATGTATGCAACACAGCCTACTTAGGTCAGGGTCTATTTTAAAATCCACAATGGAAAGCATCCAGATTTGCTATTGTTAGAACTGATGTAGCAATTAAAAAATTAATTGTCTGTATATTAATTAATATTTTTTTTCCAAAATGCATTCACTTCCATACAAAACAATAGAAAAAGATTTGATTTATTTCCAGATGTCTGATGACTATAGATGTTGGTACAAAATGTATTGTCATAGGGTTTGTTTTGTTCTCCTTAACTGGTTTGAAACGCTGAGTTGACCTTTTGAAACATGATTGGTGTGTTGCAACAAGCAGTAACTACTGACTCTTCCAGAACACTTGCAGCTTGAGTTCTTTGGCGTTGCTCTTTTGGACTTTTGATATTTGAAAGCTCCATTGGTACCTCTCTGCTTCCATAAATAAAACCAAGAGTTTTAATGTTGTATACCTTCAGATTTAATGTAAAGACCAGTCAGGGAAGAAATTTTTGTAGCAGTTTTCTCAGCAACTTGATATTTGATATACAGCATCAGGGTGAGGTCCCATAACATGAGATTCGATTTCAGATTTGTTGCTCACACATTTCCTGTCAAACAAAATCCAGCCATTTTTGACTGTGACAGATTTTAGGATGTTTATCATGTTTTTGTTTTTTTACAGTAAAAGAACAGATGGAGAACTACCAGATAAAGTATTTCTACCTAGAAGATCAGTTTTAACGTAAGTCACTCTTTTGAATGCTTTACAGTAATTAATGTTTTCCCTGTTCCTACATTGATTTACCAGATGAGGTGTTTCTACCAAGAAGATTTGTCTTAGCCAAAGTCATTGAAGATAACAATTCTGAGCTAAAAGGTAGATTACCTATGTTTAAGGTGTTGTATGAAACACACTAATTCTACACATCATTATTTCTTCACTTTTGGCTTGAACGTTTGATAGAGAGAAAGCACACATTAACATATTCAGTAATGTTTGTTTGTTATATGGTTACTGTGCTTGTTTTTGTTTGTTTGTATTTTTTTTGTCCGTTTTAGATCAGTAAAGATACTTTTGTTCTTAAAGTTAAACCAATAAATCAAACTAAATAAGTTTTAAGATATATATTTATTAAGAATAAATAAATAGGTTGAGTTATACAGAGATCACATGATGTATGTTGAGACGTCACATGACCTTTGTACAGTTATCACATGACATTGATGAACCAGAGTTTTCCTCTTTTTGGTAATACTACCCATTGTCTTCTTAGATGATTGAAATTTCTGAAAAAGAAAATGAAAAATATAAATGAGTTGTTCTAGAAATACCTTAAATCTAAATAAAATTTGATGTTATGTTTATTTTTACCTGTCTTATTAAAGGATGCAGTGATTTGCAAATAAAATATTTTATCTTGTTCATATGAATATTCCGATAATTACAACAATAATTGATTTTTCGAATTACAAGATTATATTTCCTAAGGCAAAAAAAAAACATGGTTTGAAATTGAATTGCAATCTTTTTTGTACATTGTCTTGAAACTTTGATCTTTTTCAAGCTTAATTGTCTTAATTTAAAATAAAAAATGCCCCTTCTTTGTAACTAAATGTTGCTTACCTAATTAAGTTTATTTGCCGAAAGTTGAGAGGGAGTTTCCAGTGGCATTGGTCAAGTCGAGGAGGAGGAGGAATCCAAACACTGAAAAGATAAAGATCTTAATCATTGATATGTTTAACATCAATAGAGATCTCATTTTACTAGGTTAATGTTGCTTTGTCAATTTTACTGAAATAAAAAACTAATAATATTCATTCTTCCTAAAATCACATGTAATTATTTAACTTTTGATTCAATTTTTTACAAAGCAAAAATTAAAGGCAAAACTTTCTTGATATATAAAAGAAAATTTTCTAAATTTACAATAAATCTTTATTGATGCAAGAAGTAAAAACAAATGTACAATACTCTAAAATGAAAAGAAAATAATATAAAAAATGACTAAACTTACAGTAGTTGAGGATTTTAGCGTTCTGGAGTTGAGCAGCAATGACTCCACTTGCGCTTCCAGCTGCACCACGTTGTACGTATCCTTGTTGGTAACCATACATGGGTACACCGTAGGATTGGGAGTATCCGTATCTTGGGTAGTAGTCGTCATCGTCATCGGCGAAGACCTTGGCAACCATGGCAGCGGCCAAGATACAGGGGAGGATAACCAAAAGGATTGACTTGTTCATGGTGAATTTGAAAGCTGTAATAAATCAATAATATTGATATAGAGACTAAAAACGTTAGAAAAAAATTTAAAAATAACTTATATCTTATACAGAGAAACTTAAAAAACGAAGGATTCACTTGTTCATGTTTGATAAGGAAAATAAATTATTTCCTTTAAGGGTTGGTTAAAATCAAACTATATACTAAATGATCTATGTTAAAAACTCTTTATAAAAAGATTTAGACAAAATTAATCTTCTTTTTTCAAAACTTAAATATGAAATTGACATTTTTCATTTTAATTCAATATATTTACTAAAATATTTTTTTTAAAATGGTTTTTCAAATTAACAAAACAAACAAAAAAATATTAACTTATCTTTTAAAATGTTAAAACAAAATTATTAACTGAACATTTTTTTTTAAACTTTTTATTGATATTTTTTCCAATGCTTATTTCTTACCTGGAGACTATCTCTAGAGAAGACTGATCTGATTTGGTCAGGGATCTACTCCTGGTTTTATACCCCTCTGTCCCTGCAATGTGACATGCTCTACTTCCACGTACGTGTAAGATGTTGTAATGTTTACATGTATTTACATGACAGACAGAGAAGTAACAACACTTACATGTTGTTATACAGATTTACAGGAATAGCTGCAAATTATTTAAATTGTCAAATTTTACACCTGTAGAGAGTTTAATAAAAAAAAATAGGTGCAAAATATTGAATTTGACATTTTTTTTAAAAAGATTTTTTATGGGAATAATGCAAATCATTCATATTCTCAATTTTTAAATGATTTTTGTTTGAATAGGTGCAATTTATAAAAATCGTCTAATTTTACACCTGTAAAGAGTTTAATGAAAAAAAAATAGGAGCAAAATATTAAATTTGACATTTTTTTTAAAAGATTTTTATGGGAAAAGGTGCAAATTATTTAGATTGTCAAAGTTTACAATGATTTTTATGAGAATAATTGCAAATTATTAAAATTATCAAATTTTACAACTGTTTAAAAAAAAATATATGAGGTGCTAATTATTAAAATTGATTTTACACCTGTAGAGGTTTAACAAAATAGGAACTATTGAATATAAGAATTGTCAGTTTTTACACAGAAAAAAAAAGGGTGCAAAATATATGATTTGTCAATTTTTAAAAATATTTGATGGAAATAGAAGTAAATTATTTAAGTTGTCAAATTTTACATAGGTACAATTTTTTTTAATTTTTCACCCGTATAGGTTAAAAGAAACTAAGTTCAGAAAGTATTTAAATTTGTCTTTTAGGTTGGAATTTAGGGAAAATGTACAGTAAAAACTATAATTTTAACTTCACATAGAGGAGATTTTTTTAGAAAAAAAAAGGTATTGTTTAGAAAGAAAATTACAAGATACATGTGGGTCTGCAAAAAATATTTAATTTGACAAACTTTACATAGAGATTTGAAGAAATAGGTGCATTTTTTTTTATTTTAACAAAAAGATTTAGGTAAATGTACAGTGAAAAAAACTAGACTAAATTTTACACAGAGAATTAAGGTTTGAAGTTAATAAAGGATTGAGATTTAAAAATAAAGATTAATGAGTTGAAAGATATAAATTTTATATTGATATTTTCTAGGCAATTTACAAAAAATGTAAGGATATTTTATTTTCTAACTTACTAAATCCTTATTGGGTTAAAAAGATAGAGCTTTATGAAATGTATAATGATAATATAAGAAGGGTTTACATTTAGAAAGTACTACAAATCATACAGAAGAACAGTTATGGTTCATAGTTCACATTCTAAATAAGATTTTACATACCGGTAATTTGGAATCTTATTTTTAATTGTTTAATGATTTAATGATAAAATATAATAGAACAATTACTACTAGACTATAAAAGCAAATGAAATGTGAAATGATTTATATCAATTTCATATCAAACAGAGGGGTTTTCAGAAAAAAAGTTACTACAAGTTAAATTTCAAATGCAACATAAAAACATATTCATACTGTCAAGTCACTGTATGTTGATAACCTAAATCTCTCACTGACTATTATTCTTAAGCAATCTTAAATTTTAATAATTTTTGTAAATAATTATTAGGACAAAAAGACATTCTTTTGGCAAGTGAATTACAAGTTCAAAGACTGCATGGTTCCAACAATATACAATTTGAAAATGTTTTAAAATGCCTCAAGGCTTAGTTGGATTTGTCTTAAACATATTGTTGTAATTTTGTGTGTTTGTTTTTTATTTTATGATAATCTTTCAGATTTGCAGCAATCCTTAATGGTATGATTATCATCAATGGAGTAAAATAAAGTTATTATGAGCTGTTTTGTACTTTAAAATAAATCTTGATGTCCTGCAAAAGCCATGAAATCATTTTTGAGTAAGGCTACATTATAATTTCGGGGGACCTGGGTGGCCGAGTGGTCTAAGGCACTGGTTTAAAATGCCATACTATTGATCACCTCTCAGCTGTTGTTCCTGTCCCATTTGTATTAAACAAAAAAGGGACTTCCCCAACTTTATTTGATTAGGTTTGTCAGGTACCTGCCCAAGGTCAGTGAGTAGACCAGTTTCCTCCGCCATTAAAATTGACCGCCTTTCATGGCCCAGGTGTGTCTATAAAGGGCAATCGACACTAACACACACACATTATACTTTCGTTCTTGTCTAATTTCTTAGACCCCCTTTTTTATGCAGGGTCTATAAAATTGCTCTTACTAAGATCCTTAACATATCCTCATAAATTACAAATTGTAATGTCAATTAAAATAATTATCAACTTTTTTTCTAGTGGATTTTAAGATTGAAGCTGAAAGAAGGACTGAATCTTTTTCTCTCAAAATTATTGTTAATTATAACACTTGCATGAAAAGTTGCATGTTATCTTTTTCTTTTTCAGAGAACTATTTGAGATTAACCACATCAAGACCATTTATCACATGTTTATTGCCATTCTAATTGTTTTCTGTCTCAACACCTTTGTCTACGATATTGTCCATGAGGGGAGGTAAGTCTGTCGATAAAAAAAAAGCTTCTGTATCCAAACAAAATTACAATGAAGTTTCAGGCTTAAATTCAAAACTGTGTTGATACATGTTTTGTCTAAAAAAATTCATATGACACGCTCAAGCCAAAAGTGTAAGGCTATATATATCAATCCAAAAGCACATGATAAATGCAGTACCATTTAATAGAATGAATTCTTTTACAAAAATGGGATTTGACTCAAGTTCCTAGGAGTGACAAAAGTGTAAATTTTGGTAATTCTGCATAACTTTACAGCAGCTTAATACATGTGATAAAAAAAAAATAATGATTTGCTTGTTATAAAATTTTTCTTTGTACTATTCCAGAATTAATTTGAGTTTTGACCTGATGAGGTTTGCCCTTGGAAAGTTATCTAAGGTGATGGAGATATGGGTAATGATGAATTTTGGGACATTACTGATACTGTATCCAGCCTTTTACTATTGGTCTAACTATAGACCTCTGGGACCAGCGCGTAAGTACAGAATTGAACTAAAAAGATAAAAATAGCTATTCATATCAAGAATTAAGTAAAAATTTTCATTAATTAACAAAGCCTATATTACATGTTGCATTTACACACTTCAATTTTTGGCTACCAAAATTGATTTTTCCACAGGTAACATTGGTTTCTCATATAAATTCACTGAAATTCAAAGGGAGATAATTGAATTTTATAAGAGAATCTCTGAGTATTACAATATGAAAGAGTATCCTGTTCAAAGGTGGGTACATATATCATATCTCCCCCACCTTTATGGGGACACATATTGTTTTGTTCAGTACGTCTGTCAGTCTGTCCATTACAAAATTTTTCAGTGCATCTCCTCTGAAACTACTGAACCCAATTCAGTCAAACTTGATATAAAGGAAGGACACCATATGTAGTTGTGCACATTATCAGTAAATTTTGATCCTCAAATTTTTGTGGGAGTTATGGTCCTTTTAACTTGTAACATTTTGACGGAAATGGGAGGAAACATTGTTTTTGCAGCCAAAAACAATTATTATTACAGACAAAAACAAACTTTGATTTCTTCTTTTATTCTACATTTACAGGATGGTATGACTATGTAGCATTGTGTACATATATAGGTTTTATGATAGCATTTCTTGTGTTACCAATACAGAATGTCCTAGATTATAAACTCCCACCTGCATCATCATTGATCATTGCATGTGAACAGGTAACACACAATATAAACTTCAAAAGGGGTATATATTTAAGGACTAGTGAAGTTGTTCGTGAACTAGATTTTTGTAAGGCTCTAGCCCTGTTGGCTACTGTCACATAAAGTTATTGTCAAACCCTGAAAATGTTTTGTTTCCACAAATTGTGTGGAAAAAATGCTAAAAACTAAATACAACTAAAAAAAATGACTCGTAAGAAATCCATTGGCGGAAATGAATCACAAAGTGAATTTATTCTAAGATTGTCTAATACTGACCTTTAGTTGATAGATTCACAAAGAAGCAAAAGTGTAGTTAAGGGGTAATCAAACATTGTTTTTTTCCAAAAAGACATAGACAAAACTGGTTGACAAAAAAAAATCATGACAACAAAACAAGCCACCTAACAACAAAAAAACACATAACAACTTAATCCCAATTAGCAAACTGAAATCAAGTGGAAATGAGAGAGAATCTTAACATTGAATTAATGCATAGAAGGAAAAAGTTTTATCAAGCTTTATACCTACAATTATTGTTTATTAAATTTGCTGTAGAATATGATAAATTTCTATGTATCTATTTTTGACACAACTTCATTTTGTGGTATTTTTGCATTATTCTTATTTCTAAAAGAAATAGACTTTTAAGATTAAAATATATGCAACTGAAATTAAAATTTTTAATTGTGTAATTTCAGTTGAGATTGATTATGAAGATGCATTCCTTTGTCAGGGAAAATATTCCCAGAGTTCTTAAGTACAAGTACAAAAAAGGTAAGAATGAAAATAGGATGAGAGGAGGGACCATAGGAAAGAATCACTAGCCCTAAGTCTAGATTTCGCCTGCATTTGCCACTTAGCAGTTTTGGAAATAAATTGATCTAAGATTACTGGTGTTTGTCATGCAGGGATGCTTATTAGCAGCTCAAGTGGAGCGAAGATTTAGAGACTTGAATATTGGGGTACCAATTTTCATTGTTTTTATGGACAAAGCAAACAATGAGATTTAATACCAAGCAAAAAATATCATGAATTCAAAAGGGAAAGATCCAAACACAATGTTTTCCAAAATCTAGTATAAAATAGATGTAAACTAAAGTTTTTTCATGACATGCATGAGGAAGGATGTGTAAAGATTTTTAACGATATAAAAATGTTACGTACTTGGGTAAACTAAAACTCAAGGTACCTGAACAATGAATACAAAATTACAAAACTTCGATAATTAATCTCAAAATGTTCAAGAATTGTAGACAGGAAAATGAAAACTACAATGGTCCTGACTTTGTATGATGTAACATAACATATAACATAACATAACAGATAACATAAAAGCATAACATAACATAACACTACATTACATAACATATTTATACTTCTTGTCTTATTTATAGATGATGACAGTGATGACGATACCCTCTGTCCTGATTTCTCTAAATATTTATACTTCTTGTTTGTACCAACATTGATATACAGAGATAATTACCCAAGGTAATTTTAGCATTTAACACTGTTTTGTTGTGAGTTTTGTACCTTCTTCAAGAACATGTCAAAGTAGAATATATTCCATTTATATTGATGTATTTTAGAAGATAATAATGAAATGTTGAACAAGTTTACCTGATACCCTATATTCCAACAAAAGTTAACTGCCTTGGTGTTGACTCTTGATAAAGAATATACATTTGTAAATGAATAAAAGCAGTCCTTAAATACCAACAACTTACATAAAATAAAATATAACCAAGAACAACCATATACTTTGACAAAGATTCCATGCTCAGGATAAGCACAATTATCTGTTTTAATGCATTTATTTATAGTAAATATGCCATAGCATGTTTGGTTGAAAGTAGAGTTAAAACAAACTCCAACAAGTTAATATTTATTATATACAACCAAACATGATAATGTTTATAAACACAATGAAATAAAAGACAGAACACAAAGATAAAACCCAGACAGAACATTTAGCGAACAACAATCAATCAAAGATAAAAAAATTGCCAGCCACAATGCAATTACAAATAAAGTTAGGAGACACAGTTTAATATCATTTATTGCATGTATTGATTTTTATGGGTTTTTTTTTCTATTTTCAGAACAACTAAGATCAGATGGAACTATGTGGTGACAAACTTTGCTCAGGTCGTAACCAGTCTTTTCTACATTTACTACATCTTTGTCCGATTCTGTGTTCCATACTTCCAGAACTTCAACCAAGAGCATGTGACTCCCAAACTATTGGTGATGACTATGTTTGGCTGTATGTTACCAGGGACTCTTGTGCTATTTATAGGTATGACTAAATCTAGTATTCCCTTTCTATATTTAAGTATGAATAATTGATCTTTAACCCTGTAATAATTGTGGCTATCATAAATAACAATACATTAATTGAGCCTTTGCAAGCTTCTAAATTAAAATAAAGGGAAAATATTTCTCATATTAACTTATAGGACATTTGAAAGTTGAAATTTCACTAAAGGAAGCAAAGAGGCACAAATGGGGCATTCAAGTGTCAAAAGGCCTACAGGGCTACAACAAAGCCGGTAAACACGAACAAGACCAGCACGAGGAAACACACACAAAATCATGAAAATCAACCAAACAGAAATCAACAACATGTACAATAAAAATTATGCCATTTATAAATTTGTTCTGATTTAAGGAAAAAAATTGATGTTTGGTGAGGATGGTATATTGTTATACAAAAAGGAAAAGTTGATGATGGGGAATATAAATTGAAAGCATTAAGTTACTTAATAGACTTGTATAACATGTTAATTTTTTCTATACTTTTCCAGGTTTCTTTGCCATTCTCCACTCGTGGTTTAATGCTTTTGCTGAGATGTTAAGATTTGCAGATAGAATGTTTTATAAGGTTTGTACAGTTGTCCATCCTATGGATTGCTGTTGGCTTCAGAAGGGCTTTATTTTGTGAATTTTGTTTTATGGATAACTTGATGGAAATTAAGCCACACAGAGTTTTATTTCCATGTTATATACAAATGTATAAGATTTGACATTTCACAAAAATTCAAACTTCCAATTGCATTTCAAAATAGGAGACATATTTTAACTACACAGATTAACATTTTAAACTTTTCCCTTAGAATCAACTGGGAAATTTAAATACAAACTGCTTTTCGTAGTAAAAAATACTGAAAGTTTCCTAAAACACAACCTGTAAAAAAATACTATGAAATTGTACATGTAATTCATTATTAAAGAGATACTGTGGATTCATTTATTTTCGTGGGTACTAATTTTCGTGGTTTGAGGAAAAAGGATCAGTTTGAGGATTTTTAAATTCCTGGTTTTGAAGACTGCAGCATACAGATCAATGTAAAATTTCCTTTTCATGGGGTATCAAATTTCGTGGGTAAAGGCCACCCACGAAAACCACGAAAATTGATACCCCACGAATAATAATGAAACCACAGTACTCAAAGCATACACATTTCCAAATTGATGTAGTTTTTTTATTTCCATTTACAGGATTGGTGGAACTCGACTTCATTTTCAAACTATTACAGAACTTGGAATGTGGTTGTACATGACTGGTTGTATACCTATGTATATAAAGATGTTTGTAAAGTGAGTCTTTTACATCAGTCAGTAGACAATTCATCCTTTCTTTCATGATTGTTTCATTCATAATTTGGTGTATTTTGTATGTATACTTAAGTTGATTTCTAAACAAATGTCTGTCATATTATCTTAATTTTTTATAAGCAAATACATGTAGATGTGTACCTCAAACAAATGCATTGTGGAATCTACACTAATTTAGGAAATATGGAAAACATTAACTAAAAATATATCTATTTGACATAGTATTCTTAAATCATATCATAAGTTTATATTGAGATATGCAATAAATGTTCATGACACAACATCTTTGAAAAATATATTATGGAAAAAAATGCAGCCAGCAGCTTTCAATAATACCAGTGTTTGTCGCTTCCTATATAACAATTGGCACTAGATAAGAACGTTATGCAAATGATTCAAAACTGACTTGCCAAAAAAAGTCCACTATGAACATAAGTTAAACTTTTTGTTGTTTGATATTTACCTTCAGCTTGTGGGAACGAGAAACAGACCAGCAGCCATGGCATGTGTGTTTGTTTTCTCAGCCATCTTCCATGAGTATGTCTTGGTGCTCTGTTTTAATTTCCTCTACCCAGTTCTGCTGGTCATGTTTGCTGGAGCAGGCTGTAAGTATTGTAATGCTTCAAATTACACTACAGTCAGTGACTTTTGACATGCCTACTTGCCCACTGTGGACGTTGTTGCTATCAGTGGTTGTCATTGCCTACTTGCCCACCGTGGATGTAGGCAAAGGGTAAACAGTGGTTGCCATCAGTGGTCGTCATGAAAATTGAACCTACGTAAACAGTTTACAAAAAGGAGTATGCCATTGTTTTTAAAACATCATCATGAAATAGAGGTATTTTGAAATAACCTACCAAAATTTTTGGATAAGTGGATAGATTTATTCAATTTTGCACTATTTTGGAAAATTTGAGATTTGTAAAAATTGGATGGGCAGTGCCCTCTTGCCCACTGTGAATAATTGTTAACGTTTAAAATGTCACTGACTAGTGTATCATGAATAATTATAATAATTATTCGGAAAAAAGCTCTTGAGAGCTTGTGTTTATTGTTATTTTGCAAATCTGAATTCAAATAAATCTTTCTTATCTTATTACCTATTGCAAACAGAGTTTAGGGGGTACATAGAAATCACCTTGTCTGTCTGTCTGTCCCTCTGTTTGTCTTCATATCTCAATAGTGCAGCTCCTGCTTATTGTATTTTCGCTGTTGCAATATCTGAGAAGAAAGAACATTTTTAGGGAACTTGTATTCTATGCCATAATCAATCTTGCAAAACTCTCCCAAGAAATTGTTTACATGCATCCTGTTATTAATAGCATTTACAATAGCATCTTTTGATTTGAAGTTATCACGTCACAATAGCTATGGAATATTTTCAGATATTTCAGATATCACATTGCCAGAAAGCTATAGAGAGAAAACAGTTATTTGATCCCAATTTTTGTCTTTTGCAGTTGGATTCATATTTCTAACAGACAAGGGAGTAGCACGAAGCTGGAATGTTTTTTTGTGGTTTGCCCTCTTTACAGGGACGGGGATACTCATGTGTTTATACAGCATGGAGTGGTACGCTAGGATAAACTGTCCAGTCAACACAGTAAGTACCTCAAGCAAAGACTAACACCCCCCCCCCCCCACTTTGTAGAGCAAGGGAGTCTAAAATTTGACTTCCCATCTGTTTTTCCAAGAAGCCAAGATTCACCAATGGGGAATTCAAGTGTTAAAAGTCAGAATGGGTAACACCAATACCAATAAACACAAACAAACAGCACAAAGAAACAAAAACACAAAATCAACCAAACAGAAATCAACAACGCGAACTTGAGTCATATGGAGAGTGAACTCAGGTGCTCAATTCAGTGTGTTGAATCCAGTAAAGGAAGACAAACAACACCCCATGACAAACCAACATCAGCACTCATCTGAGAGAATGAAATACCATATTTTTCTATGAGCTCATGATTTCTTCCTTAAAATGTCTTCAGTGAAGACAGCAACCAAGAGCAACATAACCCTGTGTTAGCAATTTTGTGTCAGACGTGATGCTCTGCCAAGGAAATCGATGCAATTCCAAAATTAGGTCCAAATCATGACTTTTGAATGTCTTAATAGCTCTTCTTTTAAAACAACACACATTGAAGCTTTCTGGGGTAATAAAGAAGCCTTTTGATTTTGTTGTCAATAGGTCGAAGGTCAAGGTCACA
Organism: Arcuatula senhousia; assembly: GCA_963971305.1. Lineage (NCBI taxonomy): Eukaryota > Metazoa > Mollusca > Bivalvia > Mytilida > Mytilidae > Arcuatula > Arcuatula senhousia. Next base: position 1,748,624 of record OZ020315.1, read on the forward strand.
AGATGGACTTTATAAACCATGCTCATTTTATATCAGATATCAGTAAGAATGAAATAAATGTCCATAACACAAAATCCACATATCTGTAATGGAAAGGTGCAAGAAACCTCTCATAGTTTCTTGTAAAGTTTCACTCACTCCTGTAATTTATTAAACCAAAATTTCAAGGTTTTCATAAAAATTGTACATGTGTATTGGTGTATGGTACAAATTTTGTGGTCTTTATGTTTGTATGTCTTTTGAGGTTTCTAAAATGTTTTTGTTGTTGACATTATCATATGTCCATTAATTATCTTTTTATTTGCAGGACAATATCTTAGACAAATTGATACCCAGATCATGGACTTGTAATTTTGAAGCAATGGAAAATCACACAAAACCAGCATTGTAAAACAGTTAACCTTAAACAAAAGTGGAGATTTTCATCTGTACATAAACTTCTTTACTTCCATGAGGACATTAGTGATCATATATCAGAGAAATTTAAAGCTATGGAAATCCAGCATTATAGAATTATAAGAAAAGTTTGGCCTTTCATTCTTTTATCTGCTCCTTTACTACACTCAAGAAATTTTTGATTGTGTAATTACATAGGATTTTGTTGCGAGTAATACTTTACATTTTTCCACTTAAAAAAAAAAGAATTACCAAACTAAGGGAATTAGTTGGTGCATTGACTAACCATTAGTTACATGTAGGTACTATTATGTAGGTATATCATGAATTGTTTAAAATACTAACATAAAGTTAAATCTTGCACACATTGACTTAGCCCTTAGTTTTTGATGCAAACGGACTTAAATCTATATCTTGTTCTATATCAGCAATGTAGAACTCTTGAAAAAAGGGAAGGTTTTTCACTGTCTCACTGACATTCATTTTTATACACCCCTCAAGACATTTCTTGTCACAGAAATATTACTCAGAATCATAGAAGCACACTGAAGAAAGAAGAGTAAGGTATAGTCACGACGTTAAACTTCCCAGCCAGTCAGTCCTCTTGGAAAGTTCTTTTATTTCTCTCAGGATGTTGAGTTATCATATTTCTTGTCAAGCATCTGTAAATTTATGTAGTCAATACCAGTGTAATGATTTTTTTTTTCTGTACTTGTACATGAAATTGATGTTTTGTTTTTCATACATGATACTATATAATATATTATTTTTTAATTGATTTCTTACTTATATTTTCATTATTGTGTAATTTGAAGTGTTCAGCAAATAATATTTTTGTAAGATAAAGCAGTCTTTATACATTGTATATGGACTTGCTGGCTATAATTTGAAGTGTTCAGCAAATAATATTTTTGTAAGATAAAGCATTCTTTATACATTGTATATGGACTTGCTGGCTATAATTTGAAGTTTTCAGCAAATAATATTTTTGAACGATATTGAAAGCAGTCTTTATACATTGTATATGGATATGCTGTTGTATCTATAAATGAAATTGAACATATTTTTGTACTCAAGCAAACTTTGCTGTACATGTATGTGTTATGTTATTTTGTGAAAATTTTAAGCTGTAATATTTTTTTCTATATTTTATAAGCAAATATAATAAATGTGCCATTTTTACTGTAGAGGTGTTTAAAGTTTGTAATGTGAAAGAGCTGTAAAATTTTATTACATTGTATTTCATTCTTTTTGTTGTTTTCATATGAATCATTGCTTTCATTGCAAAATAAACTTATAATAGAAAAACATGTAAGACAAGCTAAAGTAACTGCAGTTAGATTTTGCATTTTAAAGTTTTTTTTCCATTAAAACATTAATAACATTACACATGTAAGAGATGAATAAAAGATGGAAGAAATATTTTTAGGTGTACATGGCTTAAATAAAATCCCTTTAAACATGTATTAAACAAATATTACAAATAAACAACCACATGACATATACATGTATATTGAAATACTAAAACTTGTCAAATTTATATAAATATGCTCAATGAGTTGATGTGAGATGTTTGTAGTCTTTCATATTATTGAATGGAAACTGCCATAATTATGTCTGCAATAAGTCAATAGTAAGCTGTTCAGGGGGAGATAATTTATGAATTTTGACACAAAATTTAAACATGTTCATGATTTTAGTTTATTTTATCATATAAAATCTGTCTTTTATCACACTTGGTTAAAAAAAGTAATCTGCTTTGCTCATTTAATGAGCATTTGGTCAAATTCACATTAGATTAGATAGAGAATTTTGAAAAAAAAATATTATCCAGATAAACATGTATTAAATGTATGAAATGCATTTTTCTTTGATGATATAATTCATATTTTTGTTCTGCTGTCATCTTAACTGTAACGTTCTGTGACCAAGTCACTCATTTATTGGAAGTTGTAGTATAGTAAAAAACATAATTTTCCCATTACAAATGTAAGAAAAAAGATTATTCAAAATCTGTGAAAAATTCTGGGGTGATTTGTAAATATAACATTTTGTATTTGTGTTTATTTCATTTCGGATCATTAAGAACGATGGATATTAACACAAATATTTTGAGATTGCAAATACTAAAATTAAGTGCAGTTCTCTGTAAGAATCAGGCAAAATCGAAAATGTTTGAATCATGATTTTAAAAACACACGGTTTTGTCATCGCATTGTCATTCAAAATAGCCTTCTAATGAAGAAACAATCATTAGTTGTCATCTCCAGTGTTAGAGGATGAAGAAAACTTTCGGTTACAATGATAGGGACTCAGTATGACTTGACACAGGTTATCTCCCTTAGATCCAAATTTTATATGCATTTCAACCAAAATATATCTCAAATTTCTGACACTTTTGAGTAATGCCAATGCATTTTTTGTTACTTTTTAAGCATTTTGAACAGTATTTTGAAATCAAACTTGTGTGTTTTTTATACGACCGCAAATTTTTTGCGATCGTATTATGTTATGGCGATGTCGTTGGCGTTGGCGTTGTCGTTGTCGTCGTCGTCGTCTGTAGACACTTTGGTTTCCGTGCGATAACTTTAGTTGCAGTTAACCAATTGTTATAAAATTTTGATATGATGTTTATAACCACTAAAGAAAGGTTGGTATTGCATTTGGGATTTCTGGCCCCTACCGTTTTAGAAAAAAGGGCCAAAAGGGGCTAAAACGGGTGTATTGACAAAACGTCTGTAGAATGTTTTATTTTCATCCGATTTTGATCATTCTTTTTTAATTGTATTCCTCAATAAATTCTGTCAGCAAAATGTAACAACACCTTTGATGTATCTTGTACCGTTACATTGCTATAAGGGGGTCAAAAAGGGGCCACACCCAAAAAATCGACTTTTTTATTTATTGTCCGATTTTCAAAATCTTTTTTTCATTGGAATCCTTGTAAAAATCCCTGCCTGTATTTTTCAATCAGATTTGCAATATCTCATACCGTTTTCGAGAAATAAGGGGTCAAAGGGGCCAAAAACGCCATTTATAAAAGTTTGTCCAGGCAAATAGTTTTTTACCAATATTAAGTTGTATTGGGCCAGCCAAATGTTATGAAGTTTAAATATGATGATTATATCCACAAAAGGAATGTTGGTTTTGTATCTGGGGTTTGTGGCCCCTACTGTTTTAGAAAAAAGGGCCAAAGGGGCTAAAACGGGTGTATTGACAAAACTGTTGTAGAATGTTCATTATTCATTCAATTTTGAAAATTCTTTTTTTGTTGAAGTGCTCATAAAATTCTGTCTGCTAAATGTGTCAATGATTTTGACATGTATTTCACCATTACACTGCTACAGGGGGCTAAAGACAGGCCACGCCCATAAAATCAACTTTTTTATTTTTGGTCCGATTTTCAAAATCTTTTTTTCATTGGAATCCTTGTGAAAATTCCTTGCTGTGTTTTTCAATCAGATTTGCAATATCTCTTACCGTTTTCGAGAAATTAGGGGTCAAAGGGGCCAAAAACACCAATTTTCAAAGTTGTCAAGGCAAATAGTTTTATACTTAAAATTAAGTTGTAGTTATTACATGTATATAAATAAGGCTTTTTGTATTAGATGTTGATGTAAATATATATGTGTGAAAAATGCATTTTTAAGTCCACCACAGGATGCATGTGTCAAAAAGCTTTGTAAGTCCACCATGGGCTTCATGTGACCAAAGCAATGGACTATCCATATTAGGCCTCTAATGTACAGAGTTAAACTTGTTGCGGTCGTATCATGCTGCGCTCGGCGTAGCTTTTTATTAAATCATGATTCACTCATTGCCTGATTCTTACAGAGAATAGCACTTTTAAACATTCCCCTGAAATTACATGTATCACCTTTACAGCAACAGCTGAAGTGTGTTGAAATTTAGCATTTTTTAGATGCTCCCTTGTAATGAATTTTAAGACATCCCTTGATTGACAGTGTATGTTCTTATATTTGTGCAATATTATATTATTTGATCTCTTGAAGGATCAGCATTATGTATGGTCACATTTTCATCAATTTCCAAGCAGTTTGAAGTTTGCTATTTTGTGGCAAAAAAATATACAATCATTACTTTGCTTTTCGGTTAATTAAATTTTTGAAATTTTGATATTTGAAACGGGATACATTAGGCAGTGTTTATACGCAAAAAACTATTTTTTAAATAATTTAGATATAGATGTTTTAAGCTATGTGATCAGCTGAAACACTTTGGTCTTTAGTTTAAACATATTTATTTATCCTGGATTGGGAAACAAGCTTTGATGCTTATATAAATCCCTCTCCAGCTAGCAGATTGCGAGTGTGGCCTTTGTAGCGGCCCCCATTGAGCCTACTCTTATCGAAATCTACAAAGGGGTCTTTAACGTGCATGGGGTATTGCTCTCCACATACACGGGACAACCTTTTTTCGTCCCTTTCGAAGGACTAGCATCATTCCTTGAGACCATCCTCGCAAATGGTGTCAAGAGAGAGTCGGAAAATTGGTTCATGAAATTTTCACCCCGGACGAGGATCGAACCACGAACCTCGGTGATAGTAGCCCCACGCGTTAACCACTACACCACCGGCTCTTTGAGCCCATAGATCATTTTTTGTCATGTGAAATTAATGTTACAAACATTCTCTTTTAACTCTCTTACTGAATATAATTATATAAATTTAATGACAAATAATAACTTTTTTTAGTCTATTCGAAAAAACTTCAATGCCCATGGTGCACACTTAAAACCAACTGGCCACAGGTTTTTGAGTGTTTTATTTCATCATAGTCAAAAAAATATGACAGTCATTTCTTAACTTCTCTGTAGTTTTCAGGAGAAATTCTCCACATTTGTGCCATTACGTTGAACATGTTGCTTCTAAAGTTGTGCTCATACATACGTAGATATTTATATTATAATTCTATCCTGAATGTTCAACAGACAAAGCATTGTAGATAAATCTTAAATGAGATTAAAGTATTTTCTTTTTTGATATATGATATATTTTGTGAAGAATTTTTCAGAACATGAGTTTTGTGTTTATGATATTTCAATAAATCCTTCACATACAAGCTAGATGTATTTCTTTTATCTTGTCAATTACCGGTACATCGTTACAAATGGTATAATCATGCTGTTAACTCTCTAGCCATCTGAAGTGTTTATAATGAGTTCAAATATGGAAATACTTAAGGGGCATTCTAATCTCCAATCTGAAAACCGACAAAAATGAAGGCAAACCCAGAAGAACAACATGTAGAAACTAGAAAAAAACCTTTCAAAAATGATAATAAGATGTGGAATAAGTGTTCATGACACAACCCACATGAACAACCAGAAATTTAAAAACCACAATGAAAAAACAATGAACAGCCCTTAGCGAGGCCAGTAGGTGCAGCTTACTGTTTTGCGATTTTTTTTAAGGTATAGAAATAAAATGTGTAGCGCATACATTTCACTTGATGATTTCTGTTCGGTTGGTTTTGTGTTTTTTTATTGTTCGTGCTGTTCTAGTTTGTGTTTGCTGGTTTCATCATTGCCTTTTCGGACTTTTGACACTTGTATACCCCATTGGTGCCTCTTTGCTTCATTCAACTCAGTCCTGAAATAGCCAAAGAAAGACCACTATTTAATCAAGGAACAAAGAAACATAAAAGAGACAAGTTTTGTCAAAGGTTCCTGGATTAAAATTTGTTTTTGCCACGAAAAACAATTTTTGCTCCTGCTTCCTAACCAATTCCAATTAAATTTTGCATTTACTTATTATAATTAATGTATGTTGTTAAATGCTCATACAGTACAGGGCCACATTGAAAACAAGTTGTAAATAAGAGATGCTTTCCTGTGTTAGCAGGACAAAAGGGCCATGTAATGGTCTTAGTTGGTCCATCACTCTCTTGTGGACACAACTCCTGTGAAATTGCTCAGCAGAATTTGCTGAAATTTTGAAGGATTGTTTGTCATCATATGTAGTTGATTATATGACAACAAAAGACAAAAGACGGTAACTGGGGCTTCTGCAAGTCTTTAAGCATTAAGTTAATTTGTATTGTCTATGATTCATAAATCTTATTTCATAAGTATCTATAAATATTTACAGAGTGACAGTCTGTTTTCTATACTGGTTAATGTTATCTTAAGGTATTTGACACACTGAATTGACAATTGGCAGAGTGAACTGCTTACTCTTCTGTAGCACCTGATTTCACTCGTTTTCTGTTAAGTTGATTTTGTGTCTTTTTTATGTTTTGTGGTTTTTTTTATGCTGTTTTCGTTCATGTTTACTAGTTTTGTTATAGCCCTTTTAGACTTTTGACACTCAAATGCCTCATTCATGCCTCTTTGCTTCTTAGTTCATACTCATGTTATCTGAAGTTCTAATCACTGATTGCTGTCTATTATTGTATATATATTTGTTAATTTGATGGTTTCTTTTGTCAATTTTGATTTTAGTCGTTGTTCAAAAACTTTTAAACTTTAATATCTTCCTTGTACAACAGGATACAAATATCTGATGTAACTAAGGGGCAATCATAACACCTTCTCTATTTCTATATTTATTAATGAAATGACTAAAACATTAGGACAATAATGATGAAAAGCACTGACAACAAATAGCACCACATATTAAAAAAAGCTTCAAACTAAAAATAAAATGATGACTAGAGATTCAGATCTTAATTTCTAAACAGCTCATACAACATAAGAGGATTTCATACAAATATAAAATAATATTAAGTAAAATTAAATAGCTGGTAAAAACTGTTTGATATATAAAAGTGGAGGCAAGATTTGGGAAAATAATTAGTTTTTCAATTTCTTTTGTAAATCAGGAAATTTAAATATTCATTTGGAAGATAAGGAGAGCATGCAATTCTCTGCAATATTTGTTTTCAATGTGACCTTTAAAGTTGGGGAAATTAAATCTTAAATCAGATTTTAACCCAATAAGACCACACTGATAAATAAATTTAGCATTGCAGAATAAAATGTACATTCTTGTATTTAAGCCATAATAAAATAATTCTCAGATTCTCATCCTAAATTCTTGAAAAATATGGGGCAGACAGGTGTATTTTTTTTTACCAATTTTGATCAAATACTCAGCCATTTTAAAGAAAACTGACCAAAATTTAAAAATGATTAAAATTCCATACAAAAATTTTTGAGGCAGCTGAAAAACTAGATGTTAGGGAATAATAATCTAAGATTTTTTTATATTGGCCTAATAAGGAAATAGGCTCCTTATATTAAGAAAATTTAGGATAAACATCAACCATACACAATCACTCACACATTTTCATTCTAAATAGTAAATAGCTGCCAAACTGATTCCAATGCATTAAGCAACAGTAATGGACTAAAATGTCAAACATTTTGGAATTTTTAATACATATAAAGTGTTAACTTCCATAGAAAGGTTTCTTATCATAAGCAAAATGTTAATTCCAAACTAAGGCCATGTTGATACTGAATGACAAGCCCTTAGTTTACCGTAATTACATGCTATGTTGTCAGATAAATCAAATTTTTATAATTTCTGGTTTTTTTGTAGGCGTCTCAGTAATTTACTAAATATTTTAAAAATAAAATTAAAAAGAAGTTTAGCGAGGTAATAAAAATATTAAAATAGATATTAATTATAATAAAAAAAAAGAAATAAATATACAAATGTCAACATCCAGTAACTGGAAGATAGGATTACTATAACAAGAGGCTCCCAGGAGCCTGAATCGCTCACCTGGTCTTGATGTTGACCCTATACTTTTGTAGAGCTAAATGAGCTGAACATTTAAGCAAGCAACAGCTTTTCTCTACCTGCAATAGTTTTCATTCTATAGGCCAAAAACACCATTTTTCACCTATAAGGGGTCATAACCCCTATAAGGAGTCATCTGACAACTTCGACCCTATGGAGACTTTTGTAGAGCTAAATGAGCTGAACATTTAAGCAAGCAACAGCTAATCTGTATCTGCAATAGTTTTCATTCTGTAGGCCAAAAACATGAAAAATCGCTTTTTTCAGAGGCCGTAACCCCTATAAGGGGTCACCTGACAACTTCAACACTATGGAGAATTTTGTAGAGCTAAATGAGCTGAACATTTAAGCAAGCAACAGCTAATCTCTTTCTGCAATAGTTTTCATTCTGTAGGCCAAATTCATGAAAAATCGCTATTTTTCAGGGGCCATAACCCCTATTAGGGATCATCTGACAACTTCGACCCTATGGAGAATTTTGTAGAGCTAAATGAGCTGAACATTTAAGCAAGCAACAGCTAATCTCTATGTGCAACAGTTTTCATTCTGTAGGCCAAAAACATGAAAAATCTTTATTTTTCAGGGGCCGTAACCCCTATAAGGTGTCATCTGACAACTTCAACCCTATGGAGAATTTTGTAAAGCTAAATGAGCTGAACATTTAAGCAAGCAACAGCTAATCTCTATCTGCAATAGTTTTCATTTTGTAGGACAAAAACATGAAAAATCGCTATTTTTCAGGGGCCGTAATCCCTGTAAAGGGTCATCTGACAACTTCGACCCTATGGAGAATTTTGTAAAGCTAAATGAGCTGAACATTTAAGCAAGCAACAGCTAATCTCTATCTGCGATAGTTTTCATTCTGTAGGCCAAAAACATGAAAAATCGCTATTTTTCAAGGGCCGTAACCCCTATAAGGGGTCATCTGACAACTTCGACCCTATGGAGAATTTTGTAGAGCTAAATGAGCTGAACATTTAAGTAAGCAACAGCTAATCTCTATGTGCAATAGTTTTCATTCTGTAGGACAAAAACATGAAACAAGAGGCTCCCAGGAGCCTGAATCGCTCACCTGGTCTTGATGTTGACCCTATACTTTTGTAGAGCTAAATGAGCTGAACATTTAAGCAAGCAACAGCTTTTCTCTACCTGCAATAGTTTTCATTCTATAGGCCAAAAACACCATTTTTCACCTATAAGGGGCCATAACCCCTATAAGGAGTTACTGACAACTTCTACCCTATGGAGAATTTTGTAGAGCTAAATGAGCTGAACATTTAAGCAAGCAACAGCTAATCTCTATCTGCAATAGTTTTCATTCTGTAGGCTAAAAACATGAAAAATCGCTATTTTCAGGGGCCGTAACCCCTATAAGGGGTCATCTGACAACTTCAACCCTATGAACAATTTTGTAGAGCTAAATAAGCTGAACATTTAAGCAAGCAACGGCTAATCTCTATCTGCAATAGTTTTCATTTTATAAGACAAAAACATGAAAAATCGCTATTTTTCAGGGGCCATAATCCCTATAAGGGGTCATCTGACAACTTCGACCCTATGGAGAATTTTGTAAAGCTAAATGAGCTGAACATTTAAGCAAGCAACAGCTAATCTCTATCTGCAATAGTTTTCATTCTGTAGGCCAAAAACATGAAAAATCGCTATTTTTCAGGGGCCGTAACCCCTATAAGGGATCATCTGACAACTTCGACCCTATGGTAAATTTTGTAGAGCTAAATGAGCTGAACATCTAAGCAAGCAACAGCTAATCTCTATCTGCAATAGTTTTCATTCTGTAGGACAAAAACATGAAAAAACGCTATTTTTCAGGGGCCGTAACCCCTATAAGGGGTTGTCTGACAACTTCGACCCTATGGAGACTTTTGTAGAGCTAAATGAGCTAAACATTTAAGCAAGCAACAGCTAATCTCTATCTGCAATAGTTTTCATTCTGTAGGCCAAAAACATGAAAAATGGCTATTTTTCACCTTTAAGGGGCCGTAACTCCTATAAGGGGTCCTCTGACAACTTCGACCCTATGGAGAATTTTGTAGAGTTAAATGAGCTGAACATTTAAGCAAGCAACAGCTAATCTCTATCTGCAATAGTTTTCATTCTGTAGGCCAAAAACATGAAAAAATGCTTTTTTTCACCTTCAAGGGGCCGTAACCCCTATAAGGGGTCATCTGACAACTTTGACCAAATGGAGACTTTTGTAGAGCTTTTGATGCTGAATCAGTAGCGTGGCCTCAGATTTCCTCTATCTCTTATACTTTTTGATTTATAAGCCAAAAACAGTAGTCTGACCCCCCTAGTCTATTTTTAGTAACGGCGGCCATGTTTTTTAACGGATCAAAAATCAAAACACAAGTTTGGTGCAGGACACCCTAAGGATCATTCATACCAAGTTTCATTAAATTCTGTTTGGTAGTTTCAGAGGAGAAGATTTTTGAAAAATTGTTAACAGACGACGACGACAGACGACGACAGACGACGACAGACGACGACGACGACGACGGACGCCAAGTGATGGTAATAGCTCACATGGACCTTCGGTCCAGGTGAGCTAAAAATGCTATTTTTCAGGGGCCGTAACCCCTATAAGGGGTCATCTGACAACTTCGACCCTATGGAGACTTTTGTAGAGCTAAATGAGCTAAACATTTGAGCAAGCAACAGCTAATCTCTATCTGCAATAGTTTTCATTCTGTAGGCCAAAAACATGAACAATGGCTATTTTTCACCTTTAAGGGGCCGTAACCCCTATAAGGGGTCATCTGACAACTTCGACCCTATGGAGACTTTTGTAGAGTTAAATGAGCTGAACATTTAAGCAAGCAACAGCTAATCTCTATCTGCAATAGTTTTCATTCTGTAGGCCAAAAACATGAAAAAATGCTATTTTTCACCTTCAAGGGGCCGTAACCCCTATAAGGGGTCATCTGACAACTTTAACCAAATGGAGACTTTTGTAGAGCTTTTGATGCTGAATCAGTAGCGTGGCCTCAGATTTCCTCTATCTCTTATACTTTTTGATTTATAAGCCAAAAACAGTAGTCTGACCCCCCTAGTCTATTTTTAGTAACGGCGGCCATGTTTTTTAACGGATCAAAAATCAAAACACAAGTTTGGTGCAGGACACCCTAAGGATCATTCATACCAAGTTTCATTAAATTCTGTTTGGTAGTTTCAGAGGAGAAGATTTTTGAAAAATTGTTAACAGACGACGACGACGACGACAGACGACAGACGACAGACGACGACGACGACGACGACGGACGCCAAGTGATGGTAATAGCTCACATGGACCTTCGGTCCAGGTGAGCTAAAAAGTGAATGTACAAGATTAAAAAAACAAAATACTTTTAAAATACATGCTATTCTTAATAGAACAGGTAGAAATAAAAAAAATAAAAACATTGCAAAGAATACAATAAATGCAAAATATATAAATTAATTTTAATAAGTTAAGTCAATGGTAAGTATGTACAAATGGGATATAAATATATAAACAACTAATTATTTTAGAATTTATATCAAAGGCCTTAAAATTCCTCTAAATGTTTGTAACATTTAAAATTATTATTACAATATGAATCACTGGTATAATATTGGAAGTTAGAATTATCAAGCTTGGCCACAAAACTGAATAGAAATAATACCTTTGCCCTTTAATACATGACTTTGCTCCTGAAAGATTCACGACTCGATGTCACTAGATGTAATGGGTTAGCCAATATGTTTAACACTAAAGTGGTCCATTACATCTGAAAACATCCAGCCTATCTCGCATGGGAGTAATGGTGAACTGTTAAGAGGCTGTCCAAGCAAAACCCAGGCAATAGCTGGCACATGACAAATTTTGTTTTTCAAAAATTTTCAATGATTTCACATCAGGTTATTATCCATTCCCCAAAACAAATGCAGATTTTTGGTTTTATTGAAGTAATATCTTAGATATAATTTATATAGAATGCATTAAAAATATGCAGAAAAAGAGAGATGACTCTTGCATATTTGCTAAATTTGGTTGCTTTGTTCATGAACTTTAAGGCTGAATCACAAGTCATCCATGTTGCTTTCAAACGAATCCTTGTGATTTTTGTTTTACATACGAGTCAAACAATAAATTTGCTGGGATAAAATTCTTCGTGTGCGGGATTCTGTAGGCTTTTCCCTGATTTCTATATGGACAGCCTCTTTTAAAACATGTCTAATAATTGTAGAGCCTTATTACATACAAGTGATTTCAAAAAATTTGTAGAAGATGAACACGTTTAATAACTTTTTTAATGCTTTAAAGCTATAGGGAAAAACCCTGTTAAAATTATAAATTAACAATCGAATGATTCTATGAATTAAAATGAATGATAAAACTTATGAATATTAATATAAAATTCTACTAAATATTTGATATTTTCTGGTAAAATATTCTTATAAAAAAATTGCAACATAATGCTTCTAGTAATAATATTGCACATGTATATATAAAAAACAAATAAAGAGACAAATATGACACAAAGTTAACTATAAACAGTTTACAAAGCTCAATAACAACTTTCTGACAGAAATAAATAATTAAAAAATCTAACAATATCCTTCTTCTATGTATAATATAAACACTAACAGTAACAACAAATAATAAAATATCAGACAAACACGTAGTAAACAATTTATTTCAGGCATGTGACTCGAACCCCTTATTTGAAAGATTTCTCTTTTTGTTTTTTTTTGCATGACAGGTGCCCCTGACAAATGCAAAAATGTAGAAAACAACTAAATTTATGAACAGGTGACCTTTCTCTTAATCAAATGAAGTGCCTTTTTAAGAAATATAAAAGAAATCATATATAGAGGGAGCCCAAGAACCTGTTTTTTTTATTTTTGTCACATGATTCACATCAGTAAATTGAACAATTCATTTATAAAGGAGACATCAGATTACGACTATCAGATCTTCAAACTATTTATAACATGTTTAACTAAATATTAAATATTAACCAAGACATAGCTTTTATGTAGAAGATGTAAAAATTTTGATGAAAGAAACCTAAATATATAGAATGTTCTCATACTACTCAAAAGTAGTATTGAAGTTATGAAAATTTGTTTATACCTTAAAGCAAATTTCTTATGCTTATGTTTTATCATTATCAATATTGTATCTTCTACACCGGTAAAAATGCCACGCATGTGATACATATGTGTTTCACATATGTGTGACACACATGTGAATTAGATGTTTCCTGCCACACATGTATCACATGTGTAGATTTCAAAATAATTTGAAATATATTCATATGATTTTATGCATGCATCGTGCTTAGGTGAAATTTCAACATGTGTTTCACATATGTGAAACGCATGTGCCTCACACATGTGACACACATGTAATACACGCATGTGTCACATGCGAGTCTACAAACACATGTGACACACATGTGGAACGCATGTGAATCACATGTGACACAGGTGTGGCATTTTACATGTCTTTCACATGTGTGGCATTTTTTGCAGTGTAGATATTGTATTAGAACCTCCTTTGGCAAGGCTTTGGCCTAAAAATAGTAAAAACTTTATATTTTTCATTAACAATACTAATCTTAACTAATTTAAATGTATGTGTTTTTCTACAACCATATAACTTGATATGCTTTCTTCTAAAGAGTATGCATTTAAAATTGATTCGACTTATGAATAATTGGAGCCTTTTTAAAGGTTTAATCATTCTACTACTCAATGAATGGAGAAGACAAAAAGATATAATGTGCATGAGACAAAGGTCCCATAAGTATTAAAGCTCAATATAAAATCTATAACATTTAATATCAATTCAATTAGGGTAAATAAAATTATCTAACCGGAAAGTGGGGGGAAAATGGTTTGATTTACAAGTTCAACTTCTGTTCTTTGAAAAATAAAAGGTTAATATAACTTGCAAAATTGAAAAAAAAATGACATGCTTGTGTAAAAAGTGTTTTTAAGTACAGAGAAAAATATTAATTTTGAAAAAAAAATATACATGTACATATAAACCATATAAAGCTTTTGTACAATTCCAATTTAAGAGATAAGTACTTTATAATTTCATAATTAAGTAAATATATATAGTTGTGATTTCAAAAGATTCAATACAAGTAATATACACACACATTATTGCTTGGAGCTTATAAAACAGTACTTTCAGACAACAAAATAATTTTTGTTCAATATTTTGGCAAAATGTTAAATCACCTTTACATAGGTACAAAATATGACATTAGTAAATTTTTATTGTAGCACTCTTAAAGGACTAGAAGTTATTTCAAAAATGCATTATCTTAAAACCACAATTCTGAATTACTGTTTATTTCTATTTCTTATACTGTAAATGTAGTAATTTTTGTGGTGTACTAATTTTCAGTTAATGAAAATCTGTGAAAACTGAAAAGTAGTACATGCAAATTTGAAATTCAATTGAATTCAAAGCAAGATAATTGAAAACTTATGAAAATCATTACCTGCAAAATAGACGTTTGGATTTAATGTGTGAAAATAAGCAACCACGAAAATTAATTCCTTAATAGTATCTGTAATATTATAGAATAACAATTATATGCCCTTAACATGTCTAAGTATAAAATTAAATAATTCTGTTTTTCTTTTGATAAATCATGTAATCTAATTCTTCTCTGCTGGCCAACATGTATCTACTGTTTCCATGAATGACTGGATCCCCACTAGTTCTCTACATAGCATCTGGCCAGGTAAAATATCCACTGGTACTTATAAAGATAAAATTCCTACTGGTTTCCTAGGCAGCTAAGGAGCCTCTTGTTTTAATTTTTTAATTGTATTTTTTAATGCTTGTCTTTTGTTACAGAACCACACCCTTATCACCTCCCGGTCGTAATTTAATTTTTCTGATAGCTCTGTCATTTCAGCACCTAAAGAAAACAGAAACATAATTCTGTGAAAGATTTTATATTTTTGAGTTTGGTTAAAAATATTAATCTCAATCATGGTTACTGAGATTATTGAATAGCTTAATTATATCATATATTAGCTATCAATAATATTTTCCTTTTTTCTTAATTTTTTTAAAAGGTCATGAAAAACAACACAAAAATAGAACACCACATACAATTTCTCATAGAGTATAGGCCAGCTTACTAAAAAATATCTTTACCATGTTTACAATGGAATAAATGTACATAGCACAACATCCAGAAGAAAGTGGCATTTTAAAACAGCTATGACTTTTAATATAACCTTCAATGTAAAATTCAACATAACCTTTATAGGGACCTTTGACATGACCTTACCTGAAGGATGTGTATTGATTTCAAAGAAATTATTGAGAACTTCTAACGCTGCAGGTGTGAATGACGTCCTACGTTTTCGTTTCTTTGACGGTTCACTACCGATAAAGTCTGTTAGATTATTAACACCGTTCCTATAACGTTCCTCGGCCTCCTGCATCCAGCGTTCCAGCACTGGCTTAATCTTCTGTGCACTTTTAGGAGTTATGTCCAACTTTTCAAACCTTATTATAAGAAAAATATTTGAATTACTTACATGTTCTAAGAATGACAATATGTTATTGCTTTTATAAAGCTTGCTAATTATAAACTGCTTTATATTCACTCGTAGACACATATGGGATTTCTATCTCTCAAATGAGTGCAGATGTTGGTTTGTTGTTGAAATTTGTTTTGTCTTCTTTTACTGGATTTGACATTAGCAACACGACAGGTGTTCTATAGCAGCCAGGAACCGCTTACTCTGGAGCACCTGAGTTCACTCTTGTTATGACTTGAGTTCGCATTGTTGATTTTGGTTTGGTCGATTTTGTGTTTTGTGTTTCTTCGTGCTGTTCTTGTTCGTGTTTACCGGTTTCGTCATTGCCCTTTCTGACTTTTGACACTCGAATCCATTGGTGCTTCTTTGCCTCTTTTGAACCAACTGTTATAGATATGATCAATATGTCATATTAAATGCTACTTTGTTTGAATAATTCTGTTCAGTATTTATTCATGACATGCACTATTTTTTGTTTACCATAGTTGCTTGTTATATCTGTAATTCCTTTGTGTTTTCTTCCTCCCCTTTCCCCCAAAAACCCAATTATAAATATATGCCATATTTCCACTACATTTATTTGTCTAAATGCAGTGTTGCTTAGTTTATAGCAGGAAGGTTTTTTTTAGTACAAAGCTCAAACCTGAGTCTGTGTCAAACATATGATAACATACCTACAAATGGCCGACTGACTATACGCTGGACCCTCTGTAGCACTAAGGGCTTGACCGACCTGAGTCTGTGTCAAACCTAATGATAATCGTCGGATTTTGAACTGTTTGGCAAATTCTTTGATCTCGTCTAAATTGATACCATCCACTGTGGTACTCTCTGTTGAGTTTCCAACAGTATCTGCAATGGTAGAAAGATTATTGAAAAAAATTGTATAAAAATATGATATCTATACATAAAAGATAAGGTTCATCCCACATGCCCCCACGCAGACAAAGTAATGGAAAGTGTGGTGTTTGAAAAAGGCCCTTCCACTGCTTACCCTTCAAAGCACTTGAGTAGAGTTTATGTTCATTGCAGTTTGTTTTGTGTACATTTTTAATACAATTTTGTCTTGTCATTTTTGAACTAATGACATTGCTACTCCTTTTATTTCCTTTTAAATCACTTGACCATCTAAATATAAGAGCCCAGAAATAAATACTACACTACACTTACGTGGTAATAACTGACTGACATTTGGTGGTAGACCATCAATGGTTGATGTAGATGTGGGACTTTGTGATACGAGTGATAATCTCTTTGGTGTGGTTGGTGATGATGTAGAACGATTGTTTGAAGACTGATGAGAGGTGGATGATGATGTCACTGTAGGTGTCAAGGTCAATGGATTTAAAACCTGAAATTACAAAATATGTTATGTAATGTAAATCCGTAACATGTACCGTAAAAATAGAATGGCATCCAGACTTCTCTCTCTTGTCCACTCTACTTACACCATTAGCTGTCTTTGACTTATTGCAAAAGTTGAATCCATTAAATAATTTTTTGTTGTGTGGCACCAAGCTCAAATTGAATGACCAAGCTCTGGAATGTTCTTATCAACTTTTTGACCAAGTCAACACTAAAGCCTTGCTAAGAGCTGCTTGCATGTAGTGCTGTTGTCCTACAGGCCAAGATTTGGTTCTGAGCATTAACTTTCAACTGATTGGCTGTAGCCATGGACACCTACATTTGTACCTGTTGTTCCTTAACCCTGAGAGCTGTCAGCTGATTGGCTGTAGTCATGGTAACCTACCTGTTGTCCTAAGGCCAGGATTTGGCTCTGAGCATTAGCTGTCAGCAGTGAAGGAAGGTTACTAAGCTGATTGGCTAATCCTAAGCCACTAGCACTAAGATGATTGTGTAATGAGTTGGATGACTGATTTCCACCTAAAATATAACATACATGTATTTTAAACTTAGGTTTGAAAGTTAATAATCTTCAAAACATCTTACATTAAGTTTGGTTGACATATTTAAACAGGATCGCAAGAGTGAGGTCAAACAACACATCATACACATGATACATGAAATCATATGTTACACAATTTCCATTTTAAAAATGTGTTAAACAGTCATAGTGTGTGTCTTGTATTTGTATTTATAAAGATGATTTTTGTTTGTTCCATTGTGCATAATTTCATGATGATTCCGGAATCTAAAACTATCTTAACCTGAAGATAAACTTGATATTTTATAGAATAAAATAGATCCCAAAACTATATACTGTCTTATTTTGTTGAATGGCATTAAAACAGCCAGCTTATTTAAAACAGCCCAGTAGTTGCTGGTCAACTCTGTCACTGTGTGGGAGCGAAACCGGAACTTGGTACTAGTTGAAGCGAGGATCACCAGCTGACAAACGTCACTGGGGTCAAGAAATTTTATTTTATTCTTATTTAAACCACCTTTTTGAAGTTGGAAAAGGAGTCGTTTGAAGCATAAGATAGTTGAGAAGGTGTGTGTCTTTGAGCCAAGTCGTACAACAGGCTTATATGTTTAAACGAGATGAAAAAAGTTGACCTAGTACCGGCGAAAAAGGAGATCGACAGATCAAACATCATAAAATTCCATGGTTTAACGCATATTTGATTGAACCAAATGGTACATTTTGTTTAATCTGTCTAACTATTAATAAAAATATGAGAAAAGAGGGCCTTGGGCCTGAAATGCCTATAAAATCTTGAAAACAAAATTGCATTGGTGTACGGCAGCTAATGAAACAAGTGTACGGGTACTTGCAGATTTGTATATTGTTTTTCTGTACGGCACTTGTGAAGATGACTATTTATGTTTTTGTTATTTGTTATAGTATCGCATTTCATTATGACATACACGATATAAAAACGACTTAGAACTGTTAATAAGTGTATTGTGTTTGTAAATAACAAGAAAAAAGACAATTTACTACGCTGAAGGCTATTGGTTGTAATTATTATTGTACAATCCCGTCCTCTGCTCACATCCACCTCTCTAATAACAGAATGTTAGTCCCAGTTCCCTCTCCAGTCTGCAATTTTCATAAAGATTTGCATTATCTCTAACCATTTAAGCACCGAATTAGGGGTCAGAGAGGCCGAAAACGACAAAGTTTGTATGGACAAATAGTTTTACTCAAATACTAGCTGAAGTGTCCAACCATTTGTTATGAAATTTGAAAATGATATCTATATCCGCTAAAGGATGCTTTCCATTGCATTTTAGGTTGTGGCCCTTACTGTTTCAGCAGAAAGGGACAACAATGCTATACACTCTTTTTTTCACATTTTATTCCTATTCAAAACATTTAGGAATTGAGATAAAGGACACTACGGATTCTATCTCGAAATACTCTCAGGGAAAACTTTCAACAAAGCTCTATGACAAACGTGAACACTTCGACTTTCCATTCTTGTGTACCAACATTCCGCCCGCTCCAGGTTATGGCGTTTACGTATCACAATTGATTCGTTACTCCAGAGCTTGCAGGACTTGCATCGATTTCCTTTACAGAACGTCACGCCCGACACAAAATGCTTACATAGGGTTGTGTTGCTCCTTTTTATCTGTCTTCACTCAAGAAATTGCATGGTAGACTTCATGCGGTCATATACAAATATGGGATTTCAATCTCTTAGATGAGTGCAGATGGTGGTCTGTCATAGATTTTTGTTTTGCCTTCCTTTACTGGATTTGATACACTGAATTGACAGAATTTGGCAGCATGGCGGGTGTGCTATAGCAAGTAGGAACTGCTTACTCTTCAGGAACGCCTGCCTTCACTCTGGGTATGACTTGAATCTGCGTTGTTGATTGCTTTTAAGATTTTTGTATATTTGTGTTATATGTTGTCTGTTTTTTTGTTCTGCTCTTGTTGGCGTTGACTGGTTTTGTCTTTGTCTTTTCGGACGTTTGACATTCGGATGCCCCATTGGTACCTTTGCTTCCTTTATATAAGTGTGTACAGATTAGCAATGTTTAGCCTTTGTATTTATTCAAAAATAGGATTTTTTCATTAACTAAATGACTCATCCTGTACCTTTACAATGCATAGCAAAATGCAGCAGAAAATATTTGCATATTTAGAAACTCATTTTTGTTTGGTTGTTTTTTTTTTCACTTAAGAAACGTTTTCATTTTGTGTTTTTTCATTATGCCCATGCAAGAGAGCACCATTAAAAGATTTTTAGATTCAAAAACATACTCCATGAAAGAACCTTAAGTTGGTGAGCACACTTACATACACATGCGTTCAGCTAATGGACTATACATACTATCCTTGTGATCAGCCTTTAAAATTTCATAAATTTAAAAAATGTGATAATATGCACAACTACATATGGCATTCTTCTTGCATACCAAGTGTCGTTAAGACCTGTTAAGTTGTTTCAGATGAGTTGCGCATACAAACTGTGATCACAGACGGACTGACGAATGGACCAATAATCAAAGCGCTAAAGCGTTAAAAGGCAGAGCTAACTCTAAGCACTAAAATACAGAACGATCTGTTTTTCATCAACTTGAAACATATCAATTTTGTTTGTTTTCTCCGTCCACTTAAACATTTGTTAAGAAATCCGTAATTTGGCTCCGACCACATGAATTTTTATGACGTATTGAGTAAATCAAAGGTAAAAGGTCAACAATGCTTAAGTGTACATCAACTGGCGACGGTGTATCGATATATGAAATGTAGTGCACATTTATATCGTAATTATTATAGGGATATAAGATATACCTTTTAATTTGGGCAACCTGTATAACATCTAATACATTGAAACAATAATCATACACGATGAATATTCTATAAAAGATCCTCTGGTAGGAATATTGCTTGACCGATTTACCCTGTCTAGACCATAAAAAACGCGAAAATCAGATAGCTTTATGACTACATATGGCTCTGCCCTAGAACATAATACACTCTGCAACTTCGTTGTATTGCAGATATCTATGAATTTATTTGATTTGAGCATTGGAGGTGGCAGGTTAGTACCATAAAGCCGGTTTAATCCATTTACAACAAGAATGGGTCCAAAAGACAGAATGACCCATCTCGCACCATTTGATCCCCCCCCCCCCATCACCAAATCATGAAGTTGATTCCAAAAGTACAATTTTATGATGATTAAATGATTTTTAAAGTTTTATTATACCATAATTCTTCTTTCATGATGAAGTAATTTCAACCTTAAGGTAAACCTAAGTATAACGCCCGCTTTTTCTGTGCATGATCAGTCAACCATGAAGATGATGAGACATGTACAATTTTATGATGATTTTCGTTTGTTCATATCCTGATTTATATGTGTACAAAGTTTTACGATGATACCAAACTTCCTCATGTTAAAGTAACTTCAACCTAATTTTGGACGGACGGACGAATAGACCCGAACACTATATGCCCCCGTTCTTTCATAGATGGGGCATAAAAATGTGTATCAAGTAAAGCTGTCAAATTCTATGTTAGTCTTAAACCTGCATGATTTTGTCTTCCATGAACTGAGTAATGTACGTTCGGTAATTTTGTTTTACTCCCTTTGGCTTGAAATTGTGAGTATATTTATATTTTTTTCCTGAAAACGTATCCAGAAAAGAAAACATCCATCAAACAAATAAAATTGCTCTACATTATGATATGATGAGTCTCTTTCAATCTTTAAAAGCTGTTCGTATTAGCGCATATATTTTTTGTTGCATCTCCCAACGAAATCCTTATCTACCTACCCAACCCTCGAACCCTTTACAGGCATTATTGAACAATAATAAGGGTGGACTGTTCTTAATGTAAATGTTAAGCTGAAAAGTCATATAATCATACTGAGATGTACAGACGCATCTACATGAATGCTGAAATTGTAAATTCATATTTAAAATTTTTGTCTAATACATATTTGTTTCAAGACAAGCTGGAATCCTGTATTACCTAGTAACCCTTTGCATCCATACATTTTCGGATCAGATAACTCTATATGCTACACTATGTCACGGATAAGTGAGTACTTGTAGTAACATCTTTTGGGTCGTGTCTACTACATGTGACAAAAAAAAACAAAAACCAAGACTGCTGCGTGTGGGTCTTTTGTCCCAGATGTACTATCGTGTTTTTTCTAATCTGTAGTGTATTAAAAAAAGACTAAATTGCCAGTAAATTGCAAATATGATAAAATTCTACTTATTCATATAACAAGCTGCCGTACACTTTATTTTTTAAGCTGCCGTACATCGAATTTTATACAAAACAATAAGCTGCCGTACACCAATGCGATTTTGTTTCCAAGATTTAAGAGGCATTTCAGACCCAAGACCCTCTTTTCTCATATTTTTATTAATAGTTAAA
Source organism: Arcuatula senhousia (assembly GCA_963971305.1). Lineage (NCBI taxonomy): Eukaryota > Metazoa > Mollusca > Bivalvia > Mytilida > Mytilidae > Arcuatula > Arcuatula senhousia. Next base: position 1,770,662 of record OZ020315.1, read on the forward strand.
CAGATTAAACAAAATGTACCATTTGGTTCAATCAAATATGCGTTAAATCATGGAATTTTATAATGTTTGATCTGTCGATCTCATTTTTCGCCGGTACTAGGTCAACGTTTTTCATCTCGTTTTAACATATAAACCTTTTGTACGACTTAGCTCAAAGACACACACCTTCCCAACTATCTTATACGTCAAACGACTCTTTTTCCAAATTGAAAAGGTGATTAAAATAGGAATAAAATAAAATTTCTTGAACCTAGTGACGTTTGTCAGCTGGTGATCCTCGCTTCAACTAGTACCAAGTTCCGGTTTCGCTCCCACACAGTGTCTGTGCTAATGGCCATAGAAAAAAAATCTTAGAGGCCCACAACAGCATAAAATTAGTTGACTTACTGGAATTCACATTGAGGTTAAGTGGTTGTGTTAGGCCTGGGATATTAGCTAAGTTTGTTGCTAAGATCTGTCCATTTGATGTCGTTAACAACTGTATCTGTTGGTTACCACCCGTTGCCAAGGAGACAGGGATACTGATGAATTGTTGCTGACCGTTCCCTGTAATGAGAATCATCTTTATATTGTACAGGTCTAAATATTGGGATATGAATGACTGTTCAGATATAAGTCTGACCTCAAAGTTATCTGAAAACAACCCTTTTCTGACAAGTATAGAGTTGTTGCTGTAAGTTGGTAACTTTTGCTAAAAATCCATGAAAAAAGAACATGGAAATAAGCAATATAAATGTAAATTTATTAAGGAATACATGTATCAACAACATTTTTTTTCTATGAAGAAATAACATTTAAAAATGTGGCAATAGATTTGCTTTAGATTTGAATATAGTGATGATTCTGTTTTGTTCACTGACTTGAGAGGAGCCTGATATTCTTGGACTTTTAGAGAAAACTTGAGCCAAGAAGTCAAAAATAATTTACCTGAAACCAACCAATAAAATAAAAAATAGTAATATCATTTAAGCAAAGTCTACATTTGACAATAGAATGGATCTAAAATGAATTCTATTTAATAGTATGGAAATAAAGTTTGTTTCACAAGAACAGAGAGACAGACAGACAGCTAGTTACATTTCATGTCCTCTTATTTGTGTTGCCAAAAAAAAAAAATATGAATTTGTACTATTATTATTGTGATTTCCCAGTAAAATTATAAAATTCATAAACTGAATACTTCATATACTAAAATGAAAAGAAAATTTATTCACTTTGAAAAGTTATTAAAACATCATGAGTTTTAAGAATTAATGACAAAATGAGCATTTTATAAACTAAATTATGAAAAAATGAAAAAGTTTTAAAGAAATAAGTGCATTGGAAAGCTTTTTTTTCAGCTTGTGCAAAACATTCAAAGAAATTTGAAATCAAACCCTAAACACTGGTTAAAACAAGCAATAGTTACCCATTGAAAAGTTACTTGAACCTGAAGGCAAATCTTAGTTAGGAAAGAGACAATGAACATTATGTACCCTTAATTTTGTAAGAGAGGTAACTAGAACAACAACCCAGCTCACTGAAAAACATCTAGCTCTATTTTGGAAAAGAATCAAGCCAAATTATCTCCCCTGATTGATATAAAAGGGCACATCTACCATGTCTACCTTAAAGATATTCTGTTTTTTTTTTCATGTACACGCCTGGGAAACTCGAAAGTCGCAACCATAATTCTGGGTCCCAGAATTTTGTGATTTACATTTAATGTAATAAATTTGAGAAATCGAAGAATGTCACTGCATGTATATTTGTTCAATAATTGTAAATAAAGCAAAAACAGTTTATTTTGTTCAATTAATAAGGTTAAGTTACATTTTTCCTTAACTCCGGACTTGTCCTGGTTAATAGAATCGCCTTGAAAATATAAAACCGATTTCTGGCTTAAAATACAGGCTTAATTATTATTTTTGGTATAATTAAGATCTGTGACAAATTTCACATGGAGTGACATTTTCTGATTCTTGCAAGAAAGTTCTTTCACTTAGTATAAATAAACTTCCGGGTAGCAATATTTGGTTGTGACTTGCAAGTTTCTCAGGCATGATGTAAAAGTTTCATCAAACTCCAGTGGCTAAAAATGAGTTGGGCTTACAAAGTGTGTATATAGACAGTCAGAAAGAAAGATAACTTTACTCCCCTTTCAAACATAATTAATCATGATCTTAGTGTACAAAATGTCATGAAAACTAGACTTTCAGTTTATGAGGAATAAACTGAAAGTCTAGAACATGATAAACCTACTAGGTATGGTAAGGCACACAGGAAGGGGGCTTCAACAAGGTCATGTCCTCTGGTTGAGGGAATGCTTTTTTTTAAATTATAATGATGCTTATTTTGATTGAGGTCAAAAGTTTTTGATATGATTTTTGAATGTACAAGTAGGCCATTGTAACACATAAAAGAAAGCTCAAAAGTTGCATGTACAAAACCCATAGGGGACAGGTTGTTTATGATCTGGTAAGCACCTCAAAAACCAGTGTTTAGGTGACTGTGTTGCTATGACAACATAAAATAGAGGACACACAACCTGCTTACCAGTAGATACTGGTATGAGGAGCTGCTGAATCGCCCCAAGGTGACCTTGGCCTTGAACCGACTGACCTGTGAGGAAAAACTGTGGTGATGCCACCTGTGGCTGTCCGAAGAGATGTGAGGGACTGGACATGGAAGTGATTGCACCTGTAATAAATAAATTGTTCAAATTATAGAAAATATTTTAATTGCTACTACAATTACCCATTTGTACTGGTACAATAGGGCAAAAAAATATTCCAATAAGGCATTGACTGCCCCAAAATGGCAAAGACAAAATTGTTGACACAAAATATAACAATATGAAGAAACTGATAACATAGTTCACATTTTATATACTGATTCATAAATTTCAATCAATTCAACCAAAATTAAGCAAAATGATTTTAATGTACATGTTTAACATCATAAGCAAATCCAAGTTAACATAAAGTAAAAATATAAATCTTAGAAAGTCCTTAATTTTTCCCCCGTAAGAAAGCAATGTTATGGACCTTAACTTTGACAAATATAGAAACATGTATGCTTAAGAAAGAAACAAGTCAAATGAAACAGGTTTAGATATATAACAGTGGCAAATTTACCATTTTCTTTGCCATCACCGTGGGCTGGTGAATCTGTGGCTGAAGGAAGATGAGACATGAACAGATGGTCTGTCAATCCACCGAGAGCGCTGGTTGCCATAGAAACAGTAGGCATGGAAATGGTTGGCATGGTGAAGACAGATGAGACAGTTGCCAATGGTGACTGTGTACTGGTGGCTGAGAGCATGACATCCTGTAACAGAAAACAATTAATGTAAAAAAATGTACATAATATGACGGAATACAAGTCTGTCCCTCCCGCTTACTTTCAGTTTCCACTCTCCTGTGATGGATCCAGAAATTGTCAAACAGGAGGGTACACAATTTAAAACAATCTTTTGGGACCTATTGTTTCATACAGTTCCAACCAATTTTTTGGGTCAAATGGGAGGATGCGCGCAAGCAGGCCAGTTCTTAATCTGCCATTGCTCCAACCCTTTCAATTGATACCCATGAGAATGTCATATCTTTGTAGTTGTCTTATCATTATACAATATAACATTGGGCTTGAATAATTTGAATTGTATACGTGTATTTTTATTTTGGGATCAAAACAACTAGATTTGACTGCTGGACTAAGGTTTAGGCCTGTAGTTGTTTTCAATTGTAAATTCTAAACTTTTTCATTGTTTTATTCATTGAAATTGTTATGTACACTTATTTAACAGTTCATTTTTATCTATATAAAATGTGGACTTGCTTACTGGTTTTATATACCCAATAAACTTGATTTTAATAGTTAAGGCTCATTATATAAATTTTAATATCACATAATAATGAATATTATTTTGCAGTACAGCAAAACCTAAGTCAAAATGCTTAAAGCACAGATCAATTCTAACCACTGTGCAATCAAATTGAAAAAAAACTCTAATAACTAAATACTTTTAATCGCTGAATCGTAAAAACTAACTGGAATAAAATCAATATTTCTCCTTTTATTAATCATCAATAGCAGAGATTGGTTAAACCATCATTGTGAGTTAATTTACTGTCTAAGAGAAGTTCTAAGACTTGTGGCCAGGAAATCAATAAACTTCTATAAGACCCAGACGTTATATAAAGACACATATGTCATTTAATGTGTATATCATTTCTTATGTTTGGGTTTAGGATGGGGGGGGGCATTTGTATGTTGTCAACTAAAACAGTTCACAGCGGCTACATGTAAATTAAGAGGGTGGACAGGGCATGAGCCACCTTTCTTTTAAACTGTGATTTTTTTTTGCATTATTTTTTTTCATACATTCGTTACTTCAGAAGATCATACTGCAAATGATACCCCTTGTTACTTCAGACCCAAACTCTGCATCTCCCTACTGTTCTATTCATAAATTTTATACATGTATTTATTTTTAGTTGGGAAAATGTGTACAGAAAACAAGTGATAGCTACAGGTCAGGAACACCCCATAAATGATAATTGGTAGCACAGCTAACCAGGACCAGAGCTCAAACACCAAATCAGCCTTCAAATAGACAGCACTGATTCCCAAGCTCAGCTGGTCAACACTGACTAAAAACCTACTTCACTACAGGTCCCACAACACCAACATAAACGTTATGAAATATTTGTCATAAATTATCATCTTGTTTCTCACACCCAACATTTTATTTTGTATATATATAAGCCTTTTGTTTGGAAAATACTAATAATTGTTATAAAGAGCATGACATGAGTTTTATTAAGGTCTTTATTAGTTCATGTGTAGTTCTTAAATGATAATGGCATATTAACATTGCACAATGAACATACATATATATTATTTATTATCAATTCAATGAGGAATTTCTTATATTAAGAAAGTGTACACTAAGTACGTATGTATCTATTTATACAGTTTTACTGTGGATTCATTTATTATTGTGGGTATCAATTTTAGTGGTTAAGCCAAAACGACATTTCGTTGATTTTGTTAATTTTGTGCTTTGCATATGTTGCTTAAAGGCCATAATAGAAAAAATCCCAAATTCTCATCGAAATTTCTTTAAATTTTTTTTTAAACGATAAGGGCCACAACCCCCAAATACAATACCAACCCTCCTTTAGTGGTAACTAACATCATTTTAAAATTTCATAACAATCGGTCAATATAAAGTTATTGCACAGAAACCAAATGTCTACAGACGACGCCGACAACGACCACATCGCCATAACATTATACGATCGCAAAAATTTTGCGGTCGTATAAAAATCCTAAATTCTCATCGAAATTTCTTTAAAATATGGGGTGGGCAGGAAAATTTTATTTTTTATCCATTTTGATAAAATATTTTGTCACTTAAAAGGAAATCGACCAAGACTGGACATATTTTGCCAAAAATTCAAAATAAAAAATTTTGAGGGGGCTGAAAAAATCAGGGGGGGGAGGGGATGAGAATCTAGAATATTTATTATATTAGCCTAAATGAAATCGATGTAAAAATAGCACTTTGTTTGATTTTTTTTTTTCATGCTACAGACACCCACAAAAATAACGAAAATTGATACCCAAGGAATATTAATGAAACCACAGTATTTAGTAAATTTACCTGCGGCTGTTTGTCCAAATTAGTATCTTTTTTTTTTAAAACATCTCCAATTTCACACAAAATAACCAAACATATCTATATTGAATTTTAATTTATTTCTTACATAATTGGTTCAAATATCTTTGTAAATGTGAGGACATGACTGTCATATGACCGTTAGATAAAAATCTTTGGAATAAATATTTGTTTGACTTGGAAAACCCATCTGTTTAAGTTCATTTCATTGAACAGATTCCAGAAGAATTTGTCTGTGAGACATTTTAATTTAAGAAAATCCACAATAAATGAACTGACTCATTTATTAAATTAAAGAAATTGTCTGGTATTACAGCAAATATTTTCAAATCAAAATATTGATTCCAAAAAACATTTTCATTTTCAAAATAAAATTAGGAAAACAATAACAGAGTATAAAACTAATTTAACGTGGGTAATATAAATTGATTTTTTTCAAATTTCCATTTAATTAAAATGTTTATTACACTGCATTGCTCTTACATGAGCTCTATGGGAATATGATGATGAAATGACATTTTCAAAATGGCTGTTTTCCATTGTGGATATTTCAAATTTACGTTTATAATATAGGTTGTGTCGCATACATGCACTTATTCCACATCTCATTTTCTTCTATATAAATTTAATAAACAGAAATTAAATTACAAGAAAATGTCCACAAGAACAAATGTTCCCCTTTTCTAAGCTTGCAACATGTCCTTTCTTTTCACAAACAGTCTGGACCATGAAGTTGTTGTAAGGGTTATGACCTTATGATTTTTTTTTTCACATCCTGATGTATGAAGGTATAAAGTTTCATAATGACCATACTACTATCATTTAAAAGTAACTTAAACCTAAAGTTCTACCTATTTTGGGGACAAACACATGTCCCTTGTCCTTGAAGCAGGCTATAATTACACATATACACCTTTTAACACCCCTTTTCATCCCATCCTCTAAAGTTTTAATGTACATATTCAAGTACAAAAACAGTAGTTTTTTCTGACTTATTGAACACTGTACAACACTGACCTAGCCGAAATATAAAAATATGACAATCTCATAGGAATTTACTAGCCCAAATTAATCTTTAGTAGCCCAAGGCTTCAGGCTACCTGTTGACAGTGAGCAATGCCTTTCTCCCCTCAGTAGACTATAAGCAGACCTCCCTTCCCTTTTTAAAAATTTCTGGATCCACTTCTGCATTCAATTACATTTTTTCCATTTTTGCAGTGAATTAAAAAAAATTTTTTACCCTGGATTACCCAACATAACTCTTGTAAATAACTTAATAATGGAAATGCAGAAACAGACTGTCTAAACATTTTATTTGTTTTATCCCTGGAAAATTTAACAAACTCTGAAACTGTCATATTAAATTATTCCATCAGCATTAATTATCATGGGTTGCTACTGACAGACCTAATACACATCTCCCTGTAAAAACAATCTATCAATAATTCTCCATCAAAATGCAATCTAATTAACAACATCCTAATTCAATATTGATTTTGCACTGCAGAGCGCTTTCAGAATTCAAGCTGACAAAAAAAATTCATACAAAAAATTAATTATGATTTTCTAAAATTTAGCCATCATTCAATAATTCGATTCAAAAATCTTTTTTGAAATTAAGTAAAATTGACAAAAATCTAATTAATTACATAACACAGAGTTAAAATTTTACCTTCCTATTTCATGTATGTTGTAAGACGACATATTAGTATTCCCCATGATGAAAGTTGCTGTTTGTAATAACCTATGTATTGATGCTCGCCTTCCAACCAACCATGCATACTTTCATAATATACCCAAATTATTTCCCTATAAAACCACCCTTTATTTAGATAATATACCCAGTTGAGCTCACACTTTCCATTTAAAATGACCAAACATGTTTTGTAGTGGCTAAATGAAACCTTCAAGACAAACGGCCATTTAAAACTAAATGTCCATATTCTTTATTGGGATTTTATTGTGTCGATTTCTAAGGATTTAAAAATTTACTTCTTAAAAAGATGAAGTTTCGGATTTTTCACTTTCATTTAAAATTTCTCATACCATTAACATAGATTTCCTAATGAGGTCTCATTTATTATTATCATTGTGTTTACCTGTTGTTTAATATGCAGGGGAATCCCACCTGTTGAGTATAGCAAACATGGAGGACGCCGACTGAAGGAATGTACGGCTTACCTGCTTAATAATGGCGGACTGTGCCAGCTTGGCCGCATCGGGTTTGGTTTCTCCATTGAGGGCTTCTGACGTGACCTCATCGCTGGAATCCCCGTCCATATCCATGGGGTCTAAACCGACGGGCGCCACTTTGACTGTTTATAATAATCGTCACCGACAAGTCACAATCTAACTCCTGAAAATACACAAAAATTCCAGAGCATTGCGGAAAACGTTGGAACTAGTACCAGAAACGATTGTCATAGGACCCATATGGGGGCAGAAAAGTCAATTTTGGTATTTTTTATTCCCTCATCACTTATAAGAATTCTATAGAGAATAAGAAAAATATTTTTTTTAATTATTAATAAATCATGTTAATATAAGCACCTTGCATGAGATGACTAATTATTAATTCTCAGAACATTGGCGATGTGAATATTAGATGGCTCGACTCATTATCATAACCAGCGTCATCATCATATCCAAATAAGTCGGAGAAAAATCCCCCAGCAATCCTCAAGATGATTCTCATAAAATATTACAAGAAAAATGTCGACCAATCACAAGCCAGAGATGCTTTAGTTCGTTTATGGCTTTATTGATACAGAATGCATTACTAATACTGATGTTTTTTATTTTCATTTTTACGGGAAAATCGATAGAGAATTCCCAAGACTTAATTGGATTCAAAACCATGACTGATTTATAATGAGATTTCAAAGAAATCAATCTGAGTAGATCAATATTCTAACTTTATTCCAAGTTTGGTAGCATTAATTTCATATCCAATGTTTGCATTAGTCATAGCAAAGACAACGGATTAAGGCAGCTCCCTCATTTATTATGCAGTTCCATTAATTGCATTGCAGATACTGGTTTTCATTACAGTTCTATGGCTGGTTCATGAATAATTTATGATAGAAAAAAACCTTATGAATACAGAATAGGAAACTCAGTCCCATTAGCATGATTCTTCTAGTTTTTACATATAATGTATGTTTTATATATACATGAATTTATACAATGTATAGTCACTTTTTGAAGCTCCAAAGAACCACTGAAGAGTCCACTGACCCCCTGTCAAAAATATACTTTCCCTGAAAGTTAATTAACAGCATATGAAAAAAAAATTACAGGGCAATGTTTGCACATAAGAAACCAAGGTGTACTAATGGAGCCATCAGATGTTGACTTGTAAATCCAAAAAAACATACAATATCATTAGACATCAGAGCATTGATGGATGTAGTTGACAACATCTGAGTTTTTATATTGAAAATCTTTTTTTGTGAAATGGTTGTAAAAATGGGGATGGTTTGGACACCTGTTTTACTAAACAGTGTCATTTCCAGCTCCGTTTACTTAAGGCCTTTTTATACAATACAATGCCTGAACCAGCATAAATTGAAATTTTTGTTGTTGAAATGTATTGGTCTTTCAGATTCATGAAATTTATACATGGTAATTATACATTTACATGTACATGTATCAAACAGATCAACTACATGTAGTTTATTCAACTTAATTCTATATGATTCATGTGTTCAACAGATAAGCATACTTTACTTTTCTGTAAAACTTTTCTTTAATTGATTTGTATATTTGTTTGGGTATTTTGTTATTGAAATAAAGGTCAAGAGGAGATAACTCTGAAAATACACTTAATCATTTAATGACTAGTCACTTGTATCTTCTGTGAGTCTTCAGCTCTAATATGGTTAAACAGGAATATGTTCAAAAGTTTTTTTCTTGTCATTTACATATATAATCATATTATATTCAAGTATTGCTGTTCTACACTATCCAAAGATTTTACCCACTGGTATACCAGGTACCTTTAGCTTTATGTATACCAGTGGGTAAAAATTTTGGAAAGTATAGAACAGCAATATTTTACAATGTTTTTGTTTGCTAGAATTTGACTCGGCATATCAGCTGTGGAAACTTCTGCAGCAGTAGAAAAAAGTTACTTACAATGTGTTATGAAATCAGCTTAAACAGATACATGTACAGGTACATATGGACGATATAACATTTTTCAACAAAATGAACGATGTAATTCATCCAACTTCCACTTTTGCAACAAAAGAAAGTTTAACCAATGACAAACTTTAAAATACCTTGGCATGTGAGAGATTTTATTTCAACTTTTATTTAAAGTCACATCATAAAACACCTGAGTTGCTAGTTACTATTTAATACTGTCCAGTCACAACCTTGATTTACTCAGAAAGTAAATACTATTGGTTGACAATAGACAATATCTTATTGGTCAAGTCAGGAGTCCACGAGGGGCAAATAGAGCATAAACATCAAGATGTAAAGAACAGTTAGTATTGGGTGACAATAATGCGGGTCATTCAAAGGTAGCGTGTAGAAAATTTAACTCAAATGTGTATTTATTTTTATTTTGAAGCCGATTGGTTGGTAGTGTTGCAAACAATATATAGTCCCCTAATCAACCCATACATTAATGTCAATGTCCAAAGGGTAATAATTCCAGTTAACATATTTGGAAATCTTCACTCATCTGACTATTAATAACAGATTGGGTCAAATTCTTGGCAATTATTTTAAGCTAACATATTTCATATACCGGTACAGTACAGTGTACATGTATTGTTTTTTTTATTAAATCTATTTAATTTTTAAGATTTTTGTTATCTTATTCCCTGTCATATACATGTACATATACAAACAACATGTACATATGTATGGAGTTGCTGAAGATATTACTTTTCAAAGATCCTCTAAACCATTTTTTTATTTCTTTTATGAAATTTTAAACCCATCTTAATAAAGCTTTTTAATTGATCTAACATCATAAACATGCTAACATTAGGCTAACTGAGAGCTGTCTGATAATTCCTAAAGGGGATACTTTACTATTGATCCTATAGCAATCTAATTTTCTCTCCATTTATAATTGGACCCAGATCCATTACTCAGTAATGAGATGCATACAATATCCTAAAGTAGCCAGAATTGATTTATTGATTCAAATTGTGGAAATAACAAAATATTTCTTCCTCAATTCACCAAATCAAATAATATGAATTTATTCAGGAGTATTGTTTGTAGAATTGATTTAGATATGAGATAGATTTTCATTAATTATGCTAACAGTAGTTGAGGTACAAATGTATCCTTCAATGGTAAAATGATTGGTCTTATGTTTGTACATATGATTAATAATTTAGTTCAATAAATGAGAATTTATTTAATTGCAAAATTTATTATATTGGGACACACATAGACGATACATAATAGAATGAAACGGGTGCTATAAACAAATGCTCTATTAATGAAACAACAAAATTGTTCTTGCAATAATTTGTAATGAAAAAGGGGCCATAACTCTTGTTTTTTTATTTGTTAACACTGATTTTTTTCTCAGTGTTTCTTTAATTTAAACTTTAAATACTTGTTCAAGATCCTAAATACATGTATAAAAATACATTGTACATGTATCATTCACTTATAATGTTTTAATATATTGTTTAAAGTGTCCATGTACATGTATATATGTTCTCTCTAAAGCTCAAAGTAGATGCTCTCAATAAGGCAGGTTTTTTTTTACCTTAAAATGTATTAAGACATACATGTATATTATGTTTTGAAAACTAAGGCAAAATCTATGAAAGAAAGTTTAACGGGGAACAAAATTGTCTCCATCAACAGCATTTTAATAGAACTTTAATATTATCAAGAGATAAAATTTTGGAGCCCTACAATAAACCCTCAAAATCATTGAGTGCATCACTTTTAAATGATAATTTTTAACTTTTAAAGATTAATTAGGGGTGCCGAATACATAATGTAATTATAAATCAAGTCAACAACAAACATGCATGACAAATAAATAAACAGATTTTTAAAAACACAATTTACAACCTCCTACATCATGTACATGTATTTGTAAAATGTATTTAATATTGAAATAATGTTTAAGGCTTTATAAAAAAACCCAAAAAATCAAATATGTTGATGTGTTTACAATTTTCATAATCTCCATGACAACAGAGATGTGTATTCCGTGATCAGCATCAGGAATCAAGTGATGAAATGGCTTCCACACAAAAATCAATACACATTTCTGAACAAAGAATGCCATTCTATTTTCATTTATTTTCTTTTTAAATCTTAAAAGATTCCGTCTTTAAAGAATATATTAGATAAATTATGATAATAAAAGATATTAATATGTTAACATATAATATATGCAGCAATAAATAATATAATATTAGCATCTTCTTACCTCTAAAATTCTTCTTCTGAAGCCAACAGAAAAATGTTTACCAAATATGCAATTTCTAGCTTGATTTCGGACTAATGAACATGATTTTGTACATTTTGTTATTTTTAACTTGATGTTTGCATTTTAAAAAGCACATGGTACACTTTATAAATTATGCTAATTTTGATCAACATAAATAAATATTAGATTAGCTGTCCCAACCTACCTGACCCAACGACAGAAATAGTTCTTTGTGGCCGCGGAAGAATATTGTTTACTAAAATGTAACTGTTCCCAAATTAGTCACTGGGGTATTTTAGGGAAAATCAAGATTTATGAATACGTTTAAATATTTGGAAAATTGGCTTTATCAACCCATTTACAAATCTTGACTTTGTTGGTCAACTAGTATTCTGAAAAATCAAATTATGAACGCAGCAATTTAAGCATGCAAACTAAAATTAGTATGATGACGAATTACCCAGCAGGTGCCCCTCAGTAGCCTCTGAAAAATATAGTTCCCAAATAAATGAGTGTGATTTCAAAAATATTTCAAATATAATTTATCTTTATCCCCAAATGATAAGAAAACACAAATTCTTTAACCATAGTGATGTTTAATATCCATATAAAGAATTTCAAGGTTAAAAATAGCGTTCTTAAATTTAAAGATCATGTGACACTGAAGACAAAATGGCGTCTGCTGCAGAAGAAATAGAAGTGAGTAAAAATTACTTTTGACTGAGAAAATGAAAACACGTTTAGTTTAATTTTCTCAGCTTTTGAAGATGATTTTCAAGTTATAAATATACATCAATTTTTAAAACACATGTTAAGATATGTATATTTTAAAGGCTTTTTCATGATAACAATTATTGACGACAAAGGCTTTCATGAAAAATAAAAACAAAAATTTATTAAAATTCTGAATGGGCATCTAGGAAGGGGTGTTAAACATTTTAAACGAATACTGTATCTTAAAATGCATGACAGCTGACACTTACAAACATATATACTGTATTCATTTTTAATACGCTTCCGAAGGGAGCGCTATTGGTAAAAATGTCACTATTTAAGTTGTATTATGGGCTGAATTTTCCTTGAATAATATGATGCAGGTTAAACCTGTGACGCTCCCGAAGTTTGAACGTATCCTTAAATATTTTACAAGCTAAAATAAGTTTTCAAATGTTTATTGGGAAATTAATTGAAACAAATTCTTATTCGAAAATAAAAACAAAGTAGCTTTTCTTGTGGGTCCTTTGTGCGCTTAATGACGTCAGGAATTTTCAAAGAAAAAAGCGTTAAAAAGACGCAGAAAGTCCGGATAACCGCGCGTGATTTACCGGACGTTGAAGGAAAATTGAGCCCATAGTACAACTAGAATATTGACATTTCTACCATTATCGCTCCCTTCGGGAGCGTATTAAGGTCCAGTATAGCATGCTTGTTTTCCCAAACTTTTGGCATCTTTTTAACGCTGTTTGCTTTGCAAATTTTGAACGTCATTAAACACACATGTAACCCACAAGAAAAGCTAGTCTGTTTTTATTTTCGAACAAAAAAAGGAATACAATTAACTTAGGGAGCGTCACAGGTTTAACCTGCCTCTTATTATTGTAATAGAATAAATCAATTAGCCTTGCATTCATGCAAGAAGACCTTCAGCATACTGTAATGGCATATTTCAAACCTGATTTCAACCAAAACAAATATCTTTGTTGAATTTCATACATGTCATAGCACAGTAATCATGGTAATACATGTATATGTGATCTGTAATCCAAGTAACAATAATCCAGAAAAGAAAGCAGCAACTGAGAAATTTACAAAGTAACAAGTTATTTAGAACTTTGACGAAAAGAGTCTACTTCCTACTTAAAGTTCTGATTTCATTTTTAATGGAATTCTTTACTGAATGTTGATACATCATGTACATTGTAGCACTACATTTGTGTTTCAGAAGTCAATTAAAAATTGTATATTAAAGAAAAATAAAGTAACTAATTGGGTCATTTATATTTATGGGACAGTTTTTTATTTAACCTCCAGGATTTGTTAATTGGACTAACAAATTCTTAATGCATTATACTAATTTCAATTAAAATATCAAAATAGATTTTTTTGATTTTTTTTTAGTTTAAACTCTTAAGATTTTTTATATTATCTTGAAAAGCAATAAAGAATAATAATTCAAAAGGGTCTCCAAACACAGTTTTATTGTGTTTCTGAAAATAATATCCAAGTCAGCACTGCACTTACACTGTGCTCATAATATGTATAATCATAAAATTTCTTTTCAAGTTAAGTCTTTAAGACTTTTCAGAACCTTTGAGATACCATGCATAAGCAGGCCAAAACAAAATTTATGTTTGATTCTTGCTTAGGTAGGTAGGAAATTTTTTTTTTACAAAATTATTTTACATTGAGTCAGTGGGGAAGCAATCCCAACTTTAACGGTGCTTGTCCCAAAATGCCAATAAAAACTTCAGGTAGAGCCCAAAAAATAGGGTAGGTACTGGTAGGGAAGCAGGAAACAGACATATATATTTTTGGGCCTCATAACATTTCTCTTTAAGTTAAGTCATTCAGACTTTTCAGATCCCTAAACCTTTGAGATGAACATTAATTTAACAACTACATGTATTCTGCATCAGTCACGTCAATCTGTATAATAGAAAGTGGTGGTCACAGTTTTTAATTATCAACATGCATTACAATGTAGATATTGTCTTTTTTTTTTTTTTTCAGACAAGTGATGATAGCGATGAGAGTACAGAAGAATCCGAGGAAGAAGAGGTAAACTTGATATGAATACCAACATTAGACACTATAGGATTGGGCTTGAATCATGTGTAGTTTATTTTCAATCCAGGGCTAATTGCAAAAAAAATGTCACATTGAAGGTTGCTGGCTGTTTTCTGTTTAAGATTTTTAAAATTATCCTTAATAATATTGTAGGTTATGTTGTGTACACTTATTCCAAAACACATTATCTTCTATTTTAAGAAAACTAGATTTTATTGCCACAAAACTTTTTATATGATAATTATATTTTGAGACAAATGTGCATACATGTATTTGCACACATTTAAACATACTTAGAATAGACAAGACATACACAATCTACTAAAAGCAACTCTTATAACATTTATAACATAAAAGTTATTCATAAAATATACATGAATGCATGAAAAATAATAACCCGCCAAAATAAGTATGGGTACTGTAAAACAACTTGATTTATGGGCTGTGTCACGTACACTTATTCCACACTGTGATTTTTTTTCTATTGTCTTGCTTTGAATAGCAAAATTATGTTATTACATTAAATATCAACATCCTTCAATAGTCGAGGGTTTGTCTTTATCTATTCAGGAAGAAGAACCCAAGTTAAAGTATGAAAGAATCAGCAATGATCTAGTGGACATTCTAAAGAAAGACTGTATTAGCTGTTTGGCTGTTCATTCTAAGGTATTAAGTTGTATACAATGATCTTGCAAAAATAAGTTGTGTAGTGAGCTAGTTTCAAATAAATGGGCCAGACTTTTAACATCAAGTCTGGTGCATCCTTGTTAGGGGTAAAACATAAATGGTCTGGTCTCCAAATCTCTCTTGACACCAATTGTGAGAACAATGCTCGTCTTTTGGTAGAGACCAAAATTATTGTCAGGGGAGTGCAATACCACAAGCATGTTAAAGACCTGATTGTAGAGTTCAATAAGAGTAAGGCTCAATGGGCCTTGATAGCATAATGCAAACTGGAGAGGGGAATCATATTATATCATAGATGCATACGAACTACTGATTTTTCATTGTGAAATAAAATCTGGTAAATTCACAGTGTGAATAACCAAAATATTTTCACTTTTACGGCATTTCCCGCCAAACTTTCTATTATGACATTGTGAATTGTACTGTGTTGTCGGCATGATTGCTGATGACTAAATTCATACACCATTCATAAATTTCTTTAAAAAATTAAATATAGGCGTTTTAATCTATGTAATAGATGGATAATCAATAAGAGCAAATGGATAACAAAAATATGATAAGTTGTGCGGGATCCCACTCAGATTAAACTTGAGCGCGGAACTTGATGCATTCGTCGACTTGTGATCATATTTTGGTTATTCACTCAACCAAATTCATTATCCTATAAATATGGACATACATCTTGTTTTCCAATAAGTAAAGATAAATAAGTTTGATATAGTTTATTTTTTTAAATTATGTCTTGGTCCAATGTTGTTCTTAAATCAAACAGAATGCTAATTATCTATGCTGTGCCTTAAAATGAACATTATATGCTAATTAATATGAAAATGTTTTACATGTTTTCCTAAAGTCAACACTTTATGATATGTTCTAGTTTGTGAGTAGATTTAGGCAGCATTAGCAAGCACGCTTAGATATAACATATAATTGTAATACTTCAGTTTTGAGCTGCAGTAATTTGCTAACAAAATGTTGCTACTGTACTTAGGTAAATGTATGATTGTATTACTTCACATTTTAGTCATGTTAGTAGCAGGAACCCATAAGGGAATGAACTACATGTGTATGTATTGTATTATTTCAGTTTTTAGCGGCAGGAACACACTGGGGAATGATCTATATTTTGGACCACATTGGTTGTCATATAAGAGACACAGAAATTACAGCAGTGAGTTTATGTTTAGCCGATGTGTAAAATAGCGATAATAATAGTAATACATCATGCTATGATTTTTTTATAAAAAAAAATTGTTACACAGACTAAAATATTGTCTTTACGCCAGCTATAAATGTTTAAGTTAAGTTTATACATAAAAATTTCCTGATATTAAGCATTGATCTAACAACTGAAAGATGCTGTAAATAATAGAAATACAAACATTATTATCTACTGTAAACCATGAAATTTCCATGGCAGTTTAATTTTGCATTGCCACTGCTAGCGTGAAAATTAAAGGCACTAATATATTTCTTTTCCATTGAAGTCTATGGACAATAACATTACAGCACTAATTCAAAACTGCGCAAACATAAATTCAGACGTCCTACCTTGAAATAAAGACAGCTCGAAAATTTCCAGATTTACATTATACAAAATACAACCACCATCAATTTGTTAACTAGAATGGATTTCCATCAATAGATATGATATCAAACAATTATTAGAAAATTAGTTTTACATAATTATAACCTACATAGTTTATAAAAAATCGTGTGTTATATGAATATTTTACAGGCAATTGAGGTAATATTGTTTTAAAAATCTATTGTTCCCCCAGAAATCTCTGGCACAAAAAAAACATGTTATGAACCAGGTTGACTTTTATCAGATAATGATTTATTAGAATATTTCAATATTTCCAAAATAATTTTTGTAAGAAGTTCTTATATATGCATTTTGTGTGGACAACATATTAAACTCTCATAGTCAATTAAAATTTGATTTCAGCAAGGGTTACTTCCCTTTATCCAATATTTTAATGAATAGATGTTTTTAAAGTGTACATGACAGAGCACAATGATCACAAAAGCAAGCTTCCAATAATACCAATGATCATTACTGCACTATCATACATGCACAATAAGTAATTCCCAAGATTATGAAACAGAAATCTAAGAAACAAATACATGTATCCTTTTTTTATTCCTGGTTAACAGGTAAAATGTAATTACATGTAGTTGCTAGATATGAATGTTTATGTTGGTGTCAAACATGTCCTCAAAATATAACAGTAACAAACTAAGT
Source organism: Arcuatula senhousia (assembly GCA_963971305.1). Lineage (NCBI taxonomy): Eukaryota > Metazoa > Mollusca > Bivalvia > Mytilida > Mytilidae > Arcuatula > Arcuatula senhousia. Next base: position 1,788,467 of record OZ020315.1, read on the forward strand.
AAGTTTTCATGACAATTACTATGCCCATCTACAAAAGTAGGGGGGGCTATAAAATGTTCTGATCTGTTTGTCTGTCTGTCAGTTCATCCGTCTGTCCCAAAGTTTGGAAGTTGAGGCATTTTGTCTTTTGGAAATATTCTTGTTATTAGTTCATTTATTCAAATCTGTAAGTTTATACACTCCCTGATAATGGTAGAAATGTCAATATTTTAGTTGTACTATGAGCTGAATTTTCCTTCAACGTCTGGTTTTCCCCAACTTTTGGCGTCTTTTTAATGCTTTTTTCTTTGAAAATTTTATATGTCATTAAATGCACGCGTGACCCACAAAAGCTATTTAGTTTTTAATTTGAACAAAAAATGAATAGAATTAATTGTAACTTCGGGAGCGTCACAGGTTTAACCTGCCTCAAATTATTTTACACATATATCACAAGCTGAAACATTAATACTTAATTTGTAAAGCCTTTGATCTTTTCCTTATTAATTAAAGAGTTAATTTTATGTGATTAAAAATAGCCAAAACCCAGATGCTGAACCCGTAATAATTACAATCTGATGATGTCTTGCGATGGATCCCGTTATGATTACGCATGGTTGTGACTAGTGTTGTCAAATTAAGTTGTGTTAGACTGTTGGTTTATTTTCATACAATGTATTTTCAAATAAATCAGGATGTAAAAAAGATAAGATTTTACCTGTTTGATAAAAAAATTAAGAAAGGATATGGAGTAAATAAACATGAGACCACAATACATATGTTTATACCAACTGCATTTAATTTTATGAGCTGTATGGCCATTTCCGAAAATTATTCCTCATCAGCAGCATTAGAACCCAAACAAAGGAAATTTATCCACAATTCAAAAGATGTTCAAAATGCATTGAGCTAAATGAAATCCAAATACTAGTATATATAGCTAAGGGCAAAACTACGATGGAGGGAGTTGAACCTTATGTTTTAGAATTTACATAAATTTATATAGTGGTTAAAAACAAAGTGTACACATGAGAAGTACAAGTACACCATATCTAAAAAAATAAAGAGCATACATCTTAAACACGGGGAATTGTTCTACATGTACTAACTCCACACGGCATAAAAGACAAACTACGGTAATAAAAAAATTAAGAAAGGATATCTTTAAGATGTCAAGAGCTTGTTGTTTGAATGACCTGTTGTTTATTCCAGCATTCCACGACTGTGAACCAGATCAGCATTGATGATAATGGGGATTATGTAGCCAGCTGTTCTGATGATGGGAAGGTAAGTAAAGTAAATCAGGAATGGAACCAGTTTATGTTTCTACTAGTAAACCAGAATATGGACAAGGATAATGTTGAGTAGTTTGTCTGATGTAGAAGTTGAGGCATACTCAGACCTGTCAAGTGTCACGCAACTCGCGTGAGACTCACGCATCTAGCCGGCAATTTGGCGGCAAATTTCTTTGATCTTTTAATTTTTTTCCTTTGATCTTTCAATTTTTCATCGAATCTCACGCATGCAGCTCATAAAAACTTGACAGCCCTGCATACTAATCAACTAGTGTCAGGCCATTTAAAACAAATTAATTAGAAAATTACAAAAGGTATTTTACTGGAGGGATACATGTATGTAGTAAATTGTGAATTTAGTCTAAGCATCTTATTTTGTGCACACTAATTTCATAACTTCATTGAACTTGTGTTGCTGGTACATGTTCCAGTCTACTTCTGGTAATTTACTAAAGATTTTAAGTTGATTTCTTTTGAAACAAGAGTAGATTTTTTTAAAATATGCATACTACATGTATATATCACAGCTTGAGGAGATTTGAGTTGGACAACATCCATGTCCTGATATTTGTATATGTATTTATTAAAGACATTGTGATGAATAAAATCAAAAGGGCTGTTCCAGAATTAATTGTTTGTGGGGGTGGAAGGCACTAAGCCACTATAATTAAAATTGTATGGGTGGTGGTATTTTTAGATATTATCAAATGCAACATAAAGGGGAAAAAAATTAAAATTTTATGCATGGTGGGCATGAAAAAAAAAGTGCCTTCAGGCCCCCCTACATTTATTTCTTGAATAGCCCTAAGTAATTAAATTCAGTTGATTTTGAGATTATGATCCATTTCCAGGTTCTGATAACAGGGTTTTATACAACAGAGAACAACCAATCACTACACTTTGATAGACCAGTGAAGGCGGTGGCTATGGACCCCATGTTTTATAAGCATGGCAGTGGGAAACACTTTGTTACGGGAGATGATAAGGTTCTCTTATGATCAGAAAATTTTGTTCATCAATGCTGGCATTTGGAATTTGGAAAGAGATATAAAATAATAGAATCAAATTGTAAGATAAAAATGTATTCTAGCAAATTATGCTCATACTTTCTCTGACAAACAAAAAAAGAAAAAAAAATCAGTTTTTATGAGAAATTAAAACTGTATTGGTCCTGCTGTAAAGACATAAGAGAATGATCATTTTTATAACATGGGTTTTATGAGCTTATCATCCTGCTGTCATCTGGATGAACAACTTGTTTTTATGACTTAATATTTTATTCTTTTAATATTTATTTTTAGCTAATATTAAATGAGAAGGGAGGTTTATTTAACAGAAACAAGACGACCTTGCTACACCAAGGTGAAGGTCCAATTAGAGAGGTCAAATGGTGTGGAAACTTTATAGCCTGGGCCAATGATCTGGTAATTCAAATGACTAGTAGTGTTTGGTTATGTGTAACTTTTAAAACTTGCATTCGACATTCAAACCCAGGGAGTCTCAGGAAGTAAAAATATTGCTCACATGGGGCAGATCGAAAACAACCTGGGTAATGACATAGTAATATAATATGTAACCTAGATTGTTCCGAATGTACACTTTTATTTGTTACAAAGATCATTGACCCATACAGAAAAGGTGTCACCAGCATTCTGTTTTATGTTTCAACCTGGCAAAAAATAATCTACCTAGGTTACCTAGGAAGGGAATGTCGAATGCACCCTTTGTGTCATAGGTAATATGATACAGGTTAAACCTGGTAAGCTCCCGCAGATAAAGTTTATTATTTATATATGGTGCCTCATGATACCCATAATTTTGAGGAAAAAAAAACGAACCTGCTAACAGAACAAGGAAGTGAATTGCCTCGGACGCGGACCTCGCAGAACGCACCTTTTAAATATTTCTTCTTTCATTTTCGAATGCAAAGCCGGTTAGAGAGAAATTTGATTACTGAGGACAAAGTAAATATAATGGCTACTGGAAATGAAATTTGTCCGCTGAAGTATTTAATTTATTTGTTTGGTTGATAATGCACCGCTTTCTTTGGGGGGGGGGTCTTGTTTCGCGAAAATTAGAATGACATGTTCCCGCGCTTCTGTCATTTTGTTTTGATGGATGCGACCTCTAGTGATAAAATAGACGATGCCTGAAGTCCTTATTTTTTATTTAAATTCTTTACATTTAAAACATTTCATAGCTGGAAATACTTGAAATAATTTATATTAATACGATAACTATGTTTATTATTTTTTAAATTGAAAATTCCAAAAAAGGAATTTAATTTTGCATTCCGTGTTATTGGGTGCGAATTTCAGACTAGCTTATACGTCTTCCGGTTTAAGGCATCATACTCAGTCAATTTAGCTCCCGCTCTGCGGGAGCTTAATATATACTGAGATGTGGAATTTGTGCATAAGATACAACTTTTATAAATCAGCTCACTATTAACATTTACACTAAAAAACAGCCAGCTCACCTTCAACGTGACAAGTGTCTGATTGATTACTACTTGTAGTATTGCAGCTGTCCGCTAGATAACAAAATAGAAAATAAAGCAACTCAAAGATTGATTTCCACTATAAATGTCAGTAAAAGGTTTGATACATCACAAAAAAATAAGCTAATGAACACGTTTAAAGAAAGAAATATGGAAATATAATCATACAGAAATATCCCATTTTTAAGGTATACTTGGCCTGAACGATATGTTTATATTCATTATGTCATAAAATATACAAAAAGTAAATCTCTTGACACCCTAATAAATGTATAATGATATCCTCTTCAATATCTATTTTAGGGAGTGAAGGTTTTCGATATGAGCACAAGATTAAGGATTACCTTCATTCCAAAGGAACATGGGTAAGAAAATACATATTCCTTCAAAAATGAACTGAAGAAAGGGATATGGGGTAAATGTTCGACATAAAAATCAAGGATGTCCTAGGGTACCAAAAAAACGTAGACGTTAAAGAGATGTGGAATAAGTATACGCGACACGACCAACATTAAAGAAACGGCAATTTAAAAAATCACAATGGAAAACAGCAAGCAGTCTTCAACATGACCAGAGGTCACTGCTCGCTGTCTTGCATTGGCCCAAGACTAAATATACAATACATAAGATTCAAACAAATCCCTAGAATATCAAAGAAGGACCCATTTCTGGACATAAAACAAAAATACAGATAGTAGACAAGGACAAACAAAAGCTTTGACAAGGATTCCTGGCTTAGGACAGGCACATATAAAATGTGGCGGTTAAACTAGTTTTTTGGGCCCAACCTTCCCCCTATTGTTTATCTTGTACAAAGCACAAAAAATAACACACTTTAAAAATCAAATGGATAAAAGTTCAATTCAGCAAGAGTTCCCTTGGAACAGACATTTTTATTTAGTAACCCAAGTTCTGTTTTATTTTTAAACCCTTGGTGCCCTTGGAAGGAATGTCGAATGCGCCTGGTATAATCTTGCAGAATAGATTGTTTTTTAGAATATTTTTAAAGGGTTAATTTGGGCTTCGTTGGGTAAAAAAAAAACCTGTGAATTTAATTAATTTTCATGAAACTATAAACTTCATAGTCTATAAAATAGATTGGTTACAGTATATTGTAATATGGTGGATTTTTGCTTCATTAAAAAAAAACAAACAAGAAAATTAATTTCTGTGTTGTGCCAATAAAAGGACAAATACTTTGGGAAAAATAAACCTCACAAACATATTTGAAGACTGACATTAACTATGAAACTTAAAAAAAAAAACTCATAAAAATATGATTTTGAAATTGTGGATTCCCTATGTTTGGGACTTTGGGTTCTAGTGCTGCTGACGAGGAATAAATTTCTGAAATGGCCATACTGCTCATAAAAATGAATTGCGGTTAGAGTTTACATACATGTATGTGTTGTGGTATCATGTTCATTTACTCCATATCCTTTCATAAAATATTTAAATGTATATCTTTTACAATATTTTATAATTATATTCCAGCTATCGTCCAGAAATGTACCGCTGTAATCTCTGTTGGAGAGATGAGAGGACCTTATTTATTGGCTGGGCGGACAGGGTTAAGGTATCAATGTTAAAGTCTCCTTGGCCTACATTATCCACATGAATGACTGCAGTTAAAGTTTTGGTTAAAGTCCATAACTCAGCAACTGCAAGTAATAGAGAGATGATATTGGGTCAGTGGGTACATCTTGGATAGTTATCAGCATCTGTACCAAAATAAAGTCACTTTGACCTACATTTTCTACATGAATGACTCAGGTTAAAGTTGGTCCATACTTCTGCAAGTGGTAGAAGAATGATATTGAGTAAATGGGTATATCTTGAATAGTAATTAACATCTGTTCCAGATTTATGTCACCTTGACTTACATGTGAATGTAAAGGGCAAAGGGATTAGCTGACGTGTGCAACTGCTCCATTTCTTTATTATATTACTGTGAAAGTACTTAAATTCGTGGGTATCAATTTTCGTGGTTTGACCAAATTTTACAAGTTCGTGGATTCATAAATTCGTGGATTTTTTATTTTGAAGGAAAAAAAATTGTTGGTATTTGTTGATCTGTTTACGATTTCAGCAAACGAAAGTGATCATTTTATTTGTATATTAAATTTAACTTTATATTCTTAAATAAACAAATGCAAGTTAATTTTCTTCCTCAAAAGGTAACTGCCAATGATTAATGTGTTAACGAGCTTGATTATCTTATTAATTAAGCTGTAAAGGTGTGAAAAACAGCTGGCAAGACTAAATTGATTTATGCTGATCAAAGGGATATTAACTATTGTTAACATTGTTTAGATTATCCTAGGGGTGTTTGTATAACGATTTGGGACTGTTTATGGCTTCAGGTGACAGGACATGATTATGATTTTGACAATCTAAAAAATATTTCAATTGATATTTTATGTACTCAGTATTTTTTCCTATGTACATATTCAGTTCAAAAGAATATTGAAAATGAACACTTTACAATAAAACATTTCAATAAACCGGAAGTGTATTCATTCTTAAAAAAACCCCAATAAAATCGAATGAGTTTTGCCAAATAAATATTTAAAAATCTTTTCCAAGATATATTTAATGATTGATAAGCTAATATTCAAGGTATGTCTGTTCCCCAATAGCTTGAAAAACAATTTCAATAAACTTTAATGGCCATATAGTATCGGTCTAGAAAGTAGATCACATCCAAGGTTTTTATCACAAAATAGCAATTCCAACAAGTTATTATTTCGTTGGATTCTTAAATTCGTGGATCAGCCTACCCACGAAAACCACGAAAATTGGAACCCCACGAATAAAAAGGAATTCACAGTATATGATATGTGTAAAGATAATCTAATAATTATCTATCACATACTTGTAAGATTTACAATTTATTTTCTAATATCTTTCTTAATCAAAATGTCATTTAATGCTAAAAATGTTTAATGTCTCCAAGGGGCCTGGGTAGCTGAGTGGTCTAAGGCGCTGGTTTAAATACCCTCAGGTGGTGTTCAAGTCCGTGTACTCCGGTTTCCTCTACCATTAAAACTGATGCCCTATATTGTCCAGGTGCATCGAAAAGGGTGTTAAAGCCTTACATGCATACATGTATATACATGTATATGTTTCTACATCCTGCTAACTTAATAGAGGCAAACTACATGTACATTTTTAAAGGAACTTCTTAAGAAGACCATGATTCTGGTCTGAATTATAAGTCATTAGTATTCAGTAATAGTTTGACCAATAAATACTAATTATGTTAATTTTCTATAGATATGTTTGGTCAAAGATAGACTTCATGATGATGCTAGAAACTTACCAAACAGATATGTAGAAATCAGTAAGAATTACTCGTATTTTATTCTATTTACATGTACTGTGGATTTTTTTTAATTTTCATTCAGGATTTTATTTTTTTTTTAAAAAGACATTTTTTAAATGTTTAATTTCATGATTTGTACATGTTGCTAAAAGAAACAATTATATAATTAAAACTTTGTTGGATTCATATTTTAGTTATTGACTGTCAGCCATAAAGTTTGGTTTCACATGAAAAAAAAAAAATAGGAATGATAATCAATGTAACTTCTTATATAATATTATACAATTTTCTCACAAAGTCATTCATACATAGTAGTTCATCTGACAGCTGTTCACTTATATTAAACATTAGGGTCCTCCATTGAGGATAAAATTAAAATGATTTTTTTCATTATTGTTATTTTTGTGAGGAAGCCATATAGTTTGTCCATCAGCAATTTTTGTGAATGCTAAAACTTAAAAAACTATAAAGAATACAGATTTGAAATTTTACAGTTATAATTATTTTAACTAAATTTTTACTTTTTTTTTACAATTTTTACTTAAGGAATCACATATAAGAATTTTATGAAAACCTGTTGAATATTTTTATTTATTTCAGTTTATAGATTCCAGATGGACTGTATAGTATGTGGAATAGCTCCTTTAGGAACAGACGTGGTGTTACTGACCTATGATAAGCCTGAAGAAGGATTACCATCGGTATAATAATATAAACAAGAGGCTCCCAGGAGCCTAAATCGCTCACCTGGTCTTGATGTCAACCCTATATTTTGTAGAGCTAAATGAGCTGAACATTTAAGCAAGCAACAGCTTTTCTTTATCTGCTATAGTTTTCTTTCTATAGGCCAAAAGCATGAAAAAACATTATTTTAGGGGCCATAATCCCTATAAGGGGTCATCTGACAACTTCGACCCTATGGAGACTTTTGTACAGCTAAATTAGCTGAACATTTAAGCAAGCAACAGCTTCTCTCTATCTGCAATAGTTTTCATTCCATAGGCCAAAAACATGAAAAAACATTATTTCAGGGGCCGTAACTCCTATAAGGGGTCATCTGACAACTTCGACCCTATGGAGACATTCAGTGTGTCAGGTCCAGTAAAGGAAGACAATACAAAACTCTAGAACAAACCAACATCTGCACTCACCCCATATTTGTCCATAAGTGCATGATGTCATCCATAAAATTTCTTGAGTGAAGACAAGAAGAGTCTTTTCAAGACTCATCAGAGGTGCTCTACCCTAAAGATTGAAAAAAAATATGAAGACCATATGACAATAAAACCAAACCCCTTACAAGTTAAAATTTAAAAATGTATTTAACATATAACAAAATAACTACTGTAAACCAATTTATTTTCGCGACTACAATATTTCGCGTTTCATTGTTAGATGGCAATTTGTCAGCTATTTATTTTCGCGATTTTTGGTAAACAACAATAACATTAATATGAAATACAGTTAGTTCGCGACGATATACTTTCGCGAATTTCTGCTCCTCGCCAAATCCGCAAATATAAATCGCTCCCGAAAATAAGTTGGTTTACAGTATTGAAAAATATTGTTAGAGCCATTGGTCAATCTATATCATACAGGAAGATTAAGTTCACTCAGATGTTGATGAAACAAGGCAGTTTTATTTTAGCTAATGATATGTATTACTCTATTTAATTTACAAGGTTGGGTTGTCTTAATTCCTCAGGTAGGATTAATCTACCACTGATTTGAATGAAGAATTCTGAAATAATTGACCTGTGACTGACCTTTCAGGGTTGCCACACTCCCTGAAACCTGGAAAAACCTTTGAGTTTCATTTGTTAGTTCAAGGTCCTGGAAAAGACCTTGAATTTTGGAGAAAAAAATGAAAATATCCTTAAAAATCCTGGAATTTGATAGTTTACCAACCAAAGTTTGATTGAAATGTTTTTCAGAAAATTTCATCAGGAGCAGAAATTTGTCAACCGTGTCCTTGTGAATAAAATAGGATAACACTACTTGTACTTATTATCATATGATATTTGTTTATTATAGGATTTTTCGAGCAGACGTCCCCAGTTACAGATTGTCACACCCCACATGGACGACTTTGACGTGATATCCAGTGATGCTCTGTCTTTAAGGGGCTATGAGGAATATAAGGCAAATGACTATCATTTAGGTTTGTCACTGACTTGTTATCGGCTCTTATTGCTTTCTGTCTGTCTGTCTGTGATTGTTGTTATATATAAGGCCATCAGCACAGGGGATGGGTTGGATATGATCAAATCCTCTTTTAACACACACAAAATAAGAAAACATTCAAGGAATGCACCAAATTCCACTGACATGGGAATGAATTCAGAAAAGATTCTCCAACAGGGAGGGGGGTGTTCCTCCAAGACCCTTCCCTGCACCCACCTTGCCAGAAACCTGGGGTTGGCCCTGATATATGGACAACAAAAAAATCATATGCATTGATGCTCTCTTTAATTCTTCACAAGGAGTTTAACCTAATAACTACCACAAGCAATGTTAACTTGTTATTGATTGCTCTGCTTCCCTCATGCATTTTCTTAAGAATTTACCTATTGGGAGCACTGTTATTTGAAATCTCGGTAATGTTACAAGCGTAACTATAACATTATAAAAAGTCACTTTTAGTTCCATTATTTTGTATGATAATGATTGTTTAATACAGAGTGTTTAACGGAAGAGAATCTGTTCTACATTGTCAGTCCTATATCATCGTGTCGAAGCTGAAGGTCCATTATCTTATCTGTTTTTGATCCTTTATTACAGAGTGTCTAACGGAAGAGAATCTGTTCTACATTGTCAGTCCTAAGGATATCATAGTGTCAAAGCTGAGAGACGAGGATGATCATGTGACTTGGTTGATAGATCATGAACATTACGAGGTGATAACTATAGAATATTATCTATATACAAATACCAAAAACGTATTTAAAATGGTTAATATGGTTATACTGTATATTGATATTTAAAGGAGTAACCTCTCATCAGCAGCATTTGAATCAAAAGATAGGAGGATCAAACCAAAAGTATTGAATGAAAAGTACTCATTACCATAAAGTTTGAACAGGGAAGCCAAATCCAGCACCATATTGACCATGTGCAGTACAACTTAATGGTGTGGGTAGGAGAGGGAGCCAAATTCCAGCTAAAATAAATACCAAAATCCTGCTTCCCAGTGACATAAACAACCATTCAGGATCCCACTACCTTAAAATCCTGAATTCCTGTAGGTTTATCTGTAAAATCCCTAATTCCTGGGGAATATTCCCCCTGTCCTGGAAAAGGTCTTACCGACTCTCAGTATAGAATCCTGGTGTTTTAAACAACTTTATTTTCAAAATCAAATGTATTGATTGAGGCACTTGTTGAAAAAAGAAGGGATATGACAGACTTGGCAAAATTGAATTTGAATCTGTCTTACTGAATGAGATTTTCAAGTTTTTTTTCTGTATATGTGCAACTAAATATTTTTCCAAATTTACTGTTCCAACAAACCAAATTTTGTATAACATTGTCTTTAGTAGACACATTTCACCATGTCTGATATGCAGTAAATATCTATACCAAAAATTGTCATTAAAAATAGATTTATTGACATAAAACAAAACAAAAAGGAACAGGTTTTAATTCCTGGTCTTCATTTCTAAGTCATAGAAAGGCCTTCAACAAAGAGAAGTTTTCAGAATGTTTTGAATCACAGGACTATTTCATGTTTTCAACCTGGCCATTATGATGTTTTGCTTACTTCATAACATGAAGACTTTAAAAAGAAATTACATTTTATATCAGTTATTTAAAAATGCTTGTTGGAGAATGGACTATTCATTTATCAATTAAAAACCCTTTGCTGTGTACATGCCTAAAAGTCATATTTTTGCCTATTATGGCAATAAACTATTACTATAAGCTAAAAAGTAATAAATTAAAATTTGTGGTTTACAGGAAGCGTTAGCAGTTGTCCAGGAAAAAGAGAAGACCTTACAAAAACACAATCTACAAGTAAGTATCAGTTTTTTCATACAATATTTTCATTATGTAACTTTATGTCAACGTGAGGTTTTTACACATTTAGTAACCTTAATTATACCCCACTCGTAAGAGAGGAGGCTTTATTGCAATCACCTTGTTTGTCTTTTTGTCTGTCTGTCTGTCTGTCCGTTACTAATTCTTGGCTTCTAGCTTCAGCATAATGAGTTGTTTTGTGCCTTTATTTTCCAGGACAGTCAGTCATAAATGTCCTTTTTTCTGAGCCGACTGATACTTTCTTAAGGGTCAAAAATAGACAATTTTTTGTAACAGATTTCTCAGCTACTCATTTTTTTTTTCGGTCTCTGTGGAAAGACTTTTTACTGAGTAAGATAGATTATTAAGTTACAATTTCCTTGTTTTTCAGTCACTGGGAAAAGATTACTTGGACTTTTTACTGAGTAAGAAAGACTATGACAAAGCAGCCCAGCTGTGTTTGAACATCCTAGGGTCAGATTTTATATATTTTCCTTTTTTTTCAGTCTCTGGGGAAAGATTACTTAGACTTTTTACTGAGTAAAAGAGATAATAACGTTACAATTTCCTTGTTTTTCAGTCACTAGGGTTCAAAGATTACTTAGACTTTTTACCGAGTAAGCTAGATTATAAGGTTACAATTTTCTTGTTTTTCAGTCTCTAGGAAAAGATTACTTAGACTTTTTACTGAGTAAGAGAGATTGTTAAGTTACAATTTCCTTGTTTTTCAGACACTAGGGAAAGACTATCTAGACTTTTTACTAAGTAAGAAAGACTATGACAAAGCAGCCCAGTTGTGTGTGAAGATTCTAGGGTCGTATTTTAGATATTTTCCTTGTTTTTTCAGTCACTAGGGAAAGATTACTTGGACTTTTTACTGAGTAAGAAAGACTATGACAAAGCAGCCCAGTTGTGTGTGAACATCCTAGGGTCAGATTTTAGATATTTTCTTTGTTTTTTTTCAGTCTCTGGGGAAAGATTACCTGGACTTTTTACTGAGTAAGAAAGACTATGACAAAGCAGCCCAGTTGTGTGTGAAGATCCTAGGGTCAGATTTTAAATATTTTCCTTGTTATTCAGTCCCTAGGAAAAGATTACTTAGACTTTTTACTGAGTAAGAAAGACTATGACAAAGCAGCCCAGCTGTGTGTGAAGATCCTAGGGTCAGATTTTAAATATTTTCCTTGTTATTCAGTCCCTAGGAAAAGATTACTTAGACTTTTTACTGAGTAAGAAAGACTATGACAAAGCAGCCCAGCTGTGTGTGAAGATCCTGGGGTCAGATTTTAAATATTTTCCTTGTTTTTCAGTCCCTAGGAAAAGATTACCTAGACTTTTTACTAAGTAAGAAAGACTATGACAAAGCAGCCCAGCTGTGTGTGAAGATCCTGGGGTCAGATTTTAAATATTTTCCTTGTTTTTCAGTCCCTAGGAAAAGATTACCTAGACTTTTTACTAAGTAAGAAAGACTATGACAAAGCAGCCCAGCTGTGTGTGAAGATCCTGGGGTCAGATTTTAAATATTTTCCTTGTTTTTCAGTCCCTAGGAAAAGATTACCTAGACTTTTTACTGAGTAAGAAAGACTATGACAAAGCAGCCCAGCTGTGTGTGAAGATCCTAGGGTCAGATTTTAGATATTTTCATTGTTTTTTCAGTCTCTGGGAAAAGATTACCTAGACGTTTTACTGAGTAAGAAAGACTATGACAAAGCAGCCCAGTTGTGTGTGAAGATCCTAGGGTCAGATTTTAGATATTTTCATTGTTTTTTTTCAGTCACTAGGAAAAGATTACTTGGACTTTTTACTGAGTAAGAAAGACTATGACAAAGCAGCCCAGCTGTGTGTGAAGATCCTAGGGTCAGATTTTAGATATTTTCCTTGTTTTTCAGTCCCTAGGAAAAGATTACCTAGACGTTTTACTAAGTAAGAAAGACTATGACAAAGCAGCCCAGCTGTGTGTGAAGATCCTAGGGTCAGATTTTAGATATTTTCCTTGTTTTTTCAGTCTCTGGGAAAAGACTACTTAGACTTTTTACTGAGTAAGAAAGACTATGACAAAGCAGCCCAGCTGTGTGTGAAGATCCTAGGGTCAGATTTTAGATATTTTCATTGTTTTTTTTCAGTCACTAGGAAAAGATTACTTGGACTTTTTACTGAGTAAGAAAGACTATGACAAAGCAGCCCAGCTGTGTGTGAAGATCCTAGGGTCAGATTTTAGATATTTTCCTTGTTTTTTCAGTCTCTGGGAAAAGATTACCTAGACGTTTTACTGAGTAAGAAAGACTATGACAAAGCAGCCCAGTTGTGTGTGAAGATCCTAGGGTCAGATTTTAGATATTTTCATTGTTTTTTTTCAGTCACTAGGAAAAGATTACTTGGACTTTTTACTGAGTAAGAAAGACTATGACAAAGCAGCCCAGCTGTGTGTGAAGATCCTAGGGTCAGATTTTAGATATTTTCCTTGTTTTTCAGTCCCTAGGAAAAGATTACCTAGACGTTTTACTAAGTAAGAAAGACTATGACAAAGCAGCCCAGCTGTGTGTGAAGATCCTAGGGTCAGATTTTAGATATTTTCCTTGTTTTTTCAGTCTCTGGGAAAAGACTACTTAGACTTTTTACTGAGTAAGAAAGACTATGACAAAGCAGCCCAGCTGTGTGTGAAGATCCTAGGGTCAGATTTTAGATATTTTCATTGTTTTTTTTCAGTCACTAGGAAAAGATTACTTGGACTTTTTACTGAGTAAGAAAGACTATGACAAAGCAGCCCAGCTGTGTGTGAAGATCCTAGGGTCAGATTTTAGATATTTTCCTTGTTTTTTCAGTCTCTGGGAAAAGACTACTTAGACTTTTTACTGAGTAAGAAAGACTATGACAAAGCAGCCCAGCTGTGTGTGAAGATCCTAGGAAAACATAAGGATGACTGGGAGGAACAAGTCTATAAGTTTGCTAAGATTAAACAGTTAAAAGTAAGTATGTTATGAAATGGTATGAAATTTATAATGAGTTTTTCTCTGCTAAAATCAAACAGCTTACAACACAAAATACATGAAAAAGTACTGTACACATGTTTCCATGAGGTATGAAACTCATCTCAAAAAGTAGGAATTTTATTTTACAACTTGTTTGTGTCCTGATGATGGCTTCAATATTGCCAACAGGACATTTAGCAAACAACAATCAATCAATCATTCAAAATGTAGGTTGACCTGAATGCAAATTTTTTATATCTCTGCTCTATGTCTATTGTTATTTTTGAAAAAAAAAACGACCAGTAGGTTGTCCTATTAAAAAGACATGGAAAAGTATGGAAAAGTAACTTCATTCTGAAGGTTAACCTTATTTTTTGGCAGATGGATGGATTGACCTAAACACTCACTATATGCTCTTGGTATGTGGGTAGTCAAAGCACTTCAGGCTTTAGCTAAAAGTTCAAATGTCACTTAATACATGGAACTCAATGTCCTTAAGTATTTAAGAGAAAGTTGCATTCAAATTAAACCCTTGTTTAGCCAACCATTTTTTCTTAAATGCCTGGACCAGGGTAGAACCATTGAGATCATAAACATTTCTACCATATGTCTTTGTAGTGTATTTTCTTCTTTTATCCTGATCATTCCAGTTTAGTAATTTCATTATTTCATTTATTTATTGAGTTGATATTTTATTTCAGGCAATAGCTCCCTACATTCCCAGAGAAAACCCTGTATTAGACCCAGCTATTTATGAGATGGTGTTGAATGAGTTTTTACTCACAGATGGAGAGGTATGGTATTTATTGCTAAAAATGTTGTCTTAGATTCAGAGGCGGTTCCAGAAATTATGAAAAGAGGGGGGGGGGGGCATTGACTGGCCTAAGAAGGGGCCTGCTTTGGTCACGCTTCAATGATTTCCTATATATTCAACCAAATTTTTTGCCTAAAGGGGGTGCCTGGACCCCCAGGCCTCCCCCCCCCCTGGATCCGCCTATGAGATTTTCAAGTAGACATTTGTGTAAAAAAAGTTTTAAATTAAACCTACAATCATAAAAGTTATAAAAAAAATAACCAAACTGAAATATTATGAGTTATTTTCCTACTACAAACAAAGTTCAGGGAGTATAGGTATCAGTGACTCTGCCTGTCTGAAATCAATATGAAGAGGCAGTATCCTTTTGTGAGTTCAATGACAGTATTTCTATTTGAAACTTTACTCTGAAAAGAAATACAGTCTATTATCTTTTCTTTTGTTCGGTAGTATGAAATTATTATTTAGTCAAGATGTTGTATATCGGTCTGTCCACAAATTTTTATGAGCACTGAAACTCTTCATCTAATAAGAGTACAGTTCTGAAACTTTACATATTCACTAATTATCTTTTAAGGTTGTTAACATCTATGCAAATCAAACAAATATTTTGGGATCAACTCATAATTTTACTGATGGAGACCTTTGTCAGACTTTATCCATTTTATATTAAGATCTTTTCTAAAAAAAGCAATGCTATGCTATGTCCAAGATGTATATACAAGCAAAAAAGCCATAGCTACAGGCCATATTCAGTTCCTTTTAAAACATTTTTTTTCCTTTACAGAGATTTTTACATATGGTCAGAGAATGGCCATCACGTTTATATAAAGTCCAGACAGTGATCAATGCCTTACTAGACAGATTAGATAGAGATCGATCAAATAATTATCTAATTAGAGCACTCGGTGATCTGTAAGTATGTCCCCTCACTTAGATGTCCTTCTGTCCCGGTGGTCTGTCCATCACAAAAGGTTTTCTGGAAACTACTCAACAGAATTTAGTGAAACTTGGCATGTAGCAATTACATCATTTGTACATGTGCAGCGACTGCTGGTCACAATGAAAGATGTTTTAAATTTATGCTTATATTGTAGGTTGTGTCGCGTACACTTATTCCACATCTCATTTTCTTCTATCAGGTAATTTTGATCCCCTAATTTAAATGGATCGAAGTGATGAGGCTTTGAACTTAGAATTTCAGGAATTTTCATTTCTTCTATATTTTATTTTGTAGATATTCCTATGAGAGACAGTTTGATAAAGCATTAAGTATATATCTCAGGTATGATCTAATATCTTTTTCCATTAATTAAATATATTTTGCATTGAGCCTCATGTTAACTTATTAAAGTGGGGATACCTTATAAACTCTATGTTTTGTATGTATAAAGATTGAGTGTAACACGACACAAAAATTTACAAGAGCCTTTGTCTGTACTTCTCACTATCCTTTGGATATTTCTCATGTAACAGTTAGCTGTCATGTTCAGAAGGAGGTCTTTCTATGGCAATTTTAGTATTGCTTTTGAATCAGATGCATTTTATCTTTGGTTTAAGCAGCAACCACTGGTCACAGTAAAGGCTGCTGGCTGTTTCATGCTGCAGATTTTTAAATTGTGATCGGTTTATGTAGATTGTGCTGCATACACTTACTACAGACCAAAATTTTTTTCGTGAGCGATTTATATTTCTGGATTTCACAAGAAACAGAAACTCGTGAAAGTTAATTGTCACAAATTTAATCATTTTCATAGGAATTTAATTGCCT
This sequence comes from Arcuatula senhousia, assembly GCA_963971305.1. NCBI lineage: Eukaryota > Metazoa > Mollusca > Bivalvia > Mytilida > Mytilidae > Arcuatula > Arcuatula senhousia. The sequence continues at coordinate 1,805,137 of OZ020315.1, forward strand.
TTATGACAAATCTCGAAAATAAAAAGCTGTGAAAAAGCTCTATGACACTAAAACGTGAAATACTGTAGTCGCGAAAATACATTGGTTTTACAGTATTCCAAAGCTCTTTTTCTTTTGTAACTTTTATAAATACTGCATTTTTTGGGTCATTTCTCATAAAATAGAAAACAAAATACAAATCAAAGATCAGTTTTAATACTTTAGACAGAAACAATCTGCAGTTTTCAACTTTACAATTTTTAAATCTACGATTTTGTTTTCTTTCAGACTCCGTCACCCTGATGTGTTCCAGTTGATAAACAAACATAACTTATTTGGTTCAATCAGTGATAAAATTATGGATTTGATGGAGTTTGACCAACATCAGGCTGTTACTATGTTACTGGATAACATGGATAAAATACCCGTAAGTTACTTAAAACGCGACTTCAATAATTTTACTCTCTCCCACTTAAGTTTTTTTATTCTTGTCATCTTGTATTGTTGCACTTTGATAAGATCATTGACTTGATGGAATTCTATCAACAAAAGTCTGTAATCATGCTAATGGACAACATGGGGACAATACTGTTTTCTTTAAGCACACATTCAATGACTTTAACCCCAACGTATATGGTGAAGCTTGCATATTCAGCATAAGATAAGTAAGGCCATAATGATATAATTCCTAGATTCTCATCCAAATTTCTTGAAAATATGGGACGGGAGGGGGGCAAATTTTATCGTTTAATTTTTTATCCATTTTGATGAAATATGCTGGCATTTTGAAGAAAATAGACCCAAACTGGACATAATTTGCCAAAAAATTAAAATAAATATTTTTGAGGGGGCTGAAAAAAATTGAAGCCGGAGGGGATGAGAATCTAGGATTTTGTATTAGCCTTATCTTCATATTAACAAGAATATGTAAAAAAGACAAAATGCCCACTTTACAACAGGGAAAAGTAACTTCAACCTGGAGGTAAATCTGAATTGGGGTGGACAACAGACAGACAAACACAAACACTTTATGCTCTCTGGTTTTGTGATGGGGCATATAATACAATTTGACAAAGGGAGTGGTCTAAAGATACCCAAATTCCAATTGATTCATTAGTGTAAAAAATGAAGATATACATTTATATAGTTTTGTTTTCTTTATTTTCAGATGGAAAAAGTTGTCAGTCAGTTGGACAAAACACCCAACAAAAAGTATTTATTTGTGGTATGTTAACGGACATCAATAGAAAATGTTGGGATGTAGATTTATATGTGTACATGCGGATACAAAATCAATTAAAAAACATTTTTTTAATCTAAATACAACATGACAGTACAATTTCAGTATATTTGTTGAAAGACTTATATGTACAGGTATCTTTTACAGCTTCTAAAAGATGATTGAGTCAATATGGAAAATAAAACATCAAGTGAAATACTGTCAAACTTTATTATTTTAATCAATGGCTTGTTTTATTTCCCAAGATTTTTTTCACTTTCTCGTTTCTCTAATGAATTTTTGTAAAATTAGGACAACACCTTATTCATATCCATTGTGATCTCACAGAAAAGAAAACCAATCAATGGACACCTTTGAACTAAATTTTCTCTACAGATGTTAATATTTTATTCCCACAACTAGATAAGAAGTTGATAAATCAGATGAGCATTATCAATATAATAAGCGTTTTTTTTTCCATTTCAGTATTTAGATAAAATATTCCAAAAAGACCCCCACATGGGAGAGAAGTACCATGGAGTAATGGTCAAGTTATATGCTGAATATTGCCCTCAGAAATTACTGTCCTTCCTGAAGAACAGCATCCATTACCCACTACAGATGGCATTAGATGAATGTCAGCTAAGAAATCTCATTCCAGAACAAGTTTTTCTGCTAGGTAGGTTAACTGGGGTAAAATCCTTGACCTTTTATTGAAGGATTTCTCTTGCAGTATATTTTAGAGAAAAGGTCTAAAATTTGAAATGATGGAAAATATCATGTCGGAATTTTACTTCAAGCTTACATATTTTTTTTCCCTTAAATGACTCACATTCTACAGCTAACATGTGCAAGCAAGATTGAAGAAAAGCTTTTTATCAATGCTTTCCATTTTACAAGTATTTGATTATGTTAGGATTAAGCTTGTATCTTTTATCTTTTATTAACATTTTTAGGTGGAATATATATGATGTGAAGTAAACTTAAGTAATGATATGTTATCCATGGTTCACAATTTGCAGTAGAATACATAATGTTAAGCAAGATAAACAACTGCTATTTTTATCTTGGATTCACATATTGCAGGTAGAATGGGTAATGTGAAACAAGCAAAAGAAATTCTATTTTTATCTTTGATTCACGTTTTGGTTTTGAGTACTTTTCGTTATCAACAGTTTTGGAAATAGACCTTCCAATGTTTTGATTTAAATGCTACTGATGAGAGGTTACTCCTTGAAATATCGATATAAAGCATATCCAAATTAACAGTTTATACCTGCGTTTTGGTATTTGTAATTTTGAAACCACTGGGCGATAACCGCTGCTGGTGGACCAGAGGTCCCCAAGGGTAATCACAAGCCTGGTCGTCAGACTTGTCTGACACGATTTACCATAAAATTTCTAACATTTATGTCGCTGAAATTTCCGATTGTTAAATTCAAAATTGATTAAAACACCAGGTTTCTTTCCTTGTAATATACATGGTCGATATCCTTGGCGCTGGATTTGGCTTCCTTGTTCAAACGTTTTGGTTTTGAGTACTTTTCGCTATCAACAGTTTTGGAAATAGACCTTCCAATGTTTTGATTTAGATGCTACTGATGAGAGGTTACTCCTTGAAATATTGATATATAGCATATCCAAATTAACTGTTTATACCCGCGTTTTGGTATTTGTAATTTTGCAGATAGAATAAGTAATGTAAAGAAAGCTGGTAGAGATGTTATTTCAATCTCAATTCACATTTTGCTGGTAGAATACATAATGTAAAGCAAGCTTAAAGGAATGCTATTTTTATCTTGGATTCACATTTTGCAGGTAGAATGGGTAATGTGAAGCAAGCTCTGAAGCTGATCACAGAGAAGTTACAAGATGTAAACAGAGCTATAGATTTCTGTAAGGAGCAGAATGAACCAGAATTATGGGAAGATCTTATCCAGAGCAGTCTAGATAAACCTTGTAAGATTTCAAAATAAAATTGACCTATTTAAAAATGATATTTATGTCATAAATGTCAGGGGCGGATCCCGAATTTCAGTTAAAGGGGGGCATAAAAATTGGGGGGGGGGGGTTTCCTGTGCAAAAATCATCAGTATTTTGTTTTAACATGTTTTTTTTGTGTTATTTTTTAAATATATTTCTTGTCAGTTTTAGAAAGGTGTAGCATGCTGGTATACTAAATTTGTGACAGTAAAATCTACATTTTATCCGTACTTAGCAGCTTTTCTGCCTGATATTATTAAGTATCATAGAGTCTGTCCATGATACTAAAAAATATCAGGGGGAGCACTTGATAATTGTGAAGTTATTTGATGAAATATGACATAATTTGTGACCTCATGTGACGTTATTGCAATGAAAACTTATTAAATGTGTAGTTTTTTAAATTACCCATAAAAAGAATATTAAATACTTTCCATTTTGATACTATCTATATCTAGTCTTTTATCGGTAATTAGTACATTTTTCCTTTGATGTGTACTGGCTGATAAAGACTGTCTCACGAACAGGTGTGTATCACCGAAATTATCAGGTCAGTACGTTACGTCACAATTAATTACCGATAAAGAGAATATATGACTTTTTTATTTTGAGATCAACTTTATTACTTGTTTTTTGGTTCACCCTTCGGGTTCACCAAAACAAGCGATCTCAAAATAAAAAAGTCCTATATTCTATATGTATCAGACTTTCTCTACCAGACTGGTCTGATACTCACCTACATATAGATAGAATCATATTGGAAAGTACATAATCTACATAGTCACAGCTTGAAAAACAAAACAGTTATCCCTTATGAACACCTTAATCAGAATTGATCTATCTCACTAACAAACTCAGAAAACACTGTAACTTTTTTAGACTTAGCTAAGAAAGTATTATAATAAGATAATGTACAGAAAATTACAATTTTTTCAAGTCCTGAAAAATCAGGAGATAACACAAACTCACAAAGAAGGTTTTGACAAGAACAGGTTTCACTGTAATTTCATATTCTTTTTGTAGTTTTTATCAAGGTTCTCCTCCACAACATAGGAACACATGTAGACCCTATAATACTGATTGATAAGATCAAAGAAGGAATGGAGATAGAGGGACTGAGGGACTCACTGGTCAAAATATTACAGGACTATCATCTTCAGGTACATGTATTTAAAGGCTGGGCACCACTGGAAGGGGAGGGTTAAGAGAAGGAATAGAGATAGGGGGACTGGGTGACTGAATATACCTTGGTGCATATGGTGGAATCTGATTTTAGATCGTTCACTCACCTTCTTTCTGTTTTTAGTAACTGATAGCGTTAACTAATTACTCAAAATAAAAAGATTTTCAAAGTAGCTGATTGGATTAACTTACTATATATTCATTTATTTTCTTTGGTACCAATTTACCTGGTTTGACAACAAAGACTATTTCGTTGAACTTTAAATTCATGGTTCTGAAGTCTGAACCATACAATACTGTGTTAAATTTCATTTTCGTGGAATATCAAATTTGTGGGTAAGGGCCATCCACAAAAACCATGAAAATTGAAACCCCTTGAATAATAATGAAACCACAGTAATTTATGAAATTTATTTTTTATCAGATATCCTTAAGAGAAGGCTGTAGGAAAATTCTAGTAGCTGATAGCTTTAATTTATTAGATAAACAGATTAAAACACAGAGGAAAGGAATGGCAGTTAATAGTAAGTTATAATTTTTTTTTGGCTGCCATATTTTGCAAATGTGTGGTACATAATTTATCTTATTTCCTTACATTTGTCCAATTTATCAGGAATTGTTTTCCAAGTGGTATTACTCTATTTAATTGACCGGGTCATTCAGGGGTCAATGATTTCGGGCTTCTTCGTTTAGATTTTACCTAAAAGACTGAGAGATTTAAGCTCCGCCCAACCTTGTGAATAAAATGGAGTAATAGCATTTAAATGCCTTACAAGAATTTCATGAAACTTACACATACTGGTACTTAACCTTTAAATGTAATTATTGGAAATGCTTATTGATTTCTTAATCAATCAGTCAAAGGTCAGATTCACAAGGGAGGGGACGGGGGAGGGGATATCAAGCCATATTATATTGTCACAAAAAGTAATAGCAAATTAGATAAGGGCTATTTCAGAATTAATTGTATGGGGGGGGGGGTCGGAAGGCACTTTAATTAAAATTTTATGGGTGGTGGTATTTTTAAATGTAGATATTTCTCAAATGCAACATAAAGGGGGAAAAAATTTAAATTTTATGCATGGTGGGTATTAAAAAAAAGTGCCTTCCGAACCCCCCATACATTTATTTCTGGAATAGCCCTAATGACAATAATCAACATTATTTATATACCTACATGTAATTTGAAAAAGAGGGGTTATACTGTTTTACTCTTGTTTGAAAATTTGTTCATAGGGTAATTTTGTCATAGTGTCATCAAAACACAATGCTCCATAGTTTGGGGTGAAAACTCATTACACAATGTGATCTATTTTAGCATGTACATATACTGCTTCAACCACTAATTGAAGTCATATTTGATGTAAAGGATCTTTCTTTCATAATTAAAATCTGGTTTAGTAATTGTGATATTAATAAAACACTACATATTGTAAGGCTTGAATATTCTACCCCCCCTTACATTATTTTCTTTATTTCTAGGTTCAACAATGTGCAATGTTTGTCAACAGAGAGTTATAGTGTTAGGTAAGTGTTGTCTAAAACGATTATGTTCTTTACCAGGGAGATCTTTATCCAAAGATTCTTGGATTGTTCAGTTCTATATACTACATGTTACAAAAAACCTAGAAAAATTTTTCAGAAAATAATTTTCTTCCTAAATGTAAATTTATAGTGTGTCATTAGGTCATCAACAATGTCAAACCCTAACACACACACAAACATACACACACATCAACAATGCACATATTAGTGATAAGTTCATGTCCATGAAGACCTAGGATCAGTTTATGTTATATGCTTTATTACAAACTTAGTGGATTTGACATCAATATATAACAGATGTATTTATTTTACAGATGTGAGGTATGCCAGTGATTTGGTTGTCTTCCACTGTAAACATGCCTTCCACGAGGACTGCTTACCTGTCAGAGCAGTGGTGAGTCATCTTCTTGTCTGCTTACCTGATCAAAAGGGTTGTGTGAGCTGTCATCTTCATAGATGATAACAAAAACATTTGCCCTCAAAGATAGTACATGTATCTAGATGTGGAGCAAATGTTCATTAAGAATATTAACAAAAACAGCAGTTTCAAAGTCTGCAATTGAAAACAGCCAACAGCTGGCATTTCAAGATATTATTGTTGTTTGTTTTAAGCAGTTCAGTACATTTCATTATCAAGATAATGTTTTGTCTTTTTTTGTTTCACAAAATACCGTAATTAAACAAAACTTCATAGCAAAACATGTGAAAATTAATTGTGCAGTTGATTCAGACTTGAATGCTTTTAGTTTTGTTGGAGTCATATAGCCATAATCAAATTTTAAATCACCTAGTAAATTTTTCCTATGAAATATGTTGTGTCATCGCAATGTGTTGTCAAAGTGAACTTGGTTTTCTTCAACCATTAAAACTGAGCACCTTGTATGGCCTATATGTGTTAAAGGGTTTAATACACAAACACTCACTCACTTGCTATCTTACACAGTGTAATGACAAGTTGTGCTGGTGACTCATCTTCTTCCTGCTTACATATTACTTTAAAACACAGAAAACACTGGTTAAAATCGTTTTTTTAACCCTATATATGAAAGTAAGGGGGCATATATATGTTTGGGTCTGTCGTCTGTTTGTCCCAAATGTTTAAAGATGGGGCGGGGCATTGTCTTTTGGACATATTCTTGTTTAATCAGTTATTATTGCAATTCTTCTTTTTTATTATTTTAATTATTTCATTACAGACATTACCATAGCATCTCATATCATTATTTTAATTTTTAATTTGATTACAGACCAGTTGCCCTATCTGTAGTTCCCAGAAACGAGCACCTGCATTTAAATAAGTACAATTATAAAGGTGGAGTGAACCTGTAAGACACCAAAGATGGGAGACCTTCATCAAAGGATAAAATAACAGAGAGAACATCTAGATATGAATTTAGAATTGAGGACAATTATTTCACCAAGGAAATAACAATTTAATGCTTAAAATAAATACACAAGTGAGAAAAGGCTGAACTCAGATTTTGTACCTAAGACAATTTTTCATATTTAGGTGATTTGTTAAAAAAAATTAAAACCTTTAGTTGCAAAAATTGAACATTTATGTGATCATTCATGTAAATCGCAAGACCTTATTACTTTTTCCTTACTTTTTAATAGAAGAATGTTATGTTTTGTTATTATTTTTGTTTATTGTATGTATATTTTGTACATATTTGTATTAATGAAATAAATGCTGAAATTATTAAATTTACATTGAATAATTTGCACCCATTGTTATTAGTCAAAAGAAAGCTTTTATTTAATTATTTAAAGTCTTAATCTAAGTTAAGTGATGGCACCAGTCTACAAATGTTTCAAATTTATTTCTTTATTAATACAGGGTATATACTTTTTCTTGTGTGTAGATATTATACCCCTACTAGTAAGAGAGGATGCTTTATTGCAATCACCTTGTCTGTCTGTTACAAACTTTAGTGGTAACAAATATCTTGGCTTCAACTGAAGGGTTTGATTTCAATTTTTTACAATGAGGTGTACCATGAATCCCCTTTCCAGGTCAGTCAGGCATCTACTTATCTGTTTTAAAAGTGGACAAGTTGGAGTATCCTTAGAACAACTTAGTGCAACCCATTGTTGGACCGAATTTGCAGGCTTGTTTTGAATAGGTTCAAAATATTCCCAAAATGCATTAGATTTGTAAGGCCAAAGGAGAAAGGGTATTAAGGCCAAAGTTGATATTATTGATAATATGCCGAAAGTTGATTTTATTTTTGTATAAATGAGTGACTTATTGTATTTTACACCTAATTGATACTGTCTCAATATTTTCTACTTTCTGTTGGTTGCTTGAAGAAACTACTAAAGTCATATTGATATTTATGTGGTAGGTATACAGTTGATTTTCTTGTGTAATATATTATTGGATATTACTATGGAAAATACACTTAATTGTATTTTTTTTTTAGTTTTTGCTGTAGACCTAGAGGAGGCAGTTATACCTTTTACACCAAAAATATCATGTTTTTTCTTGTGATAACGAACTATTGTAGATAGAAAAGATCTGTTGCATGCAAGTTGACGTAGCATTCACTCCCTAAGCAACATGCAGTTTTCTTTTTATTTCTTAAAGTTCCTTTCTTAACTTTTTGGTTTTTTTTTCAATCTTATGCAAAATTTGTTTTTGTATGCATGCTCATTTGTTTAGTTATTAGTATGTTTATGCAAGAAAAGAAGTCATCACTAAGTTTAACTTGTGTCTAATCCATTTTGCTTATTTTGCAAATTTTTTTAAAAAGATATGTTTGAACTAAACCAAGCAACAAGAAGCCCATATTAGGAAAATATCGTCCTGTGACTTTTTTAGAGCAGCTAAGCCCATAATTGTTTAAAATTTGTGTTATTATAGTTTTTCCTCTATTTCTATTTCAATTGTTTGTCTGTTGTTCATCGAGCTACAGCACCCTGTCTGCCTTTATTTAAAGTTAAAAACCCAACGTGAGTTAGCATAGACCTTTCATTTATATATTGGGAAAATTCAAAATCATGTTAAACGAAATGGTTAGTGGCTGTTTTGATTAGTGTGTACTGAGATAATCATGCACCTCAACATTTCTATTGTGTCTTCACAGCCATGTTGTGTTTTGTGTAACTACCGTACCCAAAGATCGCAATGGAAAGGGGAGGTTTGGCGCTATAACACCTGGTTTAACCCACCATTTCTTTTGAAAAGCCTTGCCAAGTCAGGGCCATTGGGGTTTTCAATTATTCCAGTATGTTTTCCTTGTTTTGTCTTTTCTCATGGACATTTGAGATTGATCCTCCAACTTCAGTATTTTTTTATTACCTTTATCAATTTATGATCTTCTTAATATCACTATTATGTCTCACAACACGTTGTATTTTGTGTTTCTATGTGTTTCTAATATTACAGGAAGAGGGAGGCTTGGTGCCATAAAACCTGTTTGAACCCTGACCATTTCCTTAGAAATGCCTGAACCAATTCAAGTCAGGACCATTACCATCCTCAATTCCTCCAATGTGTCTATGCCTTGTTTTGTATTTTCATAATTTGCCTTCTTGTCTTGAAGCATAGATCCTTTTCTTTTAGATTGTTTATATGTAGTATAAGCGTCTAAAGACCTTATCCAGTTACAGCCTTTAAAGTTCCTATCAATGGCATCTTTGTTTCTGGTCATTTGATGTGTAGGTAATTTTCATTTAGTAATTGAATAAGCTTTTATTCGTTTGGATGGAAACTTGGATACGTGTGTGTGTGCAAAGCGATTTCTGGACTACTATTCTAAGCCAACAAACACCCTAGGCCACCTTTAACCGAATTTCACATGTACAGATGGATCTTGCTAAAATAGTATATCTTAAAGGCATCATGCTAAACATAAGCATGGATATGTGATATGTTGTAAATGTCGTGTTAACTTGATGTTTAGATATATGTCAATTGATGCTTTGACTTATTTATACTGAACGGTAACAGGATAATATGATTTAGGCATTGCCTAGCTGTGAGCACAGTATAATGAGTTAATTTGCTCCATTTGAAATGAACAGTAAGAAGTCTACAGTTTTTAACTATACTTTAAACATATCTATTCTCTCAAATAAAGCATAAGGGTAATTGGACATAAATTAAAACAACATTAAAGAGGCCCTCTCCCTGACATACAATGCTTACAAGTCCAAAGGTTCTAATGACATGGTTCTATCTAAGCACATAAAAGTATAATATTAAAAGTGTTTTGTAAGATCTCGAGTACTACATTCATGAACAAAACAAAACCAAAAAAAAAGAAACGGTATAGGGGATCTTGCGTTTGGTTCAATTAATTCATATAAAACGTTTTGTGCGTTTTATATAGTTTTGAACACAAGAGAAAATGTGCAGATTTGATTTGTAGTTAAATTATCGTCACCAGTCAACAGAAATTCCATAGCTATATTAATATTTAAAAGAGTAGCACTCGTAGTTTTTAAGCGCCAATATTGTCCATTTAAGATCTGCTACTTCGTGACTTCCATCGAATATAAACAGGTTTAGTCATAAATTAATGAATGCCAACCGAATTTGCTGAAGAAATGCTCTTTTTTCTTCTATTTTAAAGAAAATACATTTTGATCGGTGTACGGCAAATTGCGTACTCGAGTTTTTCAACTGTACAGCGTCTTGCTAGAGTGGTGTACGGCGGATTGGTGTGCATGAAAATTATCTATCGGCTTTTATCTTTAATTGCTTGGTTTTCGACGTTTATTTTGTGTTTCTTCTATCTCGAAAACAGTGAACAACGATAACAAAGGATAATGATGAATATTAAAAGTTTTGTATGCATAATTCAATGAGTAACCATACACTTATACATGTGTGATGAGCAACAATTGAATCAAAATGATTGAACGGCTGAAAATCTTAAGTGTGATGTAGATTACATACAAGTTAGAACAAAACCAACAATGGGTGTGGGATAGGGGGTGTATTTGAACACACAAAACTCAAATACGTTGGTGAATGGATTGAGCGGTGTTGCCGTCTTTTTAGTCCTTGTTCCAAAAAATGAAAAGAGAATGTAATGGCAGTGACACGAATTAATTATGGATGAGCCAAACATGTTTTCTGGTTGCTACTAGAATAAAAATGCAGCTTGTCAACAATTAATATTAGTATTCTGTGCATAGATAGACAGATACGGTCAATACCCTGCCATGTAAACTTAAAATAAAATGCCTTTCAAAATAGTAATATGCAAAGTGCACGTCAACGTTTTTAATGATTTTATATACTAGCATGTAAAATTTCCACAATTCAAGAATTAAACTTTTGTTTACTGCACTTAAACTTTTTCCAAAATATTTAGAAGTCTATCTTGCAGGAAAAGCACATATAACGAATAAAGGTAAATAAAGCCAGAAAAAAACTTTCGCATGTGCGACTTGATGGGTGTTTCTAGCAAAGAAAAAAACGTGTACTCTTCAATTGGACATGGCTTAATGAGTCAAAATGTTCTGGTTTAGTCCTTTTTAAAGTGGTGTTGATGAATTTTTGTACACTTGACTAGTGTCTATGTCACGCTATATATAAAGTTATCTGATGTAATCTCGGAAGTTTGGTTTTTTTTAACAAGCAAAACAAGCAATTCAGAATTGTTAAAGCAATGTTTACAGTATGCGATATCTACAAGAGTGATGCACATTTTATATATCAGCAGCAGAATTAATAACCATTTGACAGCCGTGGGGCAACCCAGCGATGAACTTTCGTTTTATTAAAGGTATTCCTGTGACCGCTTCAAGAATCGCAAAAAGATGAGCATGTTGAAAACACATGTATGCGGTTAACTGCACCGAGTGCCATGCCGATGGTCCTGTGACAATGAAAATTCGTACAAACGTCCTGTTGACGACAAACAGAGCTATATCTTAATTCGAGATTATCGTCGACAGTTGCACGGATGTTGTATGGCTAAAGTAAACTAGGCTTCAGATATGACTTATTCTGGTATATTAAATGGTTTTTGCAGCGGTGTCAATATATTATACCTTTTATTTATCCAAAGGCCGAGTATCCTTGTATGTTTAACACCATTGTACGGAGTAAATATTATCTGGGTTATGAATTGGAAAATGTCGGGCATGCGGGCGGGAAAAGTTTTTCGTCAGTATTCTAAAAACTACTGATAACAGCCTCTTGGTATTTGGTTTACGGCATCAGCATTGACTTCCATAACGCGGGAGTCGACTTCAGGTCTGTCTCTCACTTACTATATATAGCTGTTAACAATCTCAGTTAACGTAAATGGTAGAAAAAATTATCTCAGCAACTACATGTACTTATCACAACCTTTTGACATTTGGTATGCAGAATCATCGTGGGCTTCCACCACTTGGAATTCGATTAGGTCTGTCGCGTTCATATACCCTCAGTTTACTGACAGGGACCAAACATTCAACTTTATAATGGGGTCTTGGCGCTTTCATGAAAAAATATTCTGGATCTGATAATATTTGATAAAAAACATTTTGGCAGCAAAGGTGAAGAAAAAAATCTGAAGAAGAATTTCTGTTATATAAAATTAGCCTATTTGAACAACATATTTTGTCGCGACAGCTTTGAAAAGTTAATTTTTTTTCTGGCTATAACAGAAAACAAAGACCACTGACAAATTAAATGGACAGTCCGATCCCTAGTACATTTTTATATGAATGTTCAATGGTAGAAAATTCTCGTAACAGTTTTTTCAGCATCATATCGCAGCCTTTTGAAATTTGTATCTTACAAAATGAAAGCAAAACGTTAGCTTAAACAATATCACTTCTTCCGAATATCCAATAGATTTTGTTAAGCCATCCAAGCTAAACCCCGTGCGACACCCTTAAATACTAAATACGAAATTCCTGTAATCAATGAAAAGATAACAAGAGGCTCAAAGCAGCTTGAATCGTTCACCTGACTAAAATTCCTGGTTTTTTGACTTAATGACAAAACAAATTTTTACGGAACATATGTTCAATAAGCGATCTGACCAAAAAAAATGATTAACTTAATTAAAAAGTGTAGACTTGAATAAGCCGAACATTTAAGCAATCAAAAGTTTTTTTATTATTATTTTTACGATATACCAGCTATAATGGACCATAATGCAAAAACAGTTATTATCTGAGATTTTTTTAATTGTCTCAGCTCCTATAAATAGTCATTTAAAAACTTTTGTTTAAAGCATGCAACCTAGATAAAAAAAATCGATTCGCTAGCTCTAAGGGTTTGCAATTTTGATGTTGTAAGGGAATACCGGTAACTCCTAAAACTCGTGGTCTTTTATGCCACGTGATGTGCCTAGCAATTTGCAATTTTAAAATTTTTATCTAATATCTTAAATTAAGATATTGATCTTAAGAAGTGTGAAATTTGATCTTAAGAAGTGTGAAATTCTGAAAACATAAGTAAACTGAACAATAACTCCAATATAGATTGGGGGACCGGGTGGCCGAGAGGTCTAACATAGGCGGATCCAGGTGGGGGCTGCCCCCTCTTTTGGCGAAAAAATTCGGTGGAATATATAGGAAATCTTTGAAGTGTGACCAAAGTGGGCCCCCTCTTAGGCCAGTCAGCGGGCCCCCTCTTTTCAGAATTTCTGAATCCGCAACTGTCCAAGTTAAATACCACACTATTGATCACTAGCCGATCACCTTTCAGCTGGTGTTCGAGTCCCGTTTGTATTTAAAAAAGGGTCTTCCCGACCTGTATGCGATTAGGTTTGTCCTGAGAAAATCATATAAAATATATTCAATTATTGTCTCAGCTTTGTCAGTTACCTTCCCAAGGTCGGTGGTATCTCCGGGTACTCCGGTTGCCTCCACCATTAAAACTGACCGCCCTACATGGCCCAGGCGAGTCGATAAAGAGTGTTAATCACCAAAACACACACACCAACATAGATTGTAGATCTTCTTCAAAAATACAGAATTCTAAGCTCTAGATTTTTAGCAGATAATTATAACGAAGAAACACTTCTTCCTGCATGATTTCAGAAAGAAAACTACAGCTATAAGAATTATTATGACTAGTAAAGATCCTGAAGGTTTCTTTTTCCCGGCAGATATTTTAAGTCTGGCCCTTATGAACGTTAATAAAAGAGGTTATTTTTGATAAAATTGTGATTATTACATGCAAAACACGCGATTTTTATAAATCAATAGTGCAAGATGCCGTACACTAGGAAAGTTGTTTATTTTCAATACGCCGTACAGTAGTACGCAATTCGCCGTACACCGGCCAAAGTATATTTTCTTTAAATTAGAGGAAAAAAGGGCATTCCTTCAGCAAATTCGGTTGGCATTCATTAGTTTATGAAGAAACCTGTTAATATTCGATGGAAGTCACGACGTAGCAGCTCTTAAATGAACGATTTAAGCATTTAGAAACTACGATGGCTACTTTTGACAGGTACTAGCTTATCCTAATTGGGTATTTTTTTACATGGGAAAACTATCTTTAATAATTAAATGAAGAAAAACAAGTTCTTGAACGTCTTAAGAATCTGGATTCCACGTTAAATCTTCGCTTCATACCATTGGAATCGCATAAATGACAAAAAATCTGACCCCGTAGGCCCTATCATCCATAGTTTTTACGCTTCGTTAGTATGCAATTCCCGGTGTCAATGATACACAGTGATATCAGCATTGTACGGAGTGCATTCGATAAAATAGTGTATACTGTCTTCACATAGATGACCACAACTGCAGCAGGTGATGGGACAACATTTATTCGCAAGTAAACTTCACATATGTCTTAGTCTGGTATGGATTATGTTTAGCTTTCTATCACCACATGAAAAGCATCCAGGAAGTTTAGAATTATCTGGCTTAATTAAATATTCTTTTAAAATATTTACATTTCTGGGCATTCTTTTTTTTTCTAGATTTAATCTGTTCCAGTCTTACCCGTTAAAAAAATAAGATTTTTTTGTTGTTTTTAATCTAAAATGAGGGATAACATAATCCTCTCTGTTTCTTAAATTATATATTAAAATCTGGCTGACCTAAGGGGAGGCTTAAGATCGCTTAGGTATTGGGACACAAGTGGTTATGGACTGAGAAAAAGATATTCAAACGCTGTGATCGTCTATATTGATTTTTTGCTAACAAAATTAGATAGTCCTGGAACTATTTGACCAACTTCGAGTTGCATTTTTTCAACATTCAAGTTACATCATATCCCAAGGTGATATATTTTATTAATGGGTTAATTATAGTATACATCAGGAAGTTTTGTAGCGGTATTACTTCCAGGAACATAAAAATATGTACAAAATGTATATCTTTGATTTATTGTCATCATGTTAAAAAAAGGCGGTGGCTATTTTGCCGTAACCGGCAAAATAGCTTCACAGGCTATTCTGCCGTAACCGGCAAAATAGTCTCACAGGCTATTTTGCCGTAACAAATTTTACTTTGTTGTACACTTAATTAGCGAAATTTTATTGCTTTATATTCATTAACTTGTTGATAATAGGTAATAAAAAATTTTAAAAGGATATTACATAAAAGCATATAAGAGTAAATATTTTACGTAAGATGCGTTTTGTCCTTGAACAACAATCATTCGCTCTGCTCGTAAAAAAACATTATACAGGCATAAACCTTTAACCTTAAACCTTTGCTGCCAAAATATATTTTTGCATAAAAATCAGATTTATCATGTTTTTTTTTCGGGAAGGGTCGATCACTTAAATTTCTGTGCAAATATTTGCATTCTCATAAAAATCAGACCTTGAATGTTTCTTCTTTGACAAAGAAAATTGAGACAGTTTAACAAAGTTTTTAATTTGTTGGGGTAAAAAAGAGGAATTGTTGAAAATCAGGGACACCTTAAACTGTTTCAATTTAATGCTTAATTGACACATTGCATGGCTTATGGTCGATATCCACTGTGCTTGGATTTTTAATTTCTGTGTACAAGACCATACTTTTGGTCCTGACCTTCCAGTTATTTTGCTTCAAATGTTGGGTTTTTTTTATGGAGCAACCATTTGATTTTTAAGGGGGGCTTTGGATATTTTCTTCGTCCTGCTTTCCTGCTTTTGTATTTTCGGAAAAAGCTGAGCCATTATTTTTTTTTTTTTGCGCACGCCAATTTTTTTTAAAGCTATTATAAAATTTTCAGCAAAAACTACCATCCTGCCTTTTTATTTCTGGATTTTTGCAATTCTGCCTTTTTATATCAAATTTCACCATACCCCCCCCCCTAAAAATCAAATGATGGTTTTAGAGGGTACTCCTTGAAATGTGTTTATAAACCAAAATTGTATATTCGTGTACTCTTACTGGCAAAACACACACTGTTTTTCATCAAATACAAATATAAAGGAATAATACTCTGTAATAACATAAGTTTCAAATCAACACAAGGTATAACATTCAATGTTAAATATAGACACAGAAAAATACTATATATTTCATATATTTCATATTTCCATTGTTGATTTTCTAAATTGTCGTTTACATTGTAGGTATTCCAAATCTCATTATCTTAATTCTTTGTAACAGATATCACATCACACTGACTTCAGAAAAACTTAAAACCTATTAATGAAACAATACCATCTGCATATAGAACAATTTTAACCGTTCTTGTGCTTTGTATGTTGCACCTGACACGTCAAAGGTCAGATTGATTCGGACATTTCATTTTTTTTTAGTCTTCATATTGATACTGCATGAAAATCTCTTTTAGATAACATTTGCATAAGTTTTGGAAAATAAGTATATCGCCAAGTTATTGGTATTCCCATGGGAAACAATTGTGCTTCACACATAGCTGATCTTTTCTTATATATTTCCCGATATTTGTTGCGAATCACAATCAAAGTTATGGCTAAACTACAAGTCCCAAACAAACGCCACCTTATTGATACTTTTAATAATACTTACAGATACTTCGTTCCATGTTCTTAACAATCCTTCTTTCTCAAACATTATATATGATATCTATCCTCATTAAGTTTAACTCGACCGGCGGTAGATTTGCAGTTTAAGATTTAGACTTAAGCATTTTGAATGGAAAATTACGCATATGATACACTCGATGGTTTTTTCTTTCCCAATTATAATTTTTCCAATTCTAGAAGGCGATGTACATATGTACCACTTCACTTGCTCCGTAATACAGAGTCTTCATTTACCAGCTAGTCAGATATGCTCCAATTTGTAGTGGTGTTTCTGATTTTAATGATAAAAACCGGTCCATTACAGAAAATTTACTATTTAACCATGTTAAGGGGGTTTGCTGCTCCATATGAAAGTAAATGAAATGGATTAAGTTGAATATTTTTGAAAGAATATAGACAAATGGTCAAAATTAGGAAGAAAAAATGTAGGCCCATCTGCTCGTTTTTATCCTGTAAGTGTTTTCAATTTTGGAGGAAAAAGAGGTTTTCTCTAGAGCGTTCATTATATCTGCATTGTTCCTGATTTGTATCTGAACTTTCTTAAATGTATAGCAGATTAATAAATTTTCAAAGCACATTGTAAACTACATTTTGGTGCACCTTAAAAAAAGGGGAAAGAGGGGGTTAATCATGGCAAACAAGTTCAAGCATAATTGATGGACAAAACCCGAGAATCTAGAATAATCTGACAAAAATATGAGAAGAAAACCCCCTTAAGGCATGTTAGGATTAAAATTGTTATTTTTGGAGTTTTTGTGCATTACAGATACAGCTACAAATGGTTAAAAAAGCCAGGTATCATAACCATGACTTAATTCATTTTCTAACCGAATCAAACCGAACCATTTTTTGTCCCCCGCCGCAACGCGGAGTGGTGACATAGAAATGCCGGGCGTCCGTCCGTCCGTCACATTTTTTTCCGCAACAGATTTCTCAGCTACAATTAACCCTAGACTTTTGATATTTGGTATGCAGCTTCAGACAGGGGTCTTATATGACGGGATGCGTTTCCGGGTCTGACACTTACCTACTTCCTGTTTAACGAGCTGACTTAGTATTTTTAATGGTCAAAAATTGATTTTTTTTCGTAACAGATTTCTCATCTACTAATGTAAGGCTGTCGACTTTTGGTATGCAGCTTCAGATAGGGGTCTCATATCGTGGGATGCATTTCCAGGTCTGTCGCTTACCCACTTCCTGTTAAGCAAGCATACTTAGAATTTTGTCGCTCGGCGGGGGACCCAGGATTTCTGTTCTTATTGCACTACTAGTAAAGAACCACAGATGGCCCTCCCGTTCTTGAAATATCATTGTCCCCAACATGTATTATCTGGGATGTGGACCTTAACACAGAACTACGCAAAATATAGGTCGCAGTGACCAAATTTCTAGAGGGTGGTGTCACGTTACCCAAGACACATTTAGTGGTGAAATACGATTGATTATCTGTTAAAGACCTTAACACATTCACATTAGTAATTTTGAAGTTTGACCAGTTTCTAATAGAAAGTTATCAATGATTATACATATTTTTCTGCACTTTTTGTACTTTTTTTTCGTTGTCTTTTTGCATTTTTCTTACTTGCATGGAACAAGTACATGTACATGTCGTTTTTCTTTGATACACTTCTTAAAACCTTAAGCAATAATATTATTGGTCTTATATGTCGTTTCTAAAAATACTTAATATCAAAATTGCTATATTATACAATCCAAAATTAGTTCTCGTCTGAAAATAGTTTTACCCAAAGCTATCCCAGTACACGTTCCAAGTGCTTGTGATATATATGTCATACGTGGCAAGATCATTCAACTCGGTATAAATGAAAGACAAAAATAAGGTCACTGCAAACTACATTTTCCGCGTTTTTATGTCGGCTGCAACGTGTTACAAAAGCGACATATAGGGGTCACTTTGGCGCTATCCGTCGTCTTCTGTCCCGCGTTCTGCTTCCTGCGGCGTCACAAAAACATTCCGTCGCATTTTTCTGGGCAACCACATGCAGCAGGCTCTTGAAACTTTACGTGAAGCTTCAAAGAACCATATGGTGTAAAGCGATTTTATACCTGAAATTAACTACATG
Organism: Arcuatula senhousia; assembly: GCA_963971305.1. Classification (NCBI taxonomy): domain Eukaryota; kingdom Metazoa; phylum Mollusca; class Bivalvia; order Mytilida; family Mytilidae; genus Arcuatula; species Arcuatula senhousia. Next base: position 1,824,048 of record OZ020315.1, read on the forward strand.
TACTTTCTGTTTAACGAATAACTTAGGATTTTATAATTATATAAAGGTTACAAAATTACAAATACCAAAAACGCGGGTATAAACGGTTAATTTTGATATGCTATATATCGATATTTCAAGGAGTAACCTCTCATCAGTAGCATTTAAACCAAAACTTTGGAAGGTCAAAATCCAAAACAGTTGAAAACGAAAAGTACTCAAAACCAAAACGTTCGAACAAGGAAGCCAAATCCAGCACCGAGGATATCGACCATGTGCTTTACAAGGAAAGAAACCTGGTGTTTTTATCAATTTTGAATTTAACAATCGGAAATTTCAGCGACAATATATTAGAAATTTTATGGTCATATAAAGGACTTCGAATACAAATTCCGTCGCACTTTTATAAGCAACTACATGCATCAGCCTCTTGCTATTTTTAATGCAGCTTCATCTCATAGTACTATATGGTGTTAAGCAATTTTATGTCTGAAAATTAATTACTTCCTGTTTGACAATTACTTTAGATTTTATATATAAAGGACTTGGAATACAAATTTTCGTCACACTTTTCCAAGCAACTACATACAGTAGTTTCTTGATATGTTGTATGCAGCTTCATCCTATATAGTACTATATGGTGTTAAGCATTTTTATGCTCATCTAGTTTTTCTTTTGTTTTGTAATTGTTGTTCTGGTTTTTGGTTCTTTTTTATTGTCGTTTTCTGAATCTGAAAAATCAGACGCAGACCCAATACAGTCGGAAGGGATCTGTTGGTTCAGTAGCAAGTCGGAAAAGCTTCCTTCAACTATTGTCTTTTGTTGTTTGCTTTACTGCATTTGTTTGGTTTTATACGTACTCTTTATATTTGTTTATTAGAATTGATGTTTGTATACTTTCTACGTAACTCATGAAATCTCAGAACTATCTGGATAAATACTGTATTAATGATATTGTAACGCTTACAGTTACTATCCCTGTGGAATACAGAAAGCTAATTGTTATAAATCTTCAACCGTTACGGAGGCGACAACATTAACCGGTAAATAGACTTGTTTGATGTGTTAAGTGGAATCCGAGTTCATTAACTCACTATATAAAATTCTGCAGAAGTCCCATGAGTGGGTTCTTTATGTAAGGTCGTAGACTAAGTATATGAACATGTCATATTAACAAAAACTGGTAACAGAGTCTGTAACATGTTCAATAAAAGTATTGAAGCAGTGTAAGCTACATCCTTAATGGCCATAAACTTTCATGAGTGAGTTCATCGGAAAACATACTCTTTTAACTTAAAACTTTTAACATGAGATCAAAACATTTTACGTAAGAGGTACATAATTTTTTTTATATATAATCATAAGAATTAATAGCTTGTATTAAAAAAAAAACCGATTCTATATATGGCCTTGTTTCTGGACGATTCGTTTAAATTTCTGAGACTTTTAATTATATACCATTAACGTGTTAAGTTATAATTTGCAATGTATTATATTTATAGCAATATGAAAAACTGTATTTCATAATTATCATTATATTTCAGTGTAAGAACGTGTTGATAGCCACAGGAAGACAGAAGTCTCGTATCGAAGAGGATTAATTATAAATCTGTTTAATTTGAACAGGATATATTTAACCGTATTTAACTGGTATTTAGCATGATATCTGAAGTAACCAAATATACTTGTACATGGCAAGTCGAAATGAAAATTTTATGATTGCGGTAAGTCGATTTTATTTTAATTTTTATTTTAAATTCATTCACTTTTAAAATATATAGGTTGAACATCATGAAACATGCATATTGTCAAGAATTTTATAATCAGCGTCAAGTTTTTGATAATTGAAAACCCAAATACATTTAAACGGCAAAGACTGATAATAATTAACTTATTAAGTAAAAAAATTAGTGATGAGTAATATAGATTGGGCCTCCGGTAAAGTTTTTTTTTACAATTTAACTTAAATATTTTTGTAGAGTATGGCTGTTTTTCGTTTTAATTTACTAATAAGGGCCTCAGGAAATGCTAGCAGCTATCATATTCCTGTATGCTTCAGGGACGTTTTTTTCTAAAGGGGGGGGGGGGCAAAACTTTGTTAACAGTAGACTATATATTATAAAAATCCAGGGACACCATCGAGATTTTGGATAAACTAGCTTTGAGAAACGCATGTTTTGAATATATTTTGCTATTAAAAAAAATCCCATTTTCATCTATTTCAATCTCTACATATATTTTATATATTTTTTTTTTTATATTTAAAGACTTCTAAACTTTGATGCTGATTTAAATGGGTCGACCTTTATTTGTTGTTGTTGTGAATAATGAGGAAAAATATAATTCGCGTGATTTGTTTCTTTAAATAAGAGAAAAATATAAAATTATGTAAAAAAGGGATGTTTTTTTAACATGTTCTAACCCTTTTTTTTTTAAAGTCCAATAGAGTTCAATGAAAACCATAATCAGATAGAATCCAGTGTTATGATTGATGCACAGAAAATGCCTGGTTTTAGTAGGGACATCATACCCGAAGCCAGAATTTTTTTAGGGGGTTTGATTTCCAAAATATTCCTTATTTTGATTGTGCGTAACCAATTTTTAGTTTGTTTTTACCAACTTTTGTCCAAAGGGAATGGGGGGGGGGGGGGGGGTTGAACCCCTCGACACCCCTTGCTTCGGGTATGGACATAGTTAAAAAAGGTAAATTAGTGGTTCCTGGTCTACCTTGATGATACAAGTTTGAGCTACCCTCTTTATATAAAAAAAAATTATCATTGAATTAGAAATATAAAATTATTAATATCCCTGTTGTCTCAAACCCTGTTTTATTCACACTCTCTTTCAAAATGCCCGTATCAAGTCAGGACCATTGCGATGTATGTCTTTGTGTTGTTTATTTCATTTCTTCTAAGACAGTTCAATTTGTTATGCCTTTCTCAGGTGTTTGACTGGTGTGCTGTACTGAGATGATCACCTCAATATCCCTATTGTGTCTCACAACTATGTTGTGTTCTATGGTCATTACCGGATCCTAAGATCGCAATGGAAGAGGGAGGTTTGGCGCCATAAAACCTGGTTTAACCCACCATTTCGTTTGAAATGCCTGTACCAAGTCAGGACCATTGCGATCCACCAATTCTCCGGTATGACTGATTCGTTTTTGTCATTTTCTCTGGATTATGAGATTGATCATTCAAGTTCGGTAGTTTTGTTTTTACCTTTATATAATTCGTTCTTCGAAATATCAGATGGCCTTAATCGCAAATATTGTTCTACAAAAAAGATGGATGCTATTTCAATACCGAAGTTGGCACTAGTGACTTAGATGTACTTATTGTACACAAAATATCACGTTTTGGTGTATTTTTATAGAATCAGTTCTTTCGCCTTAAGCCTGTTACATGTTTTATAGAAAGATTTATGTTATCGGCCACCAAAAGTTATTATTAAAAGAAATTCATAGAAAATCAAAAAGGTTTTCTCAAAGAACAAGACATTCATTATGTATTTTTTTTAACCAATGATTGATGAAAAAAAAATCATACTACTCATGTTGTATTGTCGTATTTCTAAATTTTGCTTTCTTATGAGACGTATTTGAACAAAACAGAGACTGTTTTTCTTGTATTCTACATCATTCTCTACTTTTTAAATAAAGGATTTTTTTCATCTATGCACATCAGTTCTTATAAGGTAAGATCATTTATTTATACATCTAAGACGAAGTTATTGTGTTTCAAATTGATCATTTTGTTTAACAAAGCATTTTATTACCATAAGGTGACACTCTATATTTTAATGTATTTTGCAAAAGAAAATGCGTATAACTTGACTGTTTTTGTTACAATTTGAACACTTAAAAGTTTTATATAGGTTAACTAGTATCTTGTCTGATATTGTGACACTCGTGCGTGGCAGCTCAGTTAACATGCACAGTAAATTTCTTTGACCATTTTAACACTCGTGGGTGGCTGCTCAGTTAACACAGTAAGTTTCTTTGACAAGTTTCTCACAAGAATTGCTACAAGTTATTCTATTTTAGGTCTAATTGAAGATTTTTTTGGCCGGATTTCACAGAGTGAAAAATCCGGGTTATAAAATGGTGAATGTCAGACGGGCGGCGTGTGGGCGGGGAAAATGTTCGTTACAGTTTTTCTCAGCAACTATTAATCATAGCCACTTGATATTTGGTATACAGTATCAGGGTGAGGTCCCATTCCGTGGGATTTGATTTCAGGGCTGTCGCTTTCCATGACTTTAACCATTCTTCTGTAAGTGGTCATTCATGCGGAAAATGTAGGTCTCAGCTAGCATCTGAAGCATGCATTGTTCTAAGCATCACTAGATGCACCTACCATACCAATATAGATTAACTTAAACCATCCTTCTGTTGGCGGAAAATATAGGTAACATCCAGCATCTGAAGCATTCATTGTACATACCATCACTAGGTGCAACTACCATACCAATATAATTGATGTGGCACTTGTGAGTTGGTTTTGAAAATAAGGGGATTTGGAAAGGACAGACGAACGAATGTACGGACGGACGAATGTACCCGAACATTTTATACCCCTCTACTTCCTAGGCGGGGAATAAAATACAGGAACACACCATAAATTTGAAAAACACAATTTTTAAAAAAAGGGGAGGGGGTCCATTCCACCGCCCAAAACAGGTCCCAAACCTGCCAGCCACCGGTCAGTGGCACATAAAGCTATGTTCTAAAGACCTATAACCTTTTCTAATAGCGCATTTGAGCGCCCTATAAAAAGGATATTTATCAGTAATATTAAATGCACAAAAAATAAATATCGAAAAACAATGTAATATAGTCTAGCTGTTACAAGTTGAACCACTTATTTTAATAAACATTGTAAAACTTCACAACACTTGCTTATAATTGTTTTAATTTCTTTGAACAGGTTGTGTGGTTTTTATAAATATAGATACAAACTGTTACGACGAACTTATGGATTTGTTATGACATTGTAAAATATTTTGTTTTTGGTATGGGACTATGTTTACAAACAGTTCGACGAACACACCTCAAGGAAATATGTTTAAAAACAGTTCGACGGACACAGCTCAAGGAAATATGTTTACAAACATTTCGACGGACACTCCTCTATTGTCGTTTCATCAGCTTATGTTTAATGAAATTCAGAACAGCTTGAGACGGTGTAACGAGACGATCCTCAACAAACCGTATCCTACAGATGGTAAGTTTGTAGTTTTATATTTGGTTTTGAAAAACAAAACAAATAAACACAAGCAACAAAAATGGAAATGTTAGGAGGATACGTAGACGATTTACCTTACTTTTGACATGCTGAATTGACTGACCATTGACAGCGCGACGGATGTGCTATAGCATACAGAAATCCCGGACAGAAACTTAATTCTTACTTTTCCAAAGCACCTGTGTTCACTCTTGTTACAACTTGAGCTCGCGTTGTGGATTGCTATTGAGTTGGTTTTTTTTGTGTTTTCTGTTTCTTTGTGTTCTCGTTGGTGTTAAGTGGTTTTGTCGTTGCCAGTTTGGACTTTTAACGTTTGGATGCCAAATTGGTTTATCTGCTTGTTCGATTGTAAGCAATGCAACGGGTTTGTTGAAACCAGGAAAAGTGCTTACTCTTGTTTTTGGACTTTTGGCATTCGAATGCCCCGTCGGCCCTTCGTTGCATATCTTCAATCTCTTGAAGTGTATTTCTCCTTTATTTACATACAATAGTATTAACTTATCTTGGGGTTGCCAGAAAGAACCGTCATTTCAACATCTCTCCGAAAGGATATGAAGAGATAATAAGCCATTTTTATTTACACCCGATCTGGTTTTTTGAACTTCAAAACAAAACGAAAAATACACGACGAGTGCCTCCCATATGATACAAACCAAAACGTTCATTATGACGCCCAGTATCCATATAGAAATAAGATTTTTTGGTTGTTGCGACGTGCGTCCATGAATGTTCCTCTATGCAACTTTTTGCCACGACTATAATCACTTGTTGGCTTGTTATTTTTGACATTCTGTTATAATGTTTTAATAACTTTGCACCGAACTTTGTATGGTTTAGATTGCTTTTCGGCGATACAGTAATCCTTAGACGCGTGTGTCACGTTCTAGATCTGTCTCTGGAGTCTTTCACAATTTGAGACAATTGGACAATTTCTTCTATTGTTAAAGGTTTCCTGTACAACTTTTTGTAATAAAGCGATCACGAAAATGCAGATTGATTAATGCTTCGAAATCAATTAAATCTCATGGGATTCCCCATGGGGTGTCTAGGAATGGAGTAATCATTCTGTTTTTGTTTCGGTTATCACTCATTATTGACTGAATATCATGCCATTTTAAAAATAATTCTTCATAAAGTGGTGATCACGTAATCGAACAAGGGGTTTATGAATGAAATAATTACTCAAAAATTAATCTTGTAATCAAGTAGTCACCTTAAAAATGCCCAGGAAATCAGGTGATTAAGAAACCCATGGAGAGGCTATGACTGAACACGTTTTGCAAAACTCCCCCACACCTCCCAAGAAAAAAATAGTACTCCCACGAATTGAAATCATAATTATAACATAGTACCAGAAGATAATGTTTGCTACATCTTACGCACGTTTCGTCTTGTTAATACTCACCAGAGGCGCTCTACTAAAAGATTGAAAATGCCAAACACTATATGAATATGCAGGGTCTTTCAAGAAAAAGACTTTTACATAGTTTATATTTGTATTTTACTAATAATAATTCGATTTTACTCATATCGCAGACAATATTATCTGTGTTCAGGATACTCCATTGGTAATTCTATACTACTATTTTAGGGAGTGTCTATTGCAATGCAACGTTTGACGGTTATGAATGTTGGGACTACGCAAAAGCCGGAAGTAGAACATACGGCACCTGTCCTCAATTCCTGGTGTACAAATTTGGAGCGACAAACAGTAAGTATAAATAACTTATTAAACCGACGTCTGTTTTATGTAGATAAATCAGTTTTCTTAATTTCAAACTGTTGGTGAAAAGATACTTACACTCGAAATATAGCGTTCGGTTGGTTTGTTCGTTCTTACGAAATGGTTCTTCTTGGTGTCAATAATGCTTAGGAACTTTACATCAAAGAAAGATGATATTTGGTCATTAGATACATCTTGGATAGTAACCAGCATCAGTACCAGAATAAGTCACATTTACTTTACAAAACTCTTAATTTTACGTGTCCAGATTTTTTTTAATGAGATGGGATGCATTCAATGGAAATAAGCTTGTCATTAACCCCGTAACGTTTAGTGATTTCCTATATGTTTAACCAAAATATCTAAAGAGTTTTCCACGATCCATGTAAATTTGTATGGCAAACTTTTATCCTTTCCGATAAAAATATGACCGGATTTTCCCACTATCACTAACTTCCAAACGAATTCCATATAGATTCTTGGTAAATCTTTTATTTGAATATATTATCAATGTTTCGCTTTAATTGGTCCTGAATATATCATTTTGTCATTATTTTATTCCCAAAAAATTGAAATGGATATGTTTAAAAACCTGTGTAAGTTAATACGCACTATATTTGAAAGTGCAAGATAGTAGAAGTATTTTATTCTTAAAAGACTGGTGTATTTTCAAGGTTTTAGAATGTGAGAGTTGAGATCAAAAATAGGTCATTGAAAAGAAGCACAGAAAGTCTGGGGTAGTGGTTTTTGGACCACCGTTACGGACGGGAACTGTTAGGAGTTTGTTCATGTAGTGCATGTTCATTTTTGAGTGTATCATCAGCTTAATTTACATGCATTGATTTTAAATGAAAATTAATTTATATTCATTTTTTTTTAGAAATATGTAGTTGTGAATTTTTATTGATTAAATGACTTGTAGTTGTTTAACATGAATTCTATGCATAAATTAAAAGTTTTAAAGGTGCATGTTGCTTTTGATGTTTAACTCCAAACTCCTTCGCAGTAGGCTTACCCTTCCCGACAAAAATAGGTCAGGATTATCCCACTGCTACAGGCTTGTATGAAATCCATCAAGATTCTTGATATTTTTTTTTTAGTTTAATAAATTTTCAAAATTTTCCTATAGTTAGCCATGAAAACATAAATTTTCTGTAATAATTTTTTTTCTTAGAAGAATTAATTCAATTGGTTGTAAAACCGGTTTAAATGAGTACGCACTATCTTAAAGTGAAGTTAAGTAGAAGTATTAAGGCTACACTATAAACAATGTGGTTGTGCAATGCATTTTGTTATATGTGAGTACTTTTCATGGTTTTTAATTTAAAGAGTAGGGGTCAAAAAGAGGTCATTGAAAAGAAGCCCGGAAAGCCTGGTGCAGACCGTTACGGACGGGAACGAGGGTTTAATTCGGATTTCATATGCATCTATACAATAAAGACATTAGATTTGAATTTCAAAATTAAAAAAAACTAAACGTAAAACTTTCAAATTCAGTAAAATTATATTTCAATATCCGTCTTTCACTTTTATGAAAGACATTTTGTCAACTTTCTTCATAAAAAGTTTGACAGTAATGATTTATAATGGTTCTCTATTACTCTAAATAGATCCAAGGGAACAACGGATGAAAGGATAGGCTTAACACTCACATGCGAATGACGGAAACAGTCATATATCTGACAAGAGTTTTGTGGAAGGAAGCTAAATTTAGAGGAAAGTGGTGTCCCTTTTGTTCAATTAATTACTATTTCTATTTTGGTCACACTTTTTAGACAGACGTTTACGACATCATAGAATTTCCTTTTTAGTTGCAATAACCACTTAATGACTACTAAGTTTTGCTTCGTATTTCGTGTACAAACTTCAGTTTCTGATTTTGTTTTCACCCAAAACCGTTACTGTTATAAAGCTTTTCATCGTTCACATGCCTTTATAAGTCCTACTTATCAGATAGATGTAAACAATACTATGTCAGAACGTATGAATGTAATAAGTGGAGTTCCCGAAGGTAGTATTTTTAGACCTCTGCTGTTTTTAACTTATGTAAATAACATGCCAATTAGTATTGATAACAAATGCACATTTAAACTAATTTTATATGCAGATGATAGTGCAATTTTATTCTGTCATAAGGATTCTGAAAATTAGGCCCAGTATTGGAAAAGTTTTTTCTTGATTGGCTTGTTGATAAAAAAAAATATTTCACCTTAATTAGAAAGACGTAATGTATGCTTTTTGGTCCACCAAGGAAACTTAAATGCATATCTGAGTTTTATGTAACTTGTTATAATCATTTCATAAAATCCACGGACTGCGTCAAATATTTAGGTGTTTCTTAATTGTGAATATATTGTATCTTATATTATACAAAAAGTAAATTCTAGTCTTAAGGTCTTATATTATAGAAATGCAAAGTGCTTGGACACCAGATCAAGATTGACCCTTAAAACAGCTCTAATACAATGCTATTTTGACTATTCCTCTTCACCTTGGTGTACTAGCGATTAGAAAGGGGTAACAAATAAATTGCAAGTACTAAAAAATAAAGTGAAGGTTCATTCTTGGTCTGGGGCCAAGAGATAGACAAGTATAAACAATGATATTTTAGATTAAGTTATAGAGCTGAAACTAAACTATGTGTACAATATTTTGATGGAATTGCTCCAGATTACATGTCATCATTTTTTTTTCGTAATTCGAACAACACCAGAGAGTCATCAAACTAAACTGAGATGTGACCCAAATTTAAACATTTGTAGCAAGAATACATTTTGATTTAATGCGATCCATGACTGGAACAATTTACCAGCAGAAATAAAAGTTTTAGACCTGAAATATTCGTATAAAAAAGCTTAAGCAACATTTAAATGATGAAGCTAGAAACCGTGAAAATAGCGACTTTTTGTTTTATTGATTACTTGTCTTACATCTTTCAGCATCTAAACATATTTTATTATTATTGTAAACAAATGTTGTTTTTTGTGATTTCTGATATATATTTTGTAACTTTTTGCTAAAGGGACCCCAATAATTTTTCAGCTTTAATGGGTTTTATCCCAGGCAATCAGGTTGCGTTAGTATAAATTGCAACGTGTATAATGTTTTTTAAATTTATGTGTATTCTTATCATGCTTTGTGTTATATTCTTGATTTTGCCTGAATAAAATATTATTATTTATTTGATGGTTCACCAAACATTCTGGACAACAAAAACAGCTTGAAAATTTGGTGGGACACATCATTTTCTTTGAGATTTGGTAGATACTTTTACATGATCATCTCGAATACCTAGAAAGGAATTAATTGTAAATGTACTTATTTTCACGAATTCACAATTTAAGCCAAGTTCACAAGTAATTAATTTCGCGTTTTCTCTGACTCCTTATTCTGCTCATGCCATTTATATATGTTTTTTTCGCGGGTATTTGATTTCGCGAAAAATACCGGACCGCGAAATCCGTGAAAAAAAAAATACTGCGCAAAAAAAGTACGTTTACAGTAACCTGTTAGTTCATAGAAAACGTTTATAGATATGATGAACGACCACCCCATCCGTGAAACATATTAAATCGATTTGTCTGCACGTTAATTGTTTGAAAAATCGTTCGATCATAAATATGACTTAATTAACGTTAAATTTATGACATTGATTCCATTTTCTTCTTGAAATTGATTTCTCTTGTTAGAGAGCCAATCACAAATAATCTATAACATTTGTAATAATGGAGTCAACATGGTTTCGCATTAGACTAAAATGAACAACAACTGTTAAACCGAATCATTGTTCTTGATATAGATGTGTTGCTAATTAAAGATTCCTGAACGGTGTTTCTTAAATTAAGAAAGTTTATTACAAAAGTTAATTACATCCTGGAGGCCGGTGCTTCAATTATTGATAACTGTCAGTATTAATAGAAGAAAATGTGATGTGGAATAAGTGTACGCGACACAACCTACAATATAAACGTATATTTAAAACATCCACAATGGAAAACAGCCAGCAGCCTTCAATGTGACCAACGGTCGCTGTTCGCTATCTTTCAATTTGCCCCTGGATTGAAAATAAACCAAATATGATTCAAGCCCAATCCTAAAGTGCAATGAAAGACCCTCTTCTTGACAAAAACAATAAACATGAATTCGACTAAATACAAACATAATCTTTGATAAATATTCCTGGCTTAGAACAGGCACATTAAAAATGTGGCGGGGTTAACTAGTTTTTTTTTTGGCGCCAACATTCCCCCTATTGATCATCAATATTAAAGCACAAACTAACACACACAGTAAAAATCAAATCGATAGAAGTTCAATTCAACAAGAGAGCGACAACAAGTCATTAACGGGACGTAGAGATACTTACTTGAGAACACTCGAAGTTACTGACAGCTAGCTAAGAAGCATCTATCGACTGATGTTAAAAGTCAATTATGTCGATTTTAAATCCGACACAACACGTCAATATCACCATGATTATTAAAGGAAGAAATGGGTCATTCTAAGTCCGAAAAGAACAAGACAAAATCGTTTCACATAAATGTCGAGAGGTATAAAAGGAGCTCAACAGAGCGGGATGTGAAAGCGGCTCAACAGAAAGGAATAAAAGGGGGCTCAACAGAGTGGGATAAAAGGGGGCACAACAAACAATATATAGCAGCATATAAACAACTAAACTGCAATCAGCACCGTAAACCCAAGTCGAGACGAGCTTCAACTCAATTGATGCGAAGGGTTAGCAGTTACTGTTCGTTATAACAAATCAGTCACGTTTATCATGCAAATTTTGTAAGGGAGCAATCATTTGGTTTTTAGGGGGGGGGGGGGGGGGGCTATGAATAATTTCCTAGTCCTGCCTTTTTATTTACTGAAAAAGCCGAGCCTGGATTTTTATTTTTTATTTTTAACTAACTATAAATTTTTCAGCAAAAAAATGCCATCCTGTTCTTTTTTAATTCAGAGCACTGTCCTGCTTTTTTATATCGAGATTTTTGCCATCCTGCCTCTTTTTATTTCAAATATCACCGTACCCCCCTAAAACTAAAATGGTCACTCCCTAAGAAAAATCCGGTATGGGATGATCACAAAAACACTCTATGAAGAGCATGCAAAGTTGAAAACAGAAATTGTAAAATATGTAGCACAAATGCTGATGAAGATGAGATGCATTTTCTTTTGAAATGTAACACCCTCAATACTATAAGATCACCGCATATTTGCAAAATTACATCAAGTTTCCCAATTGTAACTTAGCTTTCAGATGAAATGAATGTCCTCGGATATCATATAGTTATATCCACCATATATATAATATTACTGTATATTATCCAGATCGCAGTGAGGTCTCTGACTATTTTCGTTAAAAATCAAAGCGCTAAAGCGTTTAAAGGCAAGCGAAATATATAAGAACTATAATAGATTTACTCTCTGTTAAAGTATATTGTTCAAAATGTTTGCGAATTATTAATTTTGGTGAGCGAAGAAAGGATCGTCATGGAGATGCCCTCAAATTTAAAGTAAATGAACACAATTGCACACACAAGACAGGTATCGTGTAAAAACGGTATCGATTGAAACACCCCTTCGATTAAAATGCACTCGTCCCAATGATGTGTATTTTGTACTGATTTTATGAATGGTGAAGCTAGAATCTGAATCCATGCATTGACCAATCAAATGAGAGAAATATTTATACGAACCAATCAAGTAATAGATGAATACATAATGTATATTCTATCGCCTTTAACTAAAAAGTTTGTCATGTAAGATGCAAAGGAATAAATAAAACTTGTGCCGGTCATATAAAATGCCAATAAAAGTTGAGATTTATAGAAGTGTATATCATGTTAACAAATATTGAAAAGTAATATAGAAAATAAAGCATTTTATTCCAGACTGGATGCAGGAAAATCACTCCGTCTAGACAAAAAAAAAAACGCGAAAATCATCACTACTCTGTAGACTCCATAAGGCTTCGCTGGCGCTTGCCTAAAAACTAATTGTGTGTGCTTGTCATATATTACGTATGTCTAATATTTTACGTTTACTTTATTCAAATCACTTAACCATACATGTGTATTATTTCATTGATTGTACCGTTCAGTTTTGGGCACCATGATTGGTAAATAAAATTATCTGTATCTGTATCTGTATATCTGGACTCATCTAATGAATAACAATCCCGTATTTTTCTAATTATCACATGATGCCTTACATAAACAACAACCGATGTGCAACATAATTCCATGTTAGCGGTTTGAGTGTCAGACGTAACGCTTAACTTTGCGGAATTTAAATGACACAGCCTACAAGCTCCAAAAAACTCTAATAGTTGAGATACTCGAAAACGGGAAGTTAATGGACAAAGTGATTTGTTCTCACAATGTCACTTTTTTACCACAAAGTCATCCTTTATTTTGTATGGAAACATCCAAGATAACTTCGTTAACATTTTGATATAAAGTACGAAAAGCAAAATGTACCCCTAAGTTAGTACTTGAATGGGAAGCAATGATTTTCATGGAACAACTATACTTCCATTTGTGCTTTGGTCACGGGGAGAACTGTACAGTATATACAAACATAATTAAAATAATATATTATCAATGCTGCTGCTCTGGGTGTAATTATTGCAGTCCTAAAGCACCGTCCCCTGGTGACCATAGCATATATATGACTGAATCATATATATGTGCTCTGATTACAGGGAGGGCTGCTAAAATAAAAAGAAAATAATATTAATAACACTCATTGTTGTAGCTTGAGGTATTAATTATTAATCTCTATTTATATCCATGCTCCCATCTATATATTTTATATGGCTTCATTACCCATTACAAAAAATGTATATACTGTCACAATCATACCTTAATTTTGTATACTTTATTATTTTTGTTGTTGTTGCTTTACTGTTATTTATAATTAATCATTGTAATGATCCTGCCCCTTGAGGGACCTTAATTGGTAATAAAATATGTCTTATGTCTTATGTCTTATGTAAGCCATTCCCAAAACCATGAGGGTGTCACAGCCTTTTTGGTACGCGGTATTCCGTGCTTTTTAAAGGGTATTCGGTACGCCAAGGTGTGGTACGCGGTACGCGATGTTCCGAAATTTTAGGCTTTTGGTACGCACAATACAACCCTTTATTCACAAAACCCTATTCAAATTTAGGAAATATTAGCCTTTCGTTAATATATGCTAAAGACCCACTAGTATTATGTCTCAAGTTTGTTTTTTTCAAACTTTGTATAATTAGTGACCATAATCTAGAGATCGAACTTGGTAGATACTAAAATATACCAAGAGAACAAAGACTTTGTAAGTTATGCAAAATAATTGATGATGAAGCTCATTTCTTCTTTCATTGTCAAATTAATAATAATATAAGAAAAACATTTATTGACTCAATACAAAAACTATATGCTACTTTTAACCAGCCTGAAGCCATTGATAAATTAATTTTTGTACTAAACCCAAATATGGATGTTTTCCCCGCGGTTGTTGATTTTGTAAATCAATCATTTGAGTTGCGACGATGAGATCCACATTGGTCAAAGTCATACATATTTGTAAAGTCTATAATATCTTTGTATGTACAGTTACATGTTCGTTGTTTTTGTATGTTTGTATTTGCTTAACCTCTTGAAGCAGCTTTGGTGATATCACCTAGCAGATTTGTTCTTCTAAAGGAATTTCTTTCCGATGTAAACTTGCTCTTTATGTCGGAGATAAATCGTAAACATATCATTTCTAGAGGATAATTTTTCTATTAGTTTTAAAGATTCTCCTGTAAATTGATGTTGTACTTCTGTATTTGAGTAAATGTTAAGTTTTTTTTTAATTAAAAAAAACCCTCCATTTTCTATGAATTCAATACACATCAGCTTTTCAGTGCGATCAGTTTTAATGATGGGGGGATATACCGTACCACCAGGAGGAAACGAATGATCTTCGGCAGTGATAGTATGGTTACTGCCACTTTGGTCAATATTTGTTGTGTGGGGATACACCGTACCACCAGGAGGAAACGAATGACCTTCGTCAGTAAAAGTTTGGTTATTGCCACTTTGGTCAATATGTGTTGTGTTATCTTAAATGGAAAAAGCCATCTTTCTGGGGCATATATCTTGAGCGCTGTAGTACTGAGATCAACAAAGTCATGCTATATAATCCAATATATGATATTTGGAGACACGGTGTCTAAAATTAAATGATAAGAAGGTTTAGTGAAAGTAAGCCGGAAAGGACATTTGTTAAAAACACTTACCGATTTTATTTGTCATGGATAACTCCATGTTTATGTTAAATGAATATGATTATGCATCATAAAAAAGTTTCCTTCCTGGTTTTTGCTTTTCCAGAGAAATAGCGTTTTATTGCTGGTGCATCCAGATGTACATGGAACACTTCCGACATCTAAAGTTTTAGAAGTTAGTTCGTTAGTTTGTAAGTCATTGTCGTAATCCTAAGCAACACAAAATGAAGATGAACATGAAATAATGATGAAGTGGAGGAAATTGACACACAAGATCAATCGGGTAGAAGATTTTTGACTTCCTCCAGAAAAAGAAGAGATTGGTAGGATCAGGCAATGTGGCCTCTTTTATGGGAATCCTATACCGACCCATCTCCAATCGAGACCTAGACCCAAGATTTTTTAACTTGCGAGGAACTAAACAGTTTTCTCCAACAAGATGCACCAATGAAGATTTTCCGCATTTTACCCTGACGACCTCGGTACGTCATTATTGCAGGGCTCCCCCATCCAACCACCTTGGGTACACATCCCAGTCACTTTGTGGGCAAAGCGGCCTGATCAGGTTTCTTAACGCTCTTTAGTGGACTTTTAACGACAAGCTTATCGCTCCTGTGGGCCTTCACGCCACCCACAACCATCACAAGTATCTAGTTCAGTCATCGACGGCCATTATATCCATACCATATTTTGCATGGTTTCTTCTGTTGTAGAATAGGTATACTGAAGAAATATTTTGGAATTGATAATCACTGCATGTTGACACATTTTAGCTTTTCACTTGTATGATTTTTTCATATACATAATTTTTTTTAACAGGATTGCCTTATAAAGATTGTAATCCGGACGGCACATGGTACACTCATCCGGACACCAACATGCCATGGACCAATTATCTCCCTTGCTCAGACACAGAAGCTGTCAAGGTGTGTTCGATTGACACATATAATATTTGGTTCTTATAATAAGAACCTATAAGCTGAATTTTGATAAAAACTTACTTTTTTTTTATTTATTTAATTTTATTTACATACCAAATTCACGACATTCAATAAACCAGTGGCGGGCTCTATGCCCCCTCTGGATCCGTTTATGCAAGAAAAAGAACACCTAACTGGAATTCGAACGTCGGATACCAAAGACAAATTAAAATCTTTTGCTACCAAAATCAAAAGCAACACTAAGAAACATAAGTAGCATATCAAACAAAAAACCCCAACATAATCGACACTTCTTTCTTATTTATTACAGAGAGCTGAGCTGGTCCTGTACGTTTATTTTATAGGATACAGTATATCGGTCTTAGCCCTTCTATTGTCTCTTTGTATTTTTGTAATTTTTAGGTGAGTAATCATTTTCTCTAGTACCAATAATATTACTAATAAAGGTAACAACAAAGCTACCGATATGGATGATAAATCTCATACATCCAAGAAGAAAAGACAAAAAGAACTATTTTAAATCTTTTAAAGTGTTCTTAATAAAAAGAAAATAAAAATTGTAGAAGGTTATAAGATTGAATATTTTTCTTGCGCTTTGGTTTTCTTTTTACAAATGTTGTTTTGAGAATGTATCAATGCGTTTGACTTTATGTCAAGATTTTGATACATTTTTCATAATAAAATAAGTTATATTTTCTCGATACACTCAATTTAAGTACATCAATTGTTCATACTTCTGTCTGAGGTCTTTAAGGAATGACCACAATATCTCTGTTCCAGAGTAAAAGCAATAAGTAACTTCATTCTATTTCAGACAACTTAAGTGTACTAGAGTTACTATACACAAACATTTATTCCTGTCCTATGCAATAACAGCCGTGATGTGGATTATCTATTATGCTTCCAGTTCATTCCAACCCCTTGTTTTGGTACAAAACCCGGTAAGTTTGTTCGATTAATCTTGACCAAACGTCTCCATTTATAGAATATTTTCATATGTTTTAAGGTGTTTTGGGTTTGTTTTGAATCGATGACAATTAAGAGATTATGTCATGTATGTAGAGGAATCGTCGGACCGGTTGCCATACTTGTCTGATTCAAATATTGCCGATTTTAAAAGGTTATCGAAATTTTCTAATGGTTAAAATTAAAAATCGTTCTGTAACATTCTCTGTTTCGTTTTGGTGTTGCACTTAAGATGAATTTTCGTGAGAACCATTATTGACCATTATTGCTCGTTTGTATCTAAATTGTAGATTTCATATTAAGTCCTACACGTCCTAGTCCATCATGTAACTTTTGGTTTGAGCGTTCGCTGGTCCGAAACAGTGCTGTTAACATTATCTTTTGAATTTTTCTTTGTTAAAAAAAGGGCTTTGACATTTTAGGATGGGTTTATTCATACTCAATTTCTTTAAAGTTCTAGGACCAATGGCAAAACAACAATGAGCGACCATTGGTCACATTTAAGGCTACTGACTGTTTTCCATTGCGGACCTTTTAAATTGTTAATTATTTATTAAGGTTGTGTCACATAAACTTATTTCACATCTCATTACCTTCTAGGTCTGGTGTAAAGTTCTCCACGTTCTTGCCCAGTATGTAACCCTATGCAACTACGCCTGGATGATGTGTGAGGGGTTCTACCTACATACCATATTAGTTTGGACCTTTACCAACGAGAAAAATATCCTATATCTCTGCTACCTGATAGGCTGGGGTAAGGAGATATAAAGCGAAGATTGGGATGTTTTTAGATTATGGGAAAATACACCAATTTCAATCAAGGAGATCATCTAGGTGATTTCCTATGCTTTTACATAAATTGATAAACCCCCTTAACTGTCATTATTCCGTTTAAGCATTCATTCATTCATTCATTTATTTAATTCCTCAAGATTGAGATACAATGAATAGAAAAATAAATAATTATACACACATTTTGAAATATGTATCATTGAATTTGTCTTGTCTTGAATATATTTATTTATCACCCTCTGTTGTTAAGGCCTGATAATTATACCCAATACAGTATATGATGAAATAGTTTTAAATTAATGCATTCTGCACTAAGTGTATAAAATGATAGCATTGCAGTCTGTTGTTAATGCACATCTTCTCTGTCACAGGCCTTCCAATAATACCAACTGCAGTATATGCTGGATTGAGAGCCAAGGATTACCTCACTGATACAAAGTAAGTATATTCGGTAGATTTGTGCTTAAAATATTCAATATTAATCTTGTCTTTTCCGTACAAAATTATCAAATGAAAGTGACAGGTTCCTTCCAAACTAATGACTTTGTTGGTTAGTCTGTTAGTTATTGGTTTATTTCCAAGCAACGTGGTCTCTGTTTAATCAAGGAGATGAACATGAAATGATGACGAAGTGGAGGAAATGGGGACACAAAGCCAATTGGAGAGAGAGCTTCTGACTGCCCTAAAAAAAGTGATAAGTAGGGACGGACAATTAACCTCCTTAAAAATGATATGATAACCCAGTACAGTACGCATGATCACTAAATGCCTTGACTTGCCTATTTCTCTCTGTGACAGATATTCCTTCCTGAATTATTGACTAATAAACGATTCCCAGACTTGCAAACATTAAGGCTTAAGTGCTAAAAGTTTCTTTAATTATCGTAATATCATCAATCAGTGACACAAGTAACATACTTGAGTCAGTTTTACTAAGATTTTCTATCTTGTCTCTACCATTATATTGACAAGATAAGATTTATCTAACGTTTAAATCAACACAATCTTTTAGTACATGCACACGAAGGAATAGAAAGCATAAGCCCTAACTTGCACTTTTGAAAAGGGATCAACTGCGATACCCTCCTCCTTTCGTCGTGTATAGTTTATTAGTAGACAGTATGTAGACCCCCCTCTTTCGAAAATTTCTCGATCCGCCCAATAAATACAACGGGAATTATAATGACATTGGTGTACACTACTATTAAAAACGTAATTCATTATTATTTAGGTTTTCTTGTGTCCAGTAAAGTTATCCAAATTGTAACCACAACCTATTGGTCTTGTATCTTATATTCCAGCTGCTGGCACGAAGACACATATTACAAATGGATTCTAATAGGCCCAGTCATATTCTCATTATTTGTAAGTTTATCTGTAAAATAGAATATGGAAAAATATCATGGCACGACACCAAATCCCCATAGAAGAATAAAATAAAACTTTAGCTCAAGAACAGTGCTTCTCTTTTCAATGATTATTAGCTTTTCGAAAATAATATTAAAACGTTACGAATTTGAAATCACAATACTTTTTAGCTCACCTGGACCGAAGGTCCATGTGAGCTATTACCATCACTTGGCGTCCGTCGTCGTCGTCGTCGTCGTCTGTTAACAATTTTTCAAAAATCTTCTCCTCTGAAACTACACAACAGAATTTAATGAAACTTGGTATGAATGATCCTTAGGGTGTCCTGCACCAAACTTGTGTTTTGATTTTTGATCTGTTAAAAAACATGGCCGCCGTTACTAAAAATAGACTAGGGGGGTCAGACTACTGTTTTTGGCTTATAAATCAAAAAGTATAAGAGATAAAGGAAATCTGAGGCCACGCTACTGATTCAGCATCAAAAGCTCTACAAAAGTCTCCATTTGGTCAAAGTTGTCAGATGACCCCTTATAGGGGTTACTGCCCCTTAAAGGTGAAAAATAACATTTTTTCATGTTTTTGGCCTACAGAATGAAAACTATTGCAGATAGAGATTAGCTGTTGCTTGCTTAAATGTTCAACTCATTTAACTCTACAAAAGTCTCAATAGGGTCGAAGTTGTCAGATGACCCCTTATAGGGGTTACGGCCCCTTAAAGGTGAAAAATAGCCATTTTTCATGTTTTTGGCCTACAGAATGAAAACTATTGCAGATAGAGATTAGCTGTTTCTTGCTTAAATGTTCAGCTCATTTAGCTCTACAAAATTCTCCATAGGGTCGAAGTTGTCAGATGACCCCTTATAGGGGTTACGGCCCTTGAAAAATAGCGATTTTTCATTTATTTGTCCTACAGAATGAAAACTATTGCAGATAGAGATTAGCTGTTGCTTGCTTAAATGTTCAGCTCATTTAGCTCTACAAAATTCTCTATAGGGTCGAAGTTGTCAGATGACTCCTTATAGGTGTTACGGCCCCTGAAAAATAGCGATTTTTTATGTTTTTGTCCTACAGAATAAAAACTATTGCAGATAAAGATTAGTTGTTGCTTGCTTAAATGTTCAGCTCATTTAGCTCTACAATATTCTCCATAGGATGGAAGTTGTCAGATGACCCCTTAAAGGGGTTACGGCCCCTGAAATATAGCGTTTTTTCATGTTTTTGGCCTACAGAATGAAAACTATTGCAGATAGAGATTAGCTGTTGCTTGCTTAAATGTTCAGCTCATTTAGCTCTACAAAAGTCTCCATACGGTCAAAGTTCAGATGACTCCTTATAGGGGTTATGGCCCCTTATAGGTGGAAAATGGTGTTTTTGGCCTAAAGAATGAAAACTATTGAAGGTAGAGAAAAGCTGTTGCTTGCTTAAATGTTCAGCTCATTTAGCTCTACAAAAGTATAGGGTCAACATCAATACCAGGTGAGCGATTCAGGCTCCTGGGAGCCTCTTGTTTTAAGAATTAACTGTACTTAGTTTTTAGGTTCTTGAATCATAATCCTAATCTCATGATGTATGATAAATAATCTGGAAAGTTGATTATGTAAAATGTGCAAAATGAAAAATTTAGTTTATGGTTCTATAAACTAAAAAATATATTATGTGCAGTTGATTCTTCTTAATAAAATTTTCCAAGGCAATAAATTCGGCGCAAAATCAATATTATATAGAGCATTAATATTTTCACTTGCCAGTTAAAAAGCATGTTGAGTCTGCAAAACTGCAACTGGATTTGACAATAGTTCCTTTGGGATTTTGGGAGTATTTCAAATTATCATATTAGAATCTAATCGAATTTCTTTTAATTTTAAAGCTATATAAGAAAACATGCCAAAATTTCTTTAACGCAAATGCAACCTACAATTTGTCTAAAAACTATGTATATTGTAATACAAGTCAATACATGTCGTAGCAATAAACTTAACTTTTTGGCTCTTATAGTATACGTATAAGTAGAATTACAAATACCAAAACGCGGGTATAAACGGTTAATATGGATATGCTATATATCGAATTTTGAATTTGAATAAAAACATTGGAAGGTCAGATTCCAAAGCTGTTGTAAACGAAATCTACTCAAAACCAAAACGTTCGAACAAGGAAGCCAAACCAACCATGTGCATTATAAGGAAAGAAACCTTATGTTTTAAATAATTTTGAATTTAAAAATCGGACATTTCAGCGACAAATATATTAGAAAGCCGGTGTAGTTTTATGTTCTTTCCATTTCCATGTATAAAGATGTTATTAATAAGCGTGATGGAATAAATTTATGCCTTTCTTCTACAATTATCAAAGTAAAAATAATGGCCTCGTTGAAGGCTGCTGGCGGTTGTCCATTGTGGTTTTTCTAAATTGCCGTTTAATTGTGGGTTGTGTCGCGTACACTTATTCCACATGTCATTATTTTCTATTTAACTGTGTACATGTATGACACAAGGGTCATCAAAAGGGGAGACTCATTAGAAACTCTTTATCCAAATTAATGAAGCTAAATCAACTGGATACGAAAAAATTGTAATCATTTTGTTTCGTTGTTTTTCTTCTTCAGATCAATCTGTTCTTTCTAATAAATGTTCTCAGGATTCTTTGCTCAAAGGCCCGTTCACCAAACTCGAAAGAGTCTAGTCCGTTCAAGTAAGTTAAATATTTTTTTAGGATTATCTTTGGCTTATAAGTCATATTTTTAAAATGATAACTGATGATAAAAGCGTAAGTATAATCATTTTGACCTTTTGACCTGTTGTAGAATAAATGCATGATAATAACCAATCACTGTCAAGATCATAGTCCATAACATGTAGGGAAGAACATGTTTGACGTCGTCAATTAGCTTGTAATTAGTTAGCGCTATCACTTCGCGTGTCCGATGTCTGTCCGTTTTACATGTATTTTCTTTAAAGATCCTCCTACTTGAAACCCTTTGAAATATTTACACTAACACTTAATCATGTTAAGGTTATTGGTGTCCTCTACCCCGTTTGTGAAATTCATGCCCGCCATTCAGCCTTGCTATAAATAAAACGAGGGATTAGTTCATAGTTGTTTGTAAAATACGAACAAATGAATCACAAAATGTCCTAAGCCAGGAATCTTGACAAAGCTTTCGTTTGTGCTTGTCTTTTTGGTGTTTTCTGTTCCTTATTTAAGAAGGGGATCTATCTGTAGCTATTTCAGGACTGGATTTGAATAATTTGCATTTTATTTAGACCATGGGCCAATTGTAGAACCGCGAGCAGCGCCTACTGGCCTCGTTGAAGGCTGCTGGCGGTTGTCCATTAATTGTGGTTTTTGATGAATTGCCGCTTGATTGTGGGCTGTGTCGCGTACACTTATTCCACATCTCATTAGTTCTTATTTAGAAGTTTATTAATTAATAAAAGATACCCTTAACATAAATAGAGTCCTTCTTCAAGACCGGGCTTCAGGGGTTCAAAAGAAAAAAGATGTTAACATGTTATGTGAGTCACAGTCATGACAATTCAAAATACAAATACCAAAACGGGTATACAACGATTAATTTGGTTATGCTGTTTATCGATATTTCAAGGAGTAACCTTTCACCAGCAGCATTTGAATCAAAACATTGGAAGTTCAAAAACCAAAAAAGCATTTAATGAAAAGTACTCAAAGCCAAAAGGTTCGAACCAGGAAGCCAAATGAAGCACCTAGGATATCAACCATGTGCAGTACAAGGAAAGAAACCTGGTGTTTTGAAAAATTTTGAACATCTTTTACAGTAACTATTTCTTATCACAACAATCCTCTTTTGGCACCAAAATCTACAATTTCCTCCATTGAATCCAAGTTGTCTGACAATTTCTCTTCGGAGTAGTTCACATTAATCCTTCAAAGTGACTATTTTCGTACTTTTTGCTGTTTAACTGAAAAGCCGCAAGTGCTAGAAAAACAGGCGAGCGTTTCAGGCTCCCTTGGGTTTCTAGTTTATCATTAACTTCATTGCTGTAATAATTTACACAACAGCCCCCAAAGAGACAGATTACACACTTTTGCAAGGTAGGACGCTTGTCTCTTGATGTTGCACCGACTTCTCGTTGTCACTACAACAAATATATCAACTCTGTCACTTTTTAAAAACTACAAATTGATTTTTTTCTTCTGATTATTGCCTCTATTCATAAAAAATTGCAACATATGTCAAACTTATGTTCGTCATATGTTTTGCTTATATTTTTATTTTTATATTTTGGTGCCCAAATAATAAGTATATGTTCAACATTGTCGTAAAAAGAAAGATACAATAATACTTTGACAATTTATTTAAGATTATATTTTCTCCACAATTTTCTGAAACACATGTTTGCTATAATGAAATATCAGTAATTGGTAAATATATGTTTACCATAAATGTACCAACCATAAGGTACACATATGTTTAACGCAATCATAGCCTTATGTTTTTGAAAACATATGGTTTGAATATGTTGCAGCTTTTTATGTTCTAATGTTGTTTGTGATTTTTATTTTGTACTAATTCACACGGAGTGTTTTACTAAATATGAACAAATATATAGATGTAATTTGACAAATATCAAATTAAACTTTGTTTAATTTAAGAAAATTTACGTTCATGTAAAGGGATAGCTTTGATTTTTTTTAACACTTAACCATGTTAATCTTTGCGCTGTCCACGTTTGTGAAAGAAGCAAATAGGCACCACCAATGGGGTATTCCGAAAGGGCAACGACAAAACCGGTAATCACGAACAAGAACTGCACAAGAAAACACAAAATCAACCGAACAGAAATCAACAACGAGAATTCAAGTCGTAACAAGAGTGAACTCAGGTGCTCCGGAGGAGTAAGCAGTTCCTGCCTGCTATAGCACACCCGTCGCGCTGCTAATTTCCAATTCAGTGTGTCAAATCCGGTAAAGGAAGACAAAACAAAACTCAACAAACCAACATTTATATAAGTATAAAAGTATGAAATAGAGAAAATTTATCACAACAATTCTTCTTTGGCACCAAAAGCTACAAATATAATCATTGAAGCCTAGTTGTCCGACGATTTCATTTTGGAGTTTCCCCCTTAATCGTCCAAATTGACTATTTTCGCACTTTTTTCTGTTTACTCTAAAAACCTAAGGGCTAGAGAAAACGATCGCATAGCAAGTTTGTCATGCTCATTGAGAACTAAACCAATCACATAGGGTCCCCGCCTGGGTCAAAATAGTTTTCTTTTCCACTTAAAAGTTTTGTCCCTTGGACTGTTTTGTCTTCCAGTTTTTTACTGATTTTGATTGGTCTTCTCCCCGAAAGCTTTGTTATAGTTTATCTTAGGAATGTTAACTGCCCTTACCTAAATTGTTTAGTGAGGTAAGAAGCTCTACAAACAGACCAGCAATTCAGGCTCCTTTGAGCATTTAGTTTATCATTTACTTTTCTTCATTGCTGTAACAATAATTTTACACAATAGCCCACAAGGAGACAGATGCACAATTTTGCAAGGTAGGACGTTTGCCTCCTGATGTTGAACTGAATTCACGTTTTCACTACAATACATAAAGTATATTAACTCTATATTACCAATCTTAGAGTTTTATGATATTGTTTTCCACTACACAGGAAAAATTGCAACACATGCCAAACATATGTTCATAAAGCGACTAGTGCCCTTTTGGTAAACATATGTATAGTACACTATAATGGGCACAAAACCTTACAATTTTAAACATGAGCCGCGCACTGACAATCATCTTTTTTTCTTAAACATGTATGCCATATCCAACAAAGCATAAGTTATTTGATCAAGAAAAGTTCACCCATATAGACATCACACATTGGGCACACCACATATGCATAGCACATATAAGAATATTTTATGGTAAACTAATGTTTTACATATCTATGTTGCAATTTTCATACATATAACTTCTACCTTGTACTAATTCACACGGATGGTTTCATGAAATGTAATTTTACAGATGTTAACAAGAAAATTTATATTGATTTCATGTACATTTTCAACTCATTTTAAATATTTTTTTTTATGTTTTTTTCATTCATTGTGTAATTAGAGGTCGTTGTTTAAGTGAATGTGGAATAAGTACAAACATATTTGGGAAACAAGAAATGCCTTATGGCCGCGTTGAAGGCTGCTGACGGCTGTCCATTTTGGTTTTTTCTGAATTGCCTCTTGATTGTGGGATATGTCGCGTATACTTATTCCACATCTCAATATTTTTTTATAAATGCTTAATATGTGAATCCCTCTCCGGCTAGCAGATTGCAAGTGTTGCCTTTGAACGGCCCTCATTAAGCCTACTCATATCGAACTATAAACAGGGGAGATTGAAAGTGCATGGGGTATTGCTCTTCCATACACGAGACAACCTTTTTTCGTCCCTTCCAAAGGACTAGAATCGTTTCTTGAGATGTCCATTGGTGTCAAGAGAGAAAATTGTGTCATGAAATTTTCAGCCCTGACAAGTATTGAACCATGAACCTAGGTGTTGGTAGCCCGACTCCTTATGTGGACTTAGTTAGCATGTTGTTTAAAGCAAATTATTGTCATGTGAAAATTTTCAGTCAGAGATATCTAGTCAAAGGGAGATAAACTTGTATAGGACATAATTTCATAATTTACTTTCATATGTTGTACATTAATAGTATATATTATTGTTATTCATTAAAATATTAATTGCATATGAACAATAACATGGAACAACGTTCACTTCAGTTAAGGGGCGCTAGAAATTTGCAAAATTCTTTTGGTATGAAAAATATACATTGTCGTAAAAGTTTCAATTACGTTATTGTCCGGATTGCACGGAGTGAAAAATCGGGTTATAAAATAATGAATGTTTTCTCAGCAACTACTTATCACAGCCACTTGATATTTGACGAACAGCATCAGGGTGGGGTCCAATAATTTTCTATTGTACTGTTCCATCCATAATTTTCTGTTGTACAGTCTTCCCACGATGTTCTGTTGTAATGTCTCGCCCACATGGAGGTAATTATTCTGCTGTTTTCATTTCAGACAAACCGTCCGAGCTACCTTGATTCTAATTCCACTGTTTGGTATCCAGTGTTTTCTTGTACCTATAAGACCTGCTGATACAGCTGAAGACCAACAATTTATCTATGATATCATTTCAGCAACATTATCCTCATTTCAGGTAAACTTACTACATCTCCACGTGTCACTTTAAGAAAAACCACTGTTCAATTTCTTTCTTCATTCTTTAAATATTTTATTAATATAATATTATTTGATTCTATTTTTATATATCTTTATTCTCAACAAGCATTGATGCAGAGAAAAATGGATAAAAGCAGAAACAACACAGTATTTATAATATAAACAACAGCGAGAAAAGAAAACAGAAAACACATACACACACTCACACACACAAATTGTAAAGAAACATTACATCCACACACAAAGAATAGAATGAGATATTTTAAAACATTAATAGAGCTCTAATTATCCTGAAAAAGATTAAAGCGCTTAAAATTCTTAATTTAAGTGAAAATAAATATGTTACTTAATTTGTCTTTTCTGATGGTATTATAATTATTGAGATTGATTATCCTTATTTGGTGACTTTTACTATTATCTTTACAAATCATTGCCTTGTCAGCTTGATGTTGGTTGTATAACTTAACATAAAATCATGTATCATTTATTTTTTCCAGGGATTTATGGTGGCAATACTTTTCTGCTTTTTAAATGGAGAGGTTTGAAATTATTTGATTTAAAATTGATTGCAAATTAGCAATAAGTAATAAAAAGACGAATTGATATGAAGTAGTGACAATTAAAGGACATGCTGGAAAGCTAATAAGAATAAAACTAAACAAAACAAAAAACAAAAGAAAAAAACACTACCAAAATATTAAAACAAGCACACACTCCAAATAGTGTAATGTGAAAATGATTAATATTCGAAATGATGTTAACATTTTATCAATTTTTCAATAGAATAAGTGACAAACTGAAACCAAAGTTGCAACTGAAAGGAGTTTTTCTATAAATCCTACAGAAAAAAAAGCATGTTCGTTATAAATGCCAGTGACTGAAAAATAAATAACAATTAATCATTGTCTGTTTATGTCACTTTATCTCTTCGTTTTATAGGTCCTACTTCTTATGAAAAACCAGTTTTACTTGGTGAAAAGGCGCATGAGCAGAACAGAAACCGGAAGAAGTTATATTTACTCAGCTGTTAACTCGGCTGATTCGAACTCAGCAAGAAAAAGATCAATTCATTTACTAAATCAAAAGATTCTGGGCAATAACGAAATGGCTTTTATCGTGCCAGAGGTAAGAGAAAAAAAAAGGTGATAAGTGATCAATCTCCAAATGAAAAGACAAAAAACCACAAGAAGGCATATCCATTGGAGAAATTTTAGATAAACAATTT
Organism: Arcuatula senhousia; assembly: GCA_963971305.1. NCBI lineage: Eukaryota > Metazoa > Mollusca > Bivalvia > Mytilida > Mytilidae > Arcuatula > Arcuatula senhousia. Next base: position 1,851,765 of record OZ020315.1, read on the forward strand.
TCTCACTTGAACCTTTAAAAAAAATTGTCTAAACCAAGTTTTATAGCACCAAACCTCCCACTTCTATTGCGATATTCAAACTTCTAGTTTCAACTTGAACTAATATAAAAGTTTTCTTCGAAGAAATGGGTATGAACCAGCATCTTGTGTAAAAGAAGTGGTTGTTGTGGAATGCACACTACAAAGCCTGTTTGCATGCCTCAATGTCACCTGCTTTAAAAAACAGAAATAACATCATGTTTTTTGCATTGTTTTTATACGAAAGTAACTGGCATATAGTGTTGAAGTTACTCTCCAATGTCAGGAAAGGTGGGTTTCATGATTTTTAGACATGTTCTGGGTTCATTTAGTTTTATTGTGGCCTTGTGCCATGCTTATTGACGTTGCAAGAAGCAGAGGTACCAATAGGGTATCCAAATGTCAAAAGTCCGATAGGGCAGAGAAAAAACCAGCGAACACCAACAAGAACGGGACAAAAACAGACAACATGTAAAATATGGAAACACATTATAACTGAATATCAATCAACAACGCGAACTCCAGTCGCAAGGGCGTAAAACGTTATCTCACTCACTCACTCATGCTTTTTGACTTAATATGATTTATTTAGTTATCAACAATTTACAAAGAAAGCAAAAAATCATGTAATGGAATGATCTTTATTCTGAACTTCGGCCAATCGCAAAACGACAAGCAGTACCTACTAGCTTCGTTAAAGGCTGCGGACAGTTTGTATTTTTTTTAAATTGCCATTTGTTTATATGCGTACACTTATTCCATATCTAAATATCTTTTATCATCTTTTTTCAGACGACTCCAGACAATAACCATGAATTGACGATTGTCAATACGGCTGAGTTATAATATGTGATTGTTTTTGCAATAATATTATTGTATACATCTGTTTCATACTTTTGTTATATATTGATTTTATGAGATTAAAATGTTATTAATTGTTTGTCTTAATAAATCCTTATCTTCCTGGAGAAGTACCAAATCATACCAGCCATCTAAAGATTGAAACCCTCTTATATTGATCACAATTCTACATGTTATTTTTTGTTATAAGCTTTCAATGATGTGACTGTCATGCATATGCAACCGACAATTTTAATCAACACAGGATATTGGAGATAGGTTAAGACAAAAATTGAAAAAAAGAAAAAAGATAAAGCTAAAATCATCTTATATTCCTATATAGTAACCAATTATTCTCTAAAGTAACATCATAATTTAACACTATGTTTCATATTATTAACCCCCTGGCTAGAACGATAAAACTCACTGCTAAAGGGTAGTTAAAAGTTAAACACGACCTTACCCACCCCTCTTTTAACAAAAGCAAACAAAACTCGTTTACCGACTGGCTGTGTGTCTATTCAACACCTTTTTCTTCATAATTACAAATACCAAAACGCGGGTATAAACGGTTAATTTGGATATGCTATATATCGATATTTCAAGGAGTAACCTCTCATCAGTAGCATTTAAACCAAAACATTGGAAGGTCAAAATCCCAAAAAGTTGAAAACGAAAAGTACTCAAAACCAAATACGTTCGAACAAGGAAGCCAAATCCAGCACCGAGGATATCGACCATGTGCATTACAAGGAAAGAAACCTGGTGTTTTCATTAATTTTGAATTTAAATATCGGAAATTTCAGCGACAATATATTAGAAATTTTATGGTTATTCGTGTCAGACAAGTCTGACTACCAGGCTTGTGATTACCCTCGGGGACCTTTTTCTTCATAATCGTTTCTTATTCATTTCATTTTTACCTTCAAATCCGAATTCGCGCTGCTTGGAAGGGACAAAGGGATAAAACAATATAAATTCAACAAGTCAGAAAAGGCAAAGACGAAATCAGTATTCACAAAAGAGAACGAATATAAAACGAACAACAAAAAATCAATCAAAAACGCGAACTATAGTCGAAACGAGTGTGAACTAAGGTGCTCCGGAATAATTAGCAGTTTGCTTATTGTACCGTAACGCACCTGCAGACACTTAGCTTAATATTTTTTGAAGGTTGTTACCTCATTTATAATACAAGAGGCTCCAAGGAGCCTGAATCGCTCACCTGACCTCAATGACTGATGGAATGAAAAGTTTTGTGGACACCTGAGACAGAAATCTAAAAAAAGAATCATCATACAACTTCCAAAAACCTGCAACAAGATGAAACTAAATCAGGATATCGATTGCTTGTTTTAAAAGTTTTTTTGCAATTTTTCTTTGCTTATTACTTTAAGTGCTTATATGGGTATTTCTAATCAATGAAAAACATGACTGCCATAAGTTAATGTAGTACATGGGGTCCAAACAGCAACTTTTTGTAAAGAACTCAAAAACGGTAACAGATCCGAATTCTTACGGAGAGTTATCAGTGATCAGCTCTTCAAAGTTTACTTCTCCGAAGATCAAAAGACAGACCCATTGAAGAGTATTGCTCTTGCAATTTCTTTGTTCTCTTTGTTTTGGGACAAAAAGGTTTACCGTAAGATTTTTAGGGGATTTTAATTGTATGAATGATGTTTAGACTACATTAGTCCGTTATTGAAGCTGTCACGTGACCCATAAAAGGTTTATCAACTTAATAGAGGTTATTCGTGATGCCATGAAGAAGAAAAATAACTACAAATAGAAAAGAAATAATGTTTTATTGTTTTATGGCACTTCCTAAGACATTCAAAAGCATATTGCCTATTAGCTACATTGAGCCCTAGGTTAGAGATTCATGTCCCCATGGGAGACACTTGTTTATTTTCCAGTGCTACTGTAAGCTGCTATGACATCCGTTGCCACACATGCTGCTTGACAGCCAGAGGTAAAAGAACAAACACCACTGTTTGTAATGGTTATGCATGTCTGCATGGTCGCTGTCGGGGCTGTGAAGGTATTGAGCTGTGTTTGCGCTGACGCTAGTTCGGTTTGACACGTTGCCAGTTGGTCTTTCTCAGTTTGGCAGGTGTTTACTTGGCATGGGAGTTGATCTTCTAGAGCCTGTTTCTCTGCTAAACACGTATCTAGTGCCAATCTCAATGCTTTAATGAATGAAATAAAATGTTATTTCACAATTTAAAATGAAAGACATAAATGGAGTTTTCTATAATTGCTAATTTCTTTCTAACCGTCAAATTCACGATCTTCAAAAACAAGAAACGAGGACGAAATTCTAAAAAAATGAAAGCTACATTAGTTTTTATTTAAATCTAAAAAAACAGGACTCTTAAATATTTCTAAAATACTTCCGGAGCGTATGATGGTGTTGTCATAGGTGTACAGTCTCAAATGATAAATGTTATAACTAATATATTTTTACGAGTTACAGCTTTTACAGTTACATTTTTATAACATTCCACACCGAAATGAGTCTGACATCGAGTTGATTATCCTGTTAACTACGCTACCTTGCTGAACTACACCGTGTTCTATGTTACACGCTCTAGATCAAACCTACTAGGGGCTACACTTGGTCAGTCAAAGCTCTTTATTTTTGTAGCTTAAAAACTAAACATTTGGTTTTTGACGTTCTTCTGGAGACGTAGAGAGATACTAATGAAGCATTCAAAAGTCAACAGTCTAAATAGGCAAAGACAAAACGAGTAAACACAAACGGGAACAGTGGCAACCAACATATAAAAACTACTAATAAGCAATTAACAAAACTCGCGTCGTAAAGAGAGCCAGTGAACCCAAGTGCTCCGGATAGTTAGCAGTTCTGCTTGTTGTTACACACCCATGAAGCCGCCGATGTTGCTACAGACGTCCCAGTATAGGTTCAACTCCCGCGAAAGCAACGAACAATCAATTAAATGTTTATAAATCCAGATTATCATTTTATAGTAAAACAAACAACTTTAATATTTCTGTACTGTAATTTATAATCAAGAGCTGCATGTAAACAACGACTTGATAAGTGAATAAAAGAAATTCGTTCAATAGGTTTTAACTAACTTTTAGGTAGCTGGGGTCTAAAGTTATAGATGAAAAAGGTACCAAATCAACAAAGAACAATGGTCCTGACTTGGCACAGGTATTTTAAAAGAAATAGTAGATTGTAGGTCCCACCCTAAGCAATTAGAATTAGATTCATAGTTTTTATCCTCTGCATAGCTTACCTTTGTTTTGTTTACATTTTGCAGCTGACAGTGTAGCTTAAATAAAGAAAGATGAAACTACTAGTTAAATGACCAGTATAAATTGTTTAGTATATAATTTAATGTACCCGAATTTTCCGCACTGCATCTCTGTATATCTTTTTTAAAGGAATAGACATTTCATTTAGATTTCTTCTGCTTATAAAATCTTAGACCTCCATAATTCTGTATTATAAATTCAATAACCAAAAATGTAAAGTGATTAGGCCTTCGAAAACCAGTTCTGTGTATTTGAGTTTTGACAAGTTTAACTTCACAAGTTTTGATTGCTTTACCAGTTACGATTATATGATCTCAAGACGAACGATCTTACCAAACACTAAGAGTACAAGGAGAGCTGATTTTCTCATTGGCATTACTCAGAGGCGGATCCAGAGATTCTGAAAAGAGGGGGCCCACTGACTGGCCTAAGAGGGGGCCCGCTTTGGTCACGCTTCAATGATTTCCTATATATTCAACCAAATTTTTCCGCCAAAAGGGGGGGCCCGGGCCCCCCAGGGCCCCCCCTGGATCCGCCTATGTTACTGGATTGATCTTTAATTAAGGTGCTGAAAGAAAATAATAAAAAAAAATAAATAATAATAATAATAAATGGTGCTGAAAGTACAGGTAGCCGGGATAATATGCAAATTTAAGATTATTTATGTTAAGTATACAAGAAGAGTAGTAATTGGATATTGAATTTTTGGTAAAGCGACGAAAATATAAAATATCTGAACAAAAACTATATCTTGCGAGCATGCAATTGTCCTAAAATCTGGGTAGACTAATCTTATAATAAACATTTGAAACTGCGACACATGTCTGAACCTTTCAGTATAAGATCTGAGTATTTTCAAATGACATTTATTTAACGGATTCAGAAAAGCCATTGGTAATAGTAGAAGTAGAATAATAAACATTAAAGCTGAATCTTAAAGAAAACTAACAAACAAACAAACAAACAAACAAAAATAATACTTAAGCTATGAAAATGTAAGTTTAATTTCTGTCAGATCTTCTCTTTATCTCTTTTGGGTCTCACAACTATGTTGTGTTTTGTGTTACTAAACCCTTAGATCGCAATGGAATAGGGAGGTTTGGCGCTGTAAATCCTTGTTCAACCCACCATTTCTTTTGAAATACCTGTACCAAGTCAGGACCGCTGCGAACTTCAATTTCTCTGGTATGTCTTTGCCTTGTTTTGACTTTTGTTCTTGGATGTTTGAGATTGATCATCCCAGTTCGGTAATATTTTTGTTACCTTTAGTTATCATTTACCTTATTCCAAGATTTCAGCAATCGCCAAGTAGACACTGGATCAAGTCTGGTATGCGCTGTGCAAAGTACAGAAGGGTTCACATACTAAAGTTTAGTTTAATCTGTTTTTTCATTGGACATACCATTTAATACATTTATAATTTCTTTGACAGACATTAAGATAGTACAATGTAACACATGTTGTTGTTTTTGTTAGATTTTCTATCAAGTTTAACGTGCATATATATGCAGCTGATTGTAGTTGTACTATCATGTTCCTTTGTAAACAATTTTTTTCTGACAAATTTAAATATGATAAAACCCATGGATGGTGAATAGACCCGCTACAGTGCTAAGCTTGTCGGTAAATGAACATTAAAAAACAGAATAAGTCTACCATTTGAGAATCTATGTCAGATTTTTTAAGATAAATAAATGTTCAGCTTATTTGTCACTACAACATTAGTCCGTTAATAAAGCTGTCACATGACCCTTTAAGGCGTTATCCATGATTTGCCATCAAATGAAAACAACTGCAAAATGAATAGACAAAAGTTTTTTTATGGTTCAACTTCAGAGATTCAAAAGCTTGTTGCCCATTAGTTACAATAAGCACTAGATGCGATTCAGCCTCCCATGAGAGACACTTGTTTATTCTCCAGTGCCACCGTAAGCTGTTATGACTTTCGTTGCTTCACAGCCAGGGGTAAAAGAATAAACATAAGCATTTGTAATGGACAAGCATGTCAGAATTGTCGCTGTAGGGGTTGTAAATTCGAAGTTATTGAGCTGTGTTTTCGCTGACGCTAGTTCGGTGTGACATGTTGTCAGTTGGTCTTTCTCAGTATGACAGGTGTTTACCTAACATGGCAGAGATCCCCGAGGGTAATCACAAGCCTGGTCATCAGACTTGTCTGACACGATTTACCATAAAATTTCTAATATATTTGTGCTGAAATTTCCGATTTTTAAATTCAAAATTGTTTAAAACACCACGTTTCTTTCCTTGTAATGCACATGGTCGATATCCTCGGTGCTGAATTTGGCTTCCTTGTTCGAACGTTTTGGTTTTGAGTACTTTTCGTTTTCAACAGTTTTGGTTTTTGACCTTCTAATATTTTGATTTAAATGCTACTGAACTCTTGGTTAGAACGATGAAACTCACTGCTACAGAGTAGGTAAAAGTAAGACACTCGACCCCTTGGTTAGAACGATAAAACTCACTGCTACAGGGTAGGTTAAAGTAAGACACTCAACCCCTTGGTTAGAACGATAAAACTCACTGCTACAGGGTAGGTTAAAGTAAGACACTCAACCCCATGGTTAGAACGATAAAACTCACTGCTACGGAGTGGGTAAAAGAAAGACACTCAGCCCCTTGGTTAGAACGATAAAACTCACTACTACAGAGTAGGAAAAAATAAGACACTCAACCCGTTGGTTAGAACGATGAAACTCACTGCTACGGAGTAGGTAAAAGTAAGACACTCAACCCCCTGGCTAGAACGATAAAACTCACTGCTACAGAGTAGGTAAAAGTAAGACACTCAACCCCTTGGTTAGAACGATGAAACTCACTGCTACAGAGTAGGTAAAAGTAAGACACTCAGCCCCCTGGCTAGAACGATGAAACTCACTGCTTCAGGGTAGGTAAAAATAAGACACTCAACCTCTTGGTTAGAACGATAAAACTCACTGCTACAGCTTAGGTAAAAGTAAGACACTCAACCCCTTGGTTAGAACGATGAAACTCACTGCTACAGAGTAGGTAAAAGTAAGACACTCAGCCCCCCTGGCTAGAACGATAAAACTCACTGCTTCAGGGTAGGTAAAAGTAAGACACTCAACCCCTTGGTTAGAACGATGAAACTCACTGCTACAGAGTAAGTTAAAGTAAGACACTCAACCCCTTGGTTAGAACGATGAAACTCACTGCTTCAGGGTAGTTAAAAGTAAGACACTCAACCCCTTGGTTAGAACGATAAAACTCACTACTACAAAGTTGGTAAAAGTAAGACACTCAACCCCTTGGTTAGGACGATAAAACTCACTGCTACAGCTTAGGTAAAAGTAAGACACTCAACCCCTTGGTTAGAACGATAAAAGTCACTACTACAGAGTAGGTAAAACTATGACACTCAACCCTGTGGCTAGAACGATAAAACTCTTTGCTACAGAGGGGGTAAAAGTAAGACACTCAACCCCTGGCTAGAACGATAAAACTCACTACTACAGAGAAGGTAAAAGTAAGACACTCAACCCCTTGGTTAGAACGATACAACTCACTGCTACAGGTTGGGTAAAAGTAAGACACTCAACCCCTATCAGCCACTAGTAGAAATGTTCAAAATTGAGTTAAAAGATATGGTGGTTAATGGTTTTTATTAGTGTTTGACTGGTCTGCTGTACTGAGATGATCACCTCAATATCCCTATTGTGTCTCACAACTATGTTGTGTTCTATGGTCATTACCGGATCCTCGGATCGCAATGGAAGAGGGCGGTTTGGTGCCATGGAACCTGGTTTGACCCACCATTTCGTTTGAAATGCCTGTGCCAAGTCAGGACCCTTGCGATCCACCAATTCTCCGGTATGACCAATTCGTTTTTGTCATTTTCTCTGGACTATGAGATTGATCATTCAAGTTCGGTAGTTTTGTTATTACCTTTACTTAGGTAAAAGTAAGACACTCAACCCCTTGGTATAAACGATGAAACTCACTGCTACAGAGTAGGTAAAAGTATGACACTCAACCCCATGGTTAGAACGATACAACTCACTGCTACATTGGAGGTAAAAGTAAGACACACAACCACCTGGCTAGAACGATACAACTCACTGCTACAGAGTAGGTAAAAGTAAGACCCTCATTCCCTTGGCTACAACGATAAAACTCACTGCTACAGAGTAGGTAAAAGTAAGACCCTCATTCCTTTGGCTAGAATGACAAAACTCATTGCTACAGAGTAGGTTAAAGTAAAACCCTCATTCCCTTGGCTAGAACGATACAACTCACTGCTACAAATTAGGTAAAAGTCAGACACTCATTCCCTTGGCTAGAACGATACAACTCACTGCTACAAATTAGGTAAAAGTCAGACACTCAACCCCTTGGTTAGAACGATAAAACTCACTGCTACAAATTAGGTAAAAGTCAGACATGACTTTAACCATCACTCTTTTTACAAAATCAGTCAAAAATCGTTTCCCCGTTTGGCTGTGTGTCCCTTTAACATTTTTTGCTTCATAATCGTTTCATATTCATTTCATCATTACCTTCAATCCGAATTCGCGCTGCTTGGGGGGTGCAAAGTAATACCAAAGATTCATTCAAATATTAGTACATAAATTCAAGACTGTATCACATAGTTATGGAAGACAAAAATGATTATGTTATTACAGAATTAAATTTTGTACAAACCAAATAAAGGTGATAACAAAATTACCGAACTTGGAGAATCAATCTCAAATGTCCATAAGACGAGACAAAACAAGGAATACATACCGGAAAAATAAAGGTCCGATTCGGCGCCCAGTATGAATGAGTATTGCCCCTGTTCGACAGTTTTTTTTTAATTTCGTTTTTCTTCTGGTTTTGGGAGTTAAAAGGCTTATATCATCTGAGAATCTATCTTTGTCAGATATTTGAAGAATTCTAATTGTATGATGTTAATCTTATTTGTCACTTCTACACTGGTCTATTTTGAAGCTGCCACATGTCCCTTGTGGGTTATCAGCTTTTAAATGCCATTGACTATGATTTACCATAAAAAAAGAAACAACTGCAAAAAGAGAAAATTCGTTAGCTTCTAAGTTTTATATATATAGTTTTTATATAAAGATTGCTGACCATAAGTTACATTGGGCATCAGGTCGCCATGGGAGACACTTCTTTATTTTCCAGAGCTACTGTAAGCTGCTATGACATCCGTTGCCACACATGCTGCTTGACAGCCAGAGGTAAAAGAACAAAGACCACTGTTTATAAGGGGGATGCATGTCTGCATGGTCGCTGTCGGGGCTGTGAAGGTATTGAGCTGTGTTTGTGCTGACGCTAGTTCGGTTTGACAGGTTGCCAGTTGGTCTTTCTCAGTTTGGCAGGTGTTTACTTGGCATGGGAGTTGATCTTCTAGAGCCTGTTTCTCTGCTAAACACGTTTCTAGTGCCAATCTCAAAGCTTTAATGAATTTAAAAAATGTAATATCACAATTTAAAATGAAAGACATAAATTGAGTTTTCTATAATTGTATTTCTTTCTAACCGTCAAATTCATGATCTTCAAAAACAAGAAACGAGGACGATATTCTAAAAAAAATGACAGCTACAATAGTCTTTATTTAAATCTAAAAAACAGGACTCTGAAATATTTCTAAAATACTTCCGGAGCATATGATGGCATTGTCATAGGATGTACAGCCTCAAATGGTAAATGTTATAACTAATATATTTTACGAGTTACAGCTTGTACGTGTATTTACTACCTATTATAAAAAAATATTCAGCGATACTGAGATTAGGTCGTTTGTTTCCGTCGTTTCTATATTTACAAAAGCTCTTTGCAATGTACATACTTTCACTTTTCACTCGGGGGCTATATTCGGATTCTCAATCTTCGGATTTTCATCAAGACAATATGGCCGCGACCAGTAGATTATGTGTTCCGCTTCGGATTATATTTTAGTCAGTGTAGCATATCTTGCGTAGCTTTAGCGTAATGGATATTTGATTTTGGATTGCAAAAATTTACTTAATTGAATAAAGTTCTAAAGGACAAAAATACTAATCGGACACCAAAAATAAGTTAAATCTTGCAAAAAAGTTGTACACAGCATCTTCGTTTTTCATGCTTTTATGTGGGCGCTGTTTTAAAGCAACAATGCGATTCAACTAGATCATGTAGCGTACATGGCGTAGTCACTTTATCAGGTTGTGCACATGTTTAAGCGTACTTTCTTATAAATTTTTTACTGCAAAATGTTAATTCATTGACTAAAGTTTATTATCACAGACAGAAATAATGCTTATGCAAAATAGGTCAATCAGACACACACAATTCAAGCATATTATTGATTTTTAGAAAATGACAAAATAGCCACACTGGGTCATTCGTCTGTCTTGATCTAGGTCATTTTAATAAGGATAAATAATTTTATCTATTTCTCACAAAGCTATTGCGGGATCCGGAACAATAAACTTATTTGTCACAAGTTATTGGTTGTTCGAAAACGTTATCATTGCTTGATAATTTTGTCGATTCACCACACAGAGACCAATGTCGCCACAACTACAAACATGTCAGAAAATAATTTTAATTGTGCGGAACCACAGGGGCTTGGATTATAGAGTAGGGGGGCGATTTTTTTAAAGTCAATATAAATGACCAGAATCCAAGCCCCTGTGTGCGGAACATGGATTGCAACGTTCGTGTATAAGTAATTGCTTTAGTCTCTATCATAAAAGAAGGGACAATCTTTGAATAGGTGACAAACTAAAATATTTGAGCAGTGGCGGATCCGGGGGAGGGGGGGTGTCCGAGGTTGGAATTTTCCTCCTTTCCGACAAAAATTTCGTAAGTAACGTGTAGGTTTTCTGCAAAATTTCGTCCTTCGTCCACAGCGGAATTTATGTGGACCAACCCCTTTCAAAAATTTCTGGACTTGGCCCTGTTTGAGTTATAATATAATTTATTGCTATTAGACGTCAAAATCTTAAAGGCATACATGTACATTGCAAATTTTCATAAAGAGATCTACAATTGGGTTTAAACTTATTTCATATAATATTATATACTTCAAAATCATAGGCTGATCTGACAAATGATAACCATTAAAGTAGACGATAAATAAATGTGGAATAATTGTACGCCACACCACCAACATAAAGAAACGGGAATTTAAAAAATCACAATGGAAAACAGCCAACAGTCTTCAGCATGACCATAAGTCGCTGCTTGCCGTCTTGCATTGGCCCAAGACTAAAAATACAAAAGAGGATGAGTCCAGTTTCCTTTTTGGTCACACTTTAAAAAGAAAAAAGTCAAAATAACAATGTACGATTTTTTTATACATCTCCGCATGCTTGGAATGCAACTAAATGTTGAAAATAACAATATTATAAAACGAAAATTGTAAAAATTTCTAGGAGCAAAATATATATTTGATTTTCTTCTTCGGTATTCCAAGAATCCCGTTGGTAGCTTTTGTTCTCAGAATAATTTGAAGATTGAAACCTTTTTAAACTTTAACATTAAGCTGATTTATAAGTATATATGAACAACAGACTGTGACATCTTTGATCCAATGGAGACTTTTGTAGAGCTCGATGAGCTGAAGGTTTAAGCAAACAACAGCTTTTCTCTATCTGCAATAGTTTCCTATTTCCTCCACTAACATAACCAAACTTTGATGCAGTTATTTTAAACTAAATAGGAGATAGTACAATGCTTATACTGGATCAAAAAACAAATAATGTTTAGGATAATTCATCGACATGTTTATCTTAAAATGGCTTAATTTTAGATCGATTTTATAGAATGTGTACAGCAAAGGCTACATATAGAATTCAACAATAAACCTTAGCAGGACCTAGAAATAATAATTATTTTTTTATGTTACTCAAGCAGACCTTTGCTTTTTGTGTCCATAGCGGCTTGATAGGCAATATGCATTAGAGTCCACACTTGTAATTAATAAAAAAATACATAAAAATTACATTTCTATAACATTCCACTCCGAAGTGAGCCTGACATCGAGTGGATTAACTACACCACTTTCCTGAACTGCACTCACCATACATCATCATGACTATGTTCTGTGTTACACGCTCTACAATATTCCTATATACTAGGCGGTTACACTTGGTCAGTCAAAGCTCTTTATTTTTGTATCTTATATAAAAACTAAACATTTTGTTTATGACGTTCTTCTTAAAACGTAGAGAGATTATACCAATGAAACATTCAAATGTCAAAAGTCTAAATAGGCAAAGAAAAAACGAGTAAACACAAACGGGAACAGTGACAACCAACATATAAAAACTACTAATAAGCAATTAACAAATCTCGCGTCGTAAAGAGAGCCAGTGAACCCAAGTACTCCGGATAGTAAGCAGTTCTGCTTGTTGTTACACACCCATGAAGCCGTCGATGTTGCTACAGACGTCCCAGTATAGGTTCGACTCCCTCGAAAGCAACAAACAATCAATTGAAGGTTTATAACGATTTTATTGTAAAACAAACAACTTTAATATTTCTGTACTGTAATTTGTTGTCATTTGTATTTCGAACACACGTGAAGGTTAGCACTGCTGGTGGAGTGTAAATTCCCCGAGGTTAGCCCGCTCCGGCACCAACACTTTTTGAGTTGGAGAATACATCAAAGCTTTAAATTATCCGTCTAAATTTCAAAATTGTCTAAACCCTAAGGTTCTTCCTACCCCAGACATAGGTTGATTATCTTAGTAATAATTTGGTTCCCCAGTTTGGTATTTTTGGTTATACTGTTCTATGCTCTTCATATTTATACAGTGTTTGGCATTTTCAATATTTTTGGTAGAGCGCCTCTGATGAGTCTTGAATAGACGAAACGCGCGTCAGGCGTAGCAAAATTTATTGTCTGGAACTTTGTTGTCATTTGTATTATAATTAAGAGCTGAATGTAAACAACGACTTGATAAGTGAATAAAAGAAATTCGTTAAGTTCAATAGGTTTTAACTAACTTTAAGGTAGCTGGGGTCTAAAATTGACATTTTCTTCGGACATATTGCTACTTTTAGGCTATATTTCAAAAATTGATTTGTTATTGCACAAGTTAAATATGAATTAATTTAAACATAAATATTTAGATCGAAATACTTTTCCCTAAAAAATCATTTAAGGTAGACGGGATGTTTAAAAATTTATCCCTATAATTTTCTTAAATTTTGGCCACAGTTAGCCCTAGAATAGTACTTGAATTCTCAATAATGAAATGACAAGTTCACCATCAGAATTTTTGTATAAGTACTTTTAGTGTTTAGGATTAATAGAGAAAATACAAATAACCTTCATCTAAGAAAAACTATATACTCAATAGATTTATGTTAAAATTAGTAAATGCGTTGTTTCGTAATGTCTTTTGAATTATGCATTTTGTATTTTGTTTATATAATCTATACAATTATCTTAAAAATACAAACCCAAATATTTTTGAATAAGCATTGTGACCTAATGCTTTTTTGTCGATGTTTCATTTACATTCCAATGAAAGTAGGGGAAAAAATCTTATGTCACATGTTTAGACCCCTCAACCTCTACCAGGAAGTCATTTGGCAAAGAAATGTCCTGTGCATGCCATTGACAATCAAAGGAAAAACAAAATGTTATAATATGGGATAACATTTGTACAAACTTCAAAAGGGGCTATTGAAACTGCGTAAGAGGGGAAAATGATGTTAGTAACTTGAAATGCATGCATTGAAAAAGAGAAATAAATGTAAACGATTATGAATCGTTTTTGTCCCGTTCCTGTTGGTGTTTACTGGTTTTGTCTCTGCCCTTTCGGACTTTTGATATTCGGATACCCCATTGGTACCTCTGCTTCCCTAATCACCAATTGCAAATGAAAGAACTATAGATGAAAAAGGTACAACATTAACAAAGAACAATGGTCCTGACTTGGCACAGGTATTTTAAAAGAAATGGTAAATTGTAGGTCCCACCCTTAGCAATTATAATTAGATTTATAGTTTTTTTATCCCCTGCATAGCTTACCTTTGCTTTGTTTACATTTTGCAGCTGCCAGGGTAGCTTAAATTAAAAAAAGATGAATTGTATATTATATAGCAATAAAGAGATGTGGAATAAGTGTACGCGACACAACCAACATTAAAGAAACGGCAATTTTAAAAATCACTGACAATGGAAAAAATCAATGACAATGGAAAACAGCCAGCAGTCTTCAACATGACCAGAGGTCACTGCTTAATGTCTTGTATTGGCCCAAGACTTAAAATACAAAATATAAGTTTCAAACAAATTCCTACATTATCAACGAAAGACCCATTTCTGGACATAAAACAAAAAAAACAGATAGTTGACAAGGAAAAACAAGAGCTTTGACAAGGATTCCTATGTAATCTAATGTACCCGAATTTTCCGCACTGCATCGCTGTATATCTTTTTTTTATAGGAATAGACATATTCATTTAGAACTTCTTCTGCTTATAAAATCTTAGACCTCCATAATTCTGTTTAATAAATTCAATTACCAAAAATGTAAAGTGATAAGGCCTTCGAAAACCAGTTCTGTGTATTTGAGTTTTGACAAGTTTAACTTCACAAGTTGTGATTGCTTTACCAGTTACGATTATGTGATATCAAGACGAACGATCTTACCAAACACTAAGAGTACAAGGAGAGCTGATTTTCCCATTGGCATAATTGGATTGATCTTAAATTAAGGAGCTGAAAGTAAATAAAAAAAATAAATAAAAAAATAGTAATAAAAAAGGTGCTGAAAGTACAGGTAGCCTGGATAATATACAAATTTAAGATTATTTATGTTAAGTATGAAAGAAGAGTAGTAATTGGATATTGAATTTCGGGTAAAGCGACGAAAATATAAAATGTCTGAATAGGAACTATATCTTGCGAGCGAGCATTGGTTTTTGAATAGATATGTAATGAGGCAACACGAGCATCAAACTAGCTTTTGATTGGTCAGTTTTTGAAAGGCTATCATATACCTATTAAAATCGTGGCTCATTGCTATAGCTATGATTCTGGTTAACAAACGAAACAATATACCCATTGCATTGAAAGAAACCTCACTGCCTAATTACGTTGCTAACATTTATAAGGTATTCGATTGGGAAAAAAATAAATCTATTTATTTATTGTCCTATATGGTTTAACTAAGCACGTATATATACGTTCCTTGGTTAATATGATTGAGTCTATTATATGACCACGGAGAGATGGACCTCTTTCCCTTGATATATTTGTGCATAAAGGTAATAACAAAATTACCGAACTTGGAGAGTCAATCTCAAATATCCATGAGACGAGACAAAACAAGGAAAACATACCGGAAAAATTGAAGACCGCAATGGTCCTGACTTGGTACATGCAATTCAAAAGAAATGGTAGGTTAAACCAGGTTTTAAGGCGCGCCAAACCTCCCTCTTCCATTGCGATCTTTGGGTCCGGTAGTTACACAAAACACAACAGGTTTGTGATGACATATCAGGGATGCTAGGGTGATCATCTCAGTACATCAAACAGCCTAACACTAATCAAAGCAAGAACTAACCATTTCGTCTAACATGATATTGAATTTTTCTATCAGTGGCTGATAACGAAGAAAGAATTTTTTAGAGATCGTATGAGACTTATTTTCTAATAACCTTGGTCTAATAGTAAATGAGTTTTTGGTTTACACCCTATCAACACTACAAGAATACAAGTTTATTGACCAATTATGGACCCTCAAGGGGCAATGACAGTACAAACAATAATAATGAAGAATCGTATACATTGTATCAATTATAAATAAATAAATTATTACAATTGAGAGTACAGTTTATATATCTAGTACATGTATATAGTTACAAATAAGATAAATGGTAATTGTTATTTTATACTTTATATTATCTCAGAAGGAACTTACAAAGTGAGTTAAGAACAGTTATATTTTCACAGTTAAATGTCCAAAGTAATTTGTGGAATGGAGATAATTGGTAAAAATTCTTATTTGATTCTTTTATGATATCAAATAAGATATTTCTAGAACCTGAAAATTTGGTGCAGTTATTAAAGAAATGAGATTCATCTTCAACTTCAGAGTTACTACAGTGGTCACAAATTCGTTCCTCAATAGATGTTTTGGGTTTGTTATATCTACCCAATTCTATTTTCAATTTGTGACAGCTAATTTTGAATTTAGTAATACACCTTCTGAGTTTTGGTTCAGTAATAAGATCAAGATATTTCTCATATCCAAAATTTGTTTTAATCTTAACATAAGTTCTCAATTTTCCATTTTCATTTATCAATTTGTCTCTGTGGTTGTACCAAGTTTCAGTATAAATATTCCTTAAATCTGTTTTGATGGTGTGTTTGAAAAATGAATTTGATTTGTTTCTATATTTGTTACCTCCTGGAGTCTTAAGTAAATTAAAAACATTAAAAATTGCTGAAAACCATGATTTACCTCCTGCTACAAGACCGATGAACATGTAGAGGATAATAAATTGAACATGAAATGATGGTGAGAAATATTTAGGTGAGTGGGAAACAAAGACACAATAAAGCTTGAAAACCACTGGAAAAGGGGGAGAAGGACAGGGAAGGAAAATATAGCATAAATGGATAAAATAGGTATAGATAGAAGCCCCCTTTTTGTCCTTAAATCTGGGTAGACTATAACCTAATAAACATTTGAGGCTGCGACACATGTCTGAACCTTTCAGTTTAAGATCTGAGTATTTTCAAATGACATTAATTTAACAGATTCAGAAAAGCCATTGGTAATAGTAGAAGGAGAATGATAAACATGTAAGCTTAATCTTGATAAACGATAAACATGTAAGCTTAACCAACCATTTCGTTTGAAATGCCTGTACCAAGTCAGGACCATTGCGATCCACCAGTTTTCCGGTATGACTGATTCGTTTTTGTCATTTTCTCTGGACTATGAGATTGATCATTCAAGTTCGGTAGTTTTGTTATTACCTTTATTTAAAGAAAACAAACAAACAAAATTAATACTTAAGCTAAGAAAATGTAATAGACGATAAAGAGATGTGGAATAAGTGTACGCGACACAACAAACATTAAAGAAACGGCAAGTTTAATTTCTGTCAGATCACCTTTTTTATCTCTTTTGGGTCTCACAACTATGTTGTGTTTTGTGTTACTAAACCCTTAGATCGCAATGGAAGAGTGAGATTTGGCGCCATAAAACCTTGTTCAACCCACCATTTCTTTTGAAATGCCTGTACCAAGTCAGGTCCATTGCGAACTTCAATTTCTCTGGTATGTCTTTGCCTTGTTTTGACTTTTGTTCTTGGATGTTTGAGATTGATCATCCCAGTTCGGTAATTTTGTTGTTACCTTAAGTTATCATTTACCTTATTCCAAGATTTCAGCGATCGCCAAGTAGACACTGGATCAAGTCTGGTATGCGCTGTGCAAAGTACAAAAGGGTTTACATACTACTGTTTAGTTTAATCTGTTTTTTCATTGGACAAACCATTTAATACATTTATAATTTCTTTGACAGACATTAAGATAGTACAATGTAACACATGTTTTTTTTGTTAGATTAGCTATCAAGTTTAACATGCATATATATGCAGTCAATTGTAGTTGTAATATTCCTTCCTAAACTTTGAACAAGTTTTAACTGATTTAACTTTACAAATTTAAGTATGATAAAAACCATGGATGGTGAATAAACCAGCTACAGTGCTAAGCTTGTCGATAAAAGGACACTAAAAACCACTAAAGGTTTACCATCTGGGCATCTATGTCAGATTTTTTAAGGGATTTTAATTGTAAATGAATGTTCAGCCCATTTGTCACTACATGTACCACATTTGTCCGTTATTGAAACTGTCACGTGACCCTTTAAGGGGTAATCAACTTCTAAAGGTCATTAATAGAGGCAAGTTATTCATGATTTGCCATGAAAAAGAAAACAACTGCAAAATTTATAGAGAAAAGTTATTGTTTATGGTTCAACCTAAAAGATTGAAAAGTTTGTTGCCTATAAGTTCCAATAAGCACTAGATGAGATTCAGCCTCCCATGAGAGACACTTGTAAATTCTCCAGCGCCACTGTGATCTGTTACCACACATGCTGCTTCACAGCCAGTGGTAAAAGAATGCACAGAATCATTTGAAATGGACAGACATGTCTGCATTGTCGCTGTCAGGGCTGCGAATTCGAAGTTATTGAGCTGTGTTTGCGCTGACGCTAGTTCGGTTTGACATGTTGTCAGTTAGTCTTTTTCAGTTTGACAGGTGTTTACCCAACATAGCAGAGATCCCCGAGGGTAATCACAAGCCTGGTCATCAGACTTGTCTGACACGATTTACCATAGAATTTCTAATATATTTGTGCTGAAATTTCTGATTTCTAAATTCAAAATTGTTTAAAACACCAGGTTACCTATCTTGTAATGCACGATATCCTCGGTGCTGGATTTGGCTTCCTTTTTCGACCGTTTTGTTTTGAGAACTTTTCGTTTTCAACAGTTTGGGTTTTTGACCTTCTAATGTTTTGATTCAAATGCTACTGATGAGAGGTTACTGCTTGAAATATCGATATATAGCATATCCAAATTAACCGTTTATACCCGCGATTTGGTATTTGTAATAATGGAAGTTGATCTTCTAGAGCAAACTCCTTTGCAGTAGTCTTATCCTTCCCGACAAAAATAGGTCAGGATTATCAGTGTACGGACCGTTACGGACGGGAACTGGAACTGTGAGGAGTTTACTTCTAGAGCTTGTTTCTATGCTTAACACGTTTCAGTGCCGATCTTATAGCTTTTAATGAATAAGATAAAGTGTTATTTGACAATTGCAAACGACAGACAAATTTAGTTTTCTTTAATTGCTATTTCTTTCTAACCGTTAAATGTTTGATCTTTTAAAACAAGAAACGAGGAGGAAATTCTAAAAAAAATGATAGCTAGCATTTATATAAATAAAAAAGAACTCTGAAATCTTTTGAAAATACTTTATGAGAATATGAGGTATTCCCATAGGTTGTATAGTCTTAAATTGTACATGTTAAACTTGTATGGTTTATTTTTACAAAGTATAGCTTATACCTGTTTAAATTTGTTAAAAAAAAATCATAAAATGTATTCCTTTTTCATAAAATTCCTGAAAGAAGTGAGCCTACACTGCTTTCCTGATGAACTGCACCAACCATACATCATGTTCTGTCAAAAAACCTACTAGTATGTACACACTGTACTTATCTACATACCAAGTTTCATTATAACTTTTTGGCCAAGAGTTTCTTATAAACCCTGAATTCTAAAATAGCTAAATAAAACACAACACAAATCTTCATTTGCTGACTGCCCAACAGTATATAGAGAACTGGAAAGTTAAATCTTAAACATTGTGCGTTATGATTAGGGTTAGGAGTTGCAAACCTATCGACATTAAACTTTTCCCAAATCGAATATTTTTGAATTTATTGACCAATCGTCATGATCTGTGTGTCGGCTTAGCTCGTCTGCTATCTATTCTCACATCTTGGTATCCAACTGCTTTGGATTGAAATACTATTTTTTGTACAAGTTTCGTGAATATCTAAAGCAGTTTTATGCAAACAAATGTTTCTGCTACCTATCTTCAATATACGACTTACGTTCTGATTATCACTGTTAATTTTTAGTTTTGTTAGCTAAAACAGTGTCATGAGTAAACATAACTCGTTTGACACATTCAAGTTCACGCAATGTGGAACACTCAAAAGGTTCCATAGCTATCCAGCTACCTATGACTTCGTCTTGATCGTGGTTAGAACGAAAACCACCAAAGCCTACATCTGAGGCATCACAAAACAATTGAATGTCAAAATGATCAGAAAAGGTTACAGAGCTTATATCAACTCCATCGTCATTTTCAATTTTACATGAACTTCTGTTATTTTTAAAAGGGGCATCTGAGCTTGCCTTGCTATTTATACAAAAGTACCAAAATCTTGTTTTTAATTTAAGTGCCATTCTCTGTAAGAATCAGGCAATGGGTGAATCATGATTAAAAAAACACACGAGTCTGACTTATAAATACTGTTCAAAATGCTTAAAAAGTAACAAAAAATGCATTGGCACTTTTTTTAAAAGTCAGTCATTTGAGATATATTTTGGTTGAAATGCATATAAAAATTGAATCTAAGGGAGATAACTCTGTCAAGTCACACTAAATTCCTATCATTTTAACAGAAATTTTTCTCCATCCTCTGACACTCGAGACAACAACTAATGTTTGTTTCTTTATAAGAAGGCTATTTTGAATGACAATTTATTGTCAAAACCGTGTGGTTTTAAAATCATGATTCAAAGTTTTTAAATTTTGCCTGATTCTTACAGAGAACTGCACTTAAAACTAGATCTCTTAAAACTATTTGCATAGAAATCAGTTGACCAACAATTCTGGCTAAAATACGAGCCTTAATCAAAATCTTTCCCGTTTTAATTTTGAATAGCAGATCGTCTATACATTGTTTCACTCTTCCAATACACATCGAAATCTTTCCTTGTTTTGTGTCCCAAATATAACCCAACTATTTCAAATTTTGACACGGTTCCCATGTACACTTTTCATGGGCAATTAGAAATCCTAATTTTTCTAGACAAGAGCGAAAATCTAAGCTGCTTTTTAAACAGGACTCAAAATTGCTATCTCGGCATAAACCATCGTCTTAAAATGGTCTTTTATTTACCTCTGATATCGACCCTTTGACAAAAGATTTTGTATTTCTGATGTTGTAAACTCAATGTTTTGCATAGCTGACCTATTATTTTTAATAACTTTATGCTCAGGTTCTGTTTAAAAAGATATTTTGTAACCATTTTCTACGACATCTATTATGTAAGAATTATGTGTTATTTGATTCCATTCATTAATTAACCCTTTAAGCCTACCTACCGGACTAACCGGTTTTTCGTTTGATTGTAAATAAACAGAGGCATTTAATTTTGTGTCACATGATGGAAGTTTATCACTGGTTTCACATGTTTTGAAATTATCATTTTTTTCTTGTCTTATATTGACAGATGGCCCAATGACTTGAGTATTTAGTCTTGAGTTTAAATCAGAAAAATTTAAAATAGAATTGTTACTTATCTTAGACTTTTTATCTTGACAATCATCGGCCCAATGCCTTCTTTTTCCACAACTGAAACATCTGCCAGGTCTAAATGGAGCCTCGTCAGGCTGGTAAGGCATAAATCTCCTCTTTTTGGTCCCTTTTCTCTAACTCTTTTTCTCGGCTCTGACCTGAGCTCGAATCATCCTTTTCTCGTCTTCTGAATCATCTGCTATTGGGTTAGCCACATACTCATTGACTACTTTCCAGCCTAACTGTGATGAATCTGCTTATTCTATAAGCTTTTGTCCCTCTTGTACTATTTGAATACCTTCAATAATCTTGTCCTTTGCACTCTGCACTGCATCAATTGTCAATTCTTGTGCCTCCATTGTAGTTTTTGCCTCCTTCAATTTGGTCAACACTTCCACCTTGTGCCTAAATTGGTTTTCGTTCCCTTTCCTCAGAAATGTGTAATTGTCCGTCAAAGTTTCCTCCATTCTTGCCAATTGAGAAGTGGAAATTTCAGTCTGGCTCTTCTGAATATTTGATTGTAGTTTGGTCATCTTGCTGTCCATAATAGTAGTTATGTTGTCAAGCAGGTGCTCTTGGGATAAGGAAAGAGCATTCGATAACTCACGCGAAATTGCCTTCCAAATAGGACTACTCGACGCTGCATCCATCTTGACAGTTCGGGTGTTGCGTAGAGAATGATTAATTCATGAGACGATTTCCCGAAGTAAGTGCTGGTCACCTGACCATCACTTACATACCAAGTCACATGATCTAATTAATCGTTAGTACAATAATTTTCCTCTTTACTTCGAAACGCGGAAAATTTTAATACTAGGCTGTTACAATTTGGTCAGTCAAAGCTCTTTATTATTCTTACTTAGCAAGCTAAACATTTGGAAGATGACGCTGTATACAAAAGAAGTAGAGAGGTACCAATGAAGCATTCGAATGACAAAAGTAAGTCTAAAAGGGCAAAGATAAAACCAGTAAACACGAACGAGAACAGCGACAAACAACATATAAAAACTATTAAAAAGCAGTCAACAAACTTAAGTCGTAAAGTGGGCTTGTGAACTCAGGTGCTCCGGTTAGGTAAGAAGTTCCTGCTTGTTGGGCATTCAAGTGTCAAATTTTCAAAAGGGCAACTACAAAACCGGTAAACACGAACAAGAACAGCACGAGGAAAAACAAAACACACACACACACACACACACACACACACACACAAAAAAACCAAAAACCACATTATAAGATAAATATTTAGAACGAATAAAGCTTTTTCATGAAGAAAACAATCATTCAAAGAGACATAATTGGCGGGAAAGTGTGTTTCGAATTTTTATATAGAAATGCATTAAAATTTAGTTTTTTTTTATCTCAAATTATCTTGGAAAGAAGTAGGGTGACCCATGTTTTTATTTTAGAGATCAAAAGTATGTCTTAAATAATTTATTTTACAAAAATTTTTACAAAATAATATGAAAGGTAATCTATGCATTTTTGTGTTTTGCCAATATAATCTACACAATCATCTTGAAACTCAAACCCAATTATTTGATAAAATAACTTGACTTAATTTGGCTTAATGCTATACAATAACTGTCTTTTGTTGAGGTAAATGTGCAGTGTTATTGACTTTTGCAAAAACAGATATTCACTGAGCACGAAGGGCAAGGTGAATATCTTAGTTTTTCAAAAGTCATTAACACTGCACATCTATCGAAACAAAAGACAGTAATTGTTTTATTCTATTATCCAATATCTGACAAAAAGATGAATTTGAAGTGTTAAATAAGCACAGTCTGAACAGAAAATACAATAAGTAGAAAATGCAGTAAACACCGTCATAACGTTTCCCGCCATTTTGTAGGTCAATATCACTTTTCCAGGTCAAGATCCTTTTTTATTCACCTAGATGATTATAATGAAATGTGTTAAAGAATAATTTCTATTATAGAATAATATTTTTTATTGTCGATGTTTCATTTTCATACCAAATGTCAAATGTTGAGACCCCTCAACAACGTCAACCAGGTAGTCTTTATAAATAGCAAACAAAAAATACGTGCATGTCATTGTCTATCAAACGAAAAACAAAAAAGCAATTATACATATAATAAGGTGTAACATTTGTACAAACTTCAAAGGGGCTTTTAAAACTGCGTATGCGGGGGAAATGACTGTTTAATAACTTCAATGCATTTAAAAAAGAGAGAAATAACTGTAAACTGTAACAGCTTGGATTATCAATCACTCATCACATATTGGAAATGACAGTTTGATAGATGAATAATTTCGTTAACAGTTGAGTGTATAAATTGCATATATTAAGTACTTTGCTTATTAGAAGCCTAGTTTGTAGCCAAAATGATCGATGCTTAACTTCTAAAGGAAATCATAAATTATACACTGTACACAGGTTATCTATAGTTCAAGGAAAAACCTTTTATAGAAGCATGTCCGTCCTATATACTTCATTCGAAAAATGACGTAATCATACACACGTTTCCTCATCTTTGAATATACAAACGGGGTGATCGGACACTGTGAAGAAACAATGAAGTCAATTTGTATATCACCGAACTTTCCACCGGTCTTGTGTGTGGATCTATTCTGTCTTTACATGTTAATACATACGATCATATATACATACACTCATCATTGATCCTGTAATGTGAAAACAACTATCTGATGAAAAAAATCTTTTCGCACATCCATACATACATAACATAACATAACATACATTACATACATAACATTACATACATACATACATATATACATACATACATACATACATACATACATACATACATACATACATACATACATACATACATACATACATACATACATACATACATACATACATACATACATACATACATACATACATACATACATACATAAATACATACATACAAACATACATACATACATACATACAAACATACATTACAAAACTAGAATGGCAGTCTTCCATGGAAGACGTATGTCGCCTATGTCTTTAAACATTCGGTAAACAGTAGATGAGTTACGGGCATAAAATCGATTTACACCATATAGTACGAACGGAGGAAGCTAAATGCCAAATATCAAGAGGTTGTGAATGTAGTTGCTTTTAAAATTGAAATTTTTTGGTGACGCTGCAGGACAACTACGGTGCAGGACGACGCATGGCTCCAATGCAACCCGTAAAGGTCGCTTCTGCAACACGTTGCTACACACTACATACATGAGGGTCGGTAGGGTCTTTTACAAGAGAGCAGGAAAGGCTTATTTTTACACGGGGAATTCGGAATATTACCCACAAAACTCGGGGAATTCGGGATTTTTACTTCGTTTTTCTCCTCTCTTAATTAACCGGGAGTGCGTGATATAGTTTTTTTTTCGATTGCATTTCATTTACAAACTTCGCTTACATGTACACATGCGGAAAATATTGGTCACAATTAAAACAAGACATAATGTATAGAATCTGATGAATATGACTATTTAAAAAAATTCGGAGATGAATATACAAGTATAAAAAGCTTTATTTATAGCAGTGACTCATAGTTATTTTGCAAGAAGGATAAAGTCTGGTCCATTGGATAATGGTTTGTTGATAAAAACTAGTAATTTAAGTTACGAAATAATGACGGTTTCTGATATCAATTATCATTGTTTCGGTATTAAATTGAGAATTGTATTGTAATAACATTTCTATTAGATTGATACCATTATAAAATGCTTTACTTACTATTAGTTACGTTTTCATCTAAAAAGGCATGTATTAATGTAAGCAAAGGGGGTCTTTCGACTGGGCTTCAGCCGCGAAGCAGCTGCATACCGCACTTACTTAAGTGGCGGTTGACAGTGAATTCACTGTCAATTTGGCATAATTCGCTGCATGCTTCGTGAACTTAAAGGACATTTTAAGGGGTTTTGGTTTCTTCAACCGTGTATACCACAGTCATCCAAAATTTCTTTGATTCAGCCATCTGTGTATCCCACGGTGGTTCTTAAGGGGTTTCGGTCTTAAATATTATTCACCCGTGTATCCCACGGTGACGCCAAATTATTCTGCATATTTGTATTTGTATTGATTTCTGGTTGCCATTCACAATATTCGGTAACCATTTATCTGATCATTGAATGTTGATATTTTATGTTTATTATATATTATCTGAAAATATCATTTCTTTAACCACCTGTGCATCCCACGGTGGAATTTATTTTATTGATTATCTATTGATTGTTTATTGATTATCTAGATTTATATGATATATTATGATATATGAGAAATCATTCATATTTATTATTGTAAATCCGTATTAAAGCTGATGCCCAATAATGCCAAACCTTACAAAGAGTTTTTATTTCCCCCCTTAGTTTTACATGGTTATGCATTATTCCCTCTTTTCAGTTTACATAGGTTATCTCCCATAAGCAGGAGTTATCTAACTTTGCAGGAGGTGTAATTTCTTAGGCCCTCTGTTCTTTTCATGGAAAATCAGTGAAAAATCTAGAGAGATCTGAAAGAAATTAGGGATTTCCCTAAATTTCACAAGAACTTTACTATATAAAATCTTTAAAGTTTACATTTTTATTGCAGATTATTTAATAAGTATTTTTGTAAAAGGAAATGTTTTAAAAAGTTACATAACTATCTCAAAATGTTGGGAAATCCCTTTTCTTTCTGAACCCCTCAAATTTATCATAGGATTTCAACATTAAATCCAGAGAAAATAAATTTCATACCTGCTGTAAAGTTAAATAACTCATGCATATGGGAGATAACCTATGTTAACTGAAAAGAGGGAATTAGCTAGTGGCAATTGCTTAAAAGCAGGAAAACTTGAAACTTATCACTGCATCATGTTCGTTTTATTTTTGTTTACGCATCAGAGATAAAGAAATTTAAGTACGTTATACTTAAATTTGGTTATCGCGGTAAGTACCTTTTGTTAATGGTTGTTAGTTTATAGGAATTACGTCGTAGCAATTGTTACGTCACAATGTCAAGGACGATTTTCTGGAAGACAAGACGAAAAATTGGTTGCAATACAATTTTTTATCCCACCACATACATTCCCACCCAATTATTTTTAGGAGAAATAAGATAAACTAATTTACTATACTTGGTAGTTATATTTAGAACATTGTTACAACATTATTTAAATACTTAAAGTGTCTTTTTCGGTGAACTTTAATTATTTCTTACTATATAAAGTCACATGTTTATAAGATAAAAAGTTAATTTATTTAGAATATGATTCTGCCGGGGATTAGAATTTATACTTTCAGATGCAAGAACATTGGTGGAAGTATCCATGGCCTATGCTTTAGCTGACACGAGCTCGATTTGGGGAGCAGGCTTCTTTGGATTAAGTATCAACAGTCCGAAAACCGGTGGTATTTAAACAATAGAATGTGAGCTCTTCATCGGAAAAGATAGGAAAGTCAATTTGAATGGTTATCCTGGTTGTCAAGTGAATCAAAAGTTCTTTTTAGTACAAAATTTCTTCCAATTTTAAGTTATGCTGATAAAATAAACTTTTTTGAATTAAAAAAGTAACAGATTGCAGTTTTATGCATGTTATTATGTGGATATTTATGAAATGCATACGGTGCAAACTGAAATGGATCGCACAACTTTAACTTTTATATAAAAAATTGAAAAAAATCACACTATTTGTTTAAATGTATATCTTCCCATCTGCAAATTTTTAGACATGTACTGCAAGAGGTTAAGCCAAAATAAAATTAAGAAAAAGACCTATTTTTCTAGTCTGTCTTGACAACCTTCTTCTTAAAAGTACATGATTTACCTGTTGAATTTGATTACGTCATAGAACATGTTTACCTTTTTGACCGGTGTCCGTTAATTGGGATCAACAACATGTGAATTTGCATTGTATTGGATTAAATGTCCAATTCAATCTTCAGTCATCCGTTTTAAAAATAGGAATGCCTCCCTTTTATCATGTTTATTATTAATGAAAGATA
Organism: Arcuatula senhousia; assembly: GCA_963971305.1. NCBI lineage: Eukaryota > Metazoa > Mollusca > Bivalvia > Mytilida > Mytilidae > Arcuatula > Arcuatula senhousia. Next base: position 1,878,986 of record OZ020315.1, read on the forward strand.
GAACTTGGTGTCCCTTGAAAGTTTTTCATAGTTACACATTGAATTCAAATGGATCGTTAAGTGATAACAGTAAAATATAATTTCAAAACTAATATCTGTCGTAAGAAAAGGTCATAACCTAACATTCCCACAAATTTCGAGAATGTACTGCAGGTATTACGCCTTGTGTGATTTTTTTAAGGTTGAGTTGACATTTTAATTTTTTCCAACGTCCAGCAAGTTTCACTCGATTTGTTAAAATATGCACTTTTGTTGACCTTATAAACAACTGTTTACGCAACAGAAAAGATTCTTTAATAACATGATATGTCCAACGTATATGATAGTAGTCCGGTCCATGCGCAATAAATGAAAGTTGAAGATTGTTTACATGCCGTCGCCATCTTTGTTGTCATCGTTAAAAATTTTAAAACACATTAGCTTTTTTCCGCAGGGGAGATAATTGAATACCACTAGATATTAGACTGTCAAATCTTTTCTCAGAGGATTCAGCCGGCCGAGAAGTGGAAAGCTATAACTAAGTGCGAAGTTTAGGATAATGGATTCGTACATTTTACCGATCAAGCAATCGCGTACAGATATATGCCGCTAGATTTGCCAGGACAAGCAACATCAATCAATCAATCCTCTAATAAATCATTTGGATCAATCAATCAACCAATCAAATGAAAATCATAGTAAGAACTATATAACAGAGGTGGAGTGCAATTCAAACCGCTAGAAATGGTTATTTTTTAAGAGGTATATAACGTCTGAACCGCTAGGAATAACAACTTATAAAATAAACTCACATGTCACAACATGAAGTGTGCCGTATTCTGAACAACGCAAGAACTTTCAGCTGTTTACTCGTTGAATGAGGAAAGTCTTTCCATGAATAGTTTTTAAAACTGATATCTCAACGCATGTAAAATATGTTTTATATCAGAAATAGTTGGAAATCAAAGAGAAAGTTAGGTGCTTGGGTACCGTTTACCTAAGATAGAAATTTCAATACCAGTATGTCCTTATATGTGTGCTTTAATAATTCGCTGCTTCGTGAACTTAAAGGACATTTTAAGGGGTTTTGGTCTCTTCAACCGTGTATACCACAGTAATCCAAAATTTCTTTGATTCAGCCATCTGTGTATCCCACGGTGGTTCTTGAGGGGTTTCGGTCTTAAATATTATTCACCCGTGTATCCCACGGTGACGCCAAATTATTCTGCATATTTGTATTTGTATTGATTTCTGGTTGCCATTCACAATATTCGGTAACCATTTATCTGATCATTGAATGTTGATATTTTATGTTTATTATATATTATCTGAAAATATCATTTCTTTAACCACCTGTGCATCCCACGGTGGAATTTATTTTATTGATTATCTATTGATTGTTTATTGATTATCTAGATTTATATGATATATTATGATATATGAGAAATCATTCATATTTATTATTGTAAATCCTTATTAAAGCTGATGCCCAATAATGCCAAACCTTACAAAGAGTTTTTATTTCCCCCCTTAGTTATACATTGTTATGCATTATTAGCTAGTGGCAATTGCTTAAAAGCAGGAAAAGTTGAAACTTATCACTGCATCATGTTCGTTTTATTTTTGTTTACGCATCAGAGATAACTTCAATGCATTTAAAAAAGAGAGCCGGTGGTGTAGTGGTGTAGTGGTTAACGCGTCGGGCTACTAACACCAAGGTTCGTGGTTCGATCCTCGTCCGGGGTGAAAATTTCATGAACCAATTTTCCGACTCTCTCTTGACACCATTTGCGAGGATGGTCTCAAGGAACGATGCTAGTCCTTCGGAAGGGACGAAAAAAGGTTGTCCCGTGTGTGTGGAGAGCAATACCCCATGCACGTTAAATACCCCTTTGTAGAGTTCGATAAGAGTAGGCTCAATGGGGGCCGCTGCAAAGGCCACACTCGCAAGCTGCTAGCTGGAGAAGGATTTACATAAGCATTAAGCTTGTTTCCCAATCCAGGATAAATAAATATGTTTAAACTAAAAAAGAGAGAAATAACTGTAAACTGTAACAGCTTGGATTATCAATCACTCATCACATATTGGAAATGACAGTTTGATAGATGAAAAAGGTACAAAATTAACAAACAACAACAGAAAGGAGTAAAATTTACGAAAAGTTCAAGTAGCTTGAAAATAAGTCAAAATATCGGGCCGATTTGAGGCCATCGTGGCTCTACTTCTTTAAGATAAAAATGGTCCTGATTGGCACAGGTATTTTAAAGCTAATGATTGGTTGTAGTGCCTACCCTAAAAAATATAGAAGTTCTCCGATGTCAAAGCGCTTCACCACTTTATGATCACAATTATCAAATGTTGACATTAAAATTTCACAAGTTATGATCCGAATTAAACTGACCAAGAGTTCACTTCAATTCGATCGGAACCCCACTCGGCCGTTCCCGCCTAAGTCTGTAATTAGCTGAGTGGTACTTCCTGACATAGAGGAATAAATAAAACAAAATCATTAAGAAATGGAGCTGAAGTAAAAGATAATGAAGTATGGTATTTCGATGGTGGAATAGTTGAGCTAGTAGATGAATTTTGTTATTTAGTTTAGGTGAATTATTGAATGGTCTAAGGCTGTTCAATATGTCAGGGAAAGAAGCAAATGAGGGTACAAAATTGGACATTCGAATGTCAAGTCTGAGAGGTCAGAGACAAAACCAGTAAACACCAAGAAGCACAGGACGAAAAAAAAAAACACGACAACATTTAAAACACGGAAACACAAAAACTACTGAGTATCAATTAACAACGCGAACTCTAGTCGAAATGAAAGTGACCTTAGGTGCTCCGGAGGAGTAATCGGTTCCTGTCTGTTATAGCGTACCCGTCGCGCTGCCAATTGCCAATTCAGTATTTCACATCCGGTAAAAGAAGACAAAGCCCTATGAAAAAAACCAACATCGGCACTCATCTGAGAGATAGAAATCCCATATTTGTCTGTCTATGAGTGCATGATGTCTACCGTAAAATTTCATGAGTGACGACAGCAACCGAGCAACATAACCTTGTGGTAACAATTATTGTGTGGTCAAGGAAGAAAAGCTATGTTTGCTGTCCCCTAAACTTTTTTTTTTACATTTTGTGTCCATGCTCAGTTCAGGATTTAGGCTCTCAAGTAAATTACAACCTATTTTGTCAAAGAGTCCCAACACCTCCCCCGGATCCGCTATTCTCAAATCTGTAACATCTGTTATTTGCTTAATGATAATTTTTTCCTTTTTGTTACATTGGTCCATTGCGAAATTAACTTTTAAATGTATGAAAAAGTTCCAGGAAGTAAGGTTTTTATTTATCTCATTAAAAAATCTTATAATATAAATACATTCGAAAAATTTGGCTTCATTTTCCATAAATTGATACAGTAATGACAATGGGGAAATTGGCACTGCTGACTCTCTTTGTGTTTCTAATTTTCAAAGGTAAGATCAACTGAAATAGTGTATGATGGGTTGCATCTCCCTAAAACTAATGTTAATCAGAAATTAATTCGTATTTATTATATTCAACTCAACAAACAATTTGGTAATTTTTTCATCAAACTTTTTATATGGATAAAATAGATAAATGTGATTTTTTTCTTATCAACGTTTTTATCGTTTTCCTTTTTAAGGAATATTTCCTTTATTTCCTCGTCTTAAAAGGAAATAATATATAAGTTCCCTTTTTGAAATAAGATAAATTAATATCACGAAAAGAATAAAAAGTTAAGTTCTGCTTTGATTACTTTGGAAGTATGTTGCGAAAGAGATTCATTTATTTGTCTTGAAATGTAAAAAAATATCCGAAATTATTATGATTTTGGTGTCTGTGATAATGCCTCCTTCACTTACACGATATTCTCTTTCCAGTCGTTACGATTTAAATAATTTATAGTATCACAAGTTCTAACGATATTTTATCCCAATGTTTTACGAGTCTGTGTATTATTTTCCATAAAAAAATTCAAGTTTTTCTTGCAGCAGTTACATGTGGACAAGACGAAGGTATGTAATTAAGAGGAAAAACGGTATAAATATTATATTCTAAGTTTAAGCTTATGTGTATGGAACATTTGTAGCTTTGCAATATTAATCTTGCATGCAAAGGTTTCCCATATGTACTGGTTCCTGTATCTTTATCATATACAACATGTACAATTTATCACAAATATACTAGGCAAAAGAAGAAACGTTACACTTATATTTTATTTGATAAAAATTCTATAACAAACAAAAAGTTGTAACTTCCATTGAATAAAAATGTCTTTGGTCATACTGAAGAGATAAAAATCCAGTTTACCTAATTTTAAATCGAATTTTGCATCTCTTTACAGTTTTACCAAGATATGGTAGAAAATCAAGTTTGCAAAGCATTATCGTTCCTGACTGACCATTAATTTTGCATATCCGGCAGCATTTCAATGAATTAAAAGTTGAATTCAGTATTTGGGGATAATTAACTACCTGAAACAACAGGGATGGGATATTTTGCAACTGCTTCCGGTGGGTTTTGGTTATTTCAAAAAACGTTGTTCAGTTCGATTAAAAATGACAAAATGTTGATAATTACAAAATTTATGTAAGATTTAAATTGGTTTAAAAAGAGCGCTTCTTGCTTAATTTTATCAATTTTAGTCGTGATACAACTCATTTACACCATAACACCAAAGTAACGTAAATTAGACGTCTTTTTAAAACAATGACGTCAGCTTGGCGTGACCCCGTGCGTACAGTTTTAATGAATAATCGATTGAATTTTTATCCATTTACACGAGTTAATGTTTTTAACCGTTTACAAAGCGATTACGAAGAAAAATAAAGCTGTAACGCCTGATCTAAAATCGCGTTGGTTATGGTATCCTGCCACTTCCGGTCTCACCGATTGTTGTACTGCTACCTCTGACACGAATCTCTAAACTATGGATAGTTGTTCTTAAATCTTTTATTCCAACACGAAAGTAGAGAATTCCTTCTAATTTTGACGTTAATGTAAAGTGCCTGACTTACCAATTTTCAACTTTTAAGTTCGACCTTTTGTTAACCGAGATATTTGTTACATTTAACGACCACAATCACTAGCTTAATTAAATTTTTGTCGCGTAAAATTCTTAAAGTTGCAATTTTTGTCAAAAATAAAAAATGACGTGACGTCATTTTCAAATCCGCCTTCTAGAAAAGTTCAAAATTGACTTAAAAGATATGATAGTTAATTGTTTTAATTAGTGTTTGACTGGTCTGCTGTACTGAGATGATCACCTCAATATCCCTATTGTGTCTCACAACTATTTTGTGTTCTATGGTCATTACCGGATCCTAAGATCGCAATGGAAGAGGGAGGTTTGGCGCCATAAAACCTTGTTTAACCCACCATTTCGTTTGAAATGCCTGTACCAAGTCAGGACCATTGCGATCCACCCATTCTCCGGTATGACTGATTCGTTTTTGTCATTTTCTCTGGACTATGATATTGGTCATTCAAGTTCGGTAGTTTTGTTATTACCTTTATTCAATATGCAATTTTGACAGAAAAAACCGTTTATTTCCAAATAGTTTCATTAAAAATGAAAACAAAATATGTTTCGAAAAAAATCTTAAAAGAAATCCAATGTAACGTTTCTTTTTTTGTCTAGTATATATAAACTTTATTTTTTTTCTGTTCTTTTTGCATCTTAGCAATTCGGATTTACAAACGGTTGATTTGGATATGCTATATATCGATATTTCAAGGAGTAACCTCTCATCACTAGCATTTAAATCGAAACATTGGAAGGTCAAATTCCAAAACTGTTGAAAAGAATAAGAATAAGAATAAGAATAATTTTATTACCCAGTGACTGGGCCCATTTCTGGGCAAAGGTTACATTGATCTAACAATAAACATACAACATGTACAAAGACATTACAACAATAATGGTATTATTTAGTTTGTTATCACAGAATCAGAGCCTGTACAAAAACTTATAAACATATATATGCAGTGTAAAACGTGTGGAACAATAATGGTGGTATTTCCCTCAGCAGTTGATCAGTTTTGTCTTAATTCAAACCCTTTAATTATAAATTTACCCAAGTTCTTTAATATAAGCAAATCTTCATTGCTAGTTAACCATAAAAATTTATCATCAGTAGAGAGATTAATAAAATTTGGACACATTGTAGAAATATCTTTAAATAAAATATCCCTCTCCTCTTTATATTTTGGGCATTCAACTAGAAAATGAATTTCATCTTCTACTTTATCTAATGAACAATTTAAGCACTTTCTTTCAGACCTCTCTGTTTTATTCTTATCATATCTTTTTCTCTCGATCTGTAGATCATGAGCACTAATTCTAAGTTTACAGATTGTGCGTCTAATGTTAAAATTTTCAATCAAAAGGTAGGTCTCAAAGCAGTAGTTTACTTTAAATTTAAAATATGTATCTAATTTAGTTTGTGAGATGGATGATCTTTTCTTGTTCCAAAAATTGATGTAACTATCACAAAGTTTCCTTTTTACAGTGTTAATTAGAGTAGTATATTTAACGTTATGTGACTGTACACCCAATTTCTCTAGAATATAAACGATAGAGGTATACCAACAATCTGTGTGATTTTGATACATGGTTTTGTTGCATATATATGCATCATATAGTAGTCCCTCATTTAATTCTTCAAGTCTAAACCAATATTTGATTAAAGTTATAACTATAGAGAAGAACAGAGGATATCGTCCTACCTCAGCCATTACAGCTAAGTTGGTGGCTTTTTTGTTTACCCCAAGAATATATTTTAAATATTTTATATGGGATCTGTCTAAATAGTTATTCAAATAGTTCAACTGCAGAAGGAAATCGCCTTCTCTGCTACATGCAACAGTGTTGGTTTTAAACATACCAGTAACTTCACTACCATACATACAAATAGGTTTTATGGTGTGGTCATACAAATGGAGAGATGTCAAGACACTTGGATTACTTGAGGATAATGATCTTTGAAGTTTAAAAATTGCCTTAAGTGATTTTTTGTAAAGTTCTTCCTTTGCAACATTGAAAAGGCCACTGGCAGAAAAGGGTATACCACGAAAAGTACTCAAAACCAAAACGTTCGAACAAGGAAGCCAAATCCAGCACTGAAGATATCGACCATATGCAGTACAAGGAAAGAAACCTGGTGTTTTACACAATTTTGAATTTAAAAAAGGGAAATTTCAGCAACAAAAATTTTAGATATTTTTTGGTTAATCGACCAGACATGTGATTACCCTCGGGTTATCGCCCAGTGGTTTCGAAATTACAAAAAACAAACGATTAATGTGGATATGCTATATGTCGATATTTCAAAAAGTTTTTTTAAAATCTTTTTTTTTTTTTTTAAAACCTTTAAAAAGGGCCATTGAAGATCAACTATCGTGTCAGGAAAAACTGTCAGTATGTCAAACAGAACTAGCTAACAACAAAAACCTTACTAGAAACTTGTCTATTTTTGAAGGACAATGTGTCAGTGATGAAGACTGCACCGCCATGTGCAAGGAAGGTTATTGCACAGCCATAGTAAATATTGGTGGTGAGGTTTAATAAAATGTCCTCTTCACGAATATCCCAACTGAGCCTTTCCTTTATTTGATTAGAAAAATATAACACCACAATATACAAGGCCATGATATCAATTAGGGTCGAAGGATGAAGGTAAAAAATAAGTGTCTTTAGATTCATCAATACCGAAAGCAAAACACACTATTACCCAACAAACATACAAACTGGAATAACTTTTAGCAAAACAAAGTTAAAAATCTTCAAAACAGCCTACCCATATTTTTTTGCACATCCACGTACACTTTTCTATAGGAAGAACCCCCCTCCTTCGGGTCAGTATAAGTTTCAATAATAAAAATGTCTTCAATAATTTATAATTTATTGGAAAATGAGCAAATGCTCTTTTATGTGTCAAATGTTTTTAAAAAACAGATTAACTTTGTGACTGCTTTCCTTGTCTGCTAATTTCTGCTATAGCACCATTCAAGTTTACTTCTGTGAACTCGCAACAGGTCAAAGCAGACTTGTGACATGCATGACATGATTTTGTTACGTAATGCTCTAACTAGACCAGTCATTGTTAACAGGTCTGCTGTCTAACCGGACTAAGTTCAATAATACGACTGTTTAAATTTTATATAATAAAAGACTAGATATAACATTAAAAATAGATTTTGATAAAATTGTATGTGGTAATATTTTGGGAGAGCTGAGTGTAGTGAAAAGGTTGTTACATATTTAAAACACAAGATAAAAATGGGACCTACAAAAAGAGAATTCTACCAACAGAAAGCGGTACACAAATTATACAGACAAATAATTAAAACCGACACACAGGTTACAAAGAACAAAGAGACGACAGAGGGAACTAGACGTCAAGGAACAGAACACTAGACGACAGAGGGAACAAGCCGTCAAGGACCAGAACACAAGAGACTGAGGGAACAAGCCGTCAAGGAACAGAACACAAGACGACAGAGGGAACAAGCCGACAAGGAACAGAACACAGGACGACAGAGGGAACAAGCCGACAAGGACCAGAACACAGGACGAGAGAGGGAACAAGCCGACAAGGAACAGAACACAAGACGACAGAGGGAACAAGCCGACAAGGAACAAAACACAAGACGACAGAGGGAACAAGCCGACAAGGAACAGAACACTAGACGACAGAGGGAACTAGCCGTCAAGGAACAGAACACAAGACGACAGAGGGAACTAGCCGACAAGGAACAGAACACAAGACGACAGAGGGAACAAGCCGTCAAGGAACAGAACACTAGACGACAGAGGGAACAAGCCGACAAGGAAAAGAACACTAGACGACAGAGGGAACAAGCCGACAAGAAACAGAACACAAGACGACAGAGGGAACTAGCCGACAAGGAACAGAACACAAGACGACAGAGGGAACAAGCCGTCAAGGAACAGAACACTAGACGACAGAGGGAACAAGCCGACAAGGAACAGAACACTAGACGACAGAGGGAACAAGCCGACAAGAAACAGAACACAAGACGACAGAGGGAACTAGTCGACAAGGAACATAACACAAGACAACAGAGGGAACAAGACGACAAAGAACAGAACACAAGAGAACAAGGAACAGAACACAAGACGACAAAAGGAACAAGCCAACAAGGAACAGAACACAAGACGACAGAGGGAACTAGCCGACAAGAAACAGAACACTAGACGGCAGAGGGAACAAGCCGACAAGAAACAGAACACAAGACGACAGAGGGAACAAGCCGACAAGGAACAGAACACTAGACGACAGAGGGAACAAGCCGACAAGGAACAGAACACTAGACGACAGAGGGAACAAGCCGACAAGAAACAGAACACAAGACGACAGAGGGAACTAGTCGACAAGGAACATAACACAAGACAACAGAGGGAACAAGACGACAAGGAACAGAACACAAGAGAACAAGGAACAGAACACAAGACGACAAAAGGAACAAGCCAACAAGGAACAGAACACAAGACGACAGAGGGAACTAGCCGACAAGAAACAGAACACTAGACGGCAGAGGGAACAAGCCGACAAGAAACAGAACACAAGACGACAGAGGGAACAAGCCGACAAGGAACAGAACACAAGACGACAGAGAGAACGAGCCGACAAGGAACAGAACACAAGACGACAGAGGGAAGAAGCCAACGAGGAACAGAATACAAGACGACAGAGGGAACTAGCCGACAAGGAACAGAACACAAGACGACAGTGGCAAGAAGCAGACAGAGGGAAGAAGCCGACAAGGAACAGAAAACAAGACGACAGAGGGAACAAGCTGACAAGGAACTGAATACAAGACGACAGAGGGAAGAAGCCGACAAGGAACAGAACACTAGACGACAGAGAGAACGAGCCGACAAGGAACAGAACACAAGACGACAGAGGGAACAAGCCGACAAGTAACAGAACACTAGACGACAGAAGGAACAAGCTGACAAGGAACAAAACACAAGACGACAGAGGGAACTAGCCGACAAGAAACAGAACACAAGACAACAGAGGGAACAAGACGACAAGGAACATAACACAAGACAACAGAGGGAACAAGCCGTCAAGGAACAGAACACAAGACGACAGAGGGAACAAGCCGACAAGTAACAGAACACTAGACGACAGAAGGAACAAGCTGACAAGGAACAAAACACAAGACGACAGAGGGAACTAGCCGACAAGAAACAGAACACAAGACAACAGAGGGAACAAGCCGTCAAGGAACAGAACACAAGACGACAGAGGGAACTAGCCGACAAGGAACAGAACACAAGACAACAGAGGGAACAAGACGACAAGGAACAGAACACAAGAGAACAAGGAACAGAACACTAGACGACAGAGGGAACAAGCCGACAAGGAACAGAACACAAGACTACAAAAGGAACAAGCCTACAAAGGAACAGAACACAAGACGACAGAGGGAACAAGTCAACAAGGAACAGGACACAAGACGACAGAAGGAACAAGCCGACAATGAACAGAACACAAGACGACAGAGGGAAGAAGCCGACAAGGAACAGAACACTAGACGGCAGAGGGAACAAGCCGACAAGAAACAGAACACAAGACGACAGAGGGAAGAAGCCGACAAGGAACAGAACACAAGACGACAGAGAGAACGAGCCGACAAGGAACAGAACACAAGACGACAGAGGGAACAAGCCGACAAGTAACAGAACACTAGACGACAGAAGGAACAAGCTGACAAGGAACAAAACACAAGACGACAGAGGGAACAAGCCGACAAGGAACAGAACACAAGACTACAAAAGGAACAAGCCTACAAAGGAACAGAACACAAGACGACAGAGGGAACAAGTCAACAAGGAACAGGACACAAGACGACAGAAGGAACAAGCCGACAATGAACAGAACACAAGACGACAGAGGGAACAAGCCGAGAAGGAACAGAACACTAGACGGCAGAGAGAACGAGCCGACAATGAACAGAACACTAGACGACAGAGGGAACAAGCCGAAAAGGAACAGAACACTAGACGACAGAGGGAACAAGCCGTCAAGGAACAGAACACAAGACGACAGAGGGGAGAAGTCGACAAGGAACAGAACACAAGACGGAAGAGGGAACAAGCCGACAATGAACATAACACAAGACGACAGAGGGAAGAAGTCGACAAGGAACAGAACACAGGACGAGAGAGGGAACAAGCCGACAAGGAACAGGATACAAGACGACAGAGGGAACAAGCCGACAAGGAACAGAATACAAGACGACAGAGGGAAGAAGCTGACATGGAACAGAATACAAGACGACAGAGGGAACAAGCCGACAAGGAACAGAACACTAAAAAGCCGACAAACAACGAAGAAGGAAACGAAAGCGAGATATGTCACGAAAACTAGTATAACAGTCTAGAGACAAACTATGTGCTCTTATTTTTTCTTAAGGTGATAAGTACGCAAACCAGCGCCCCTATCGGAAAACAAGAAAGTTACGTTGCTTTTTCACAGAAGAGGTATGTGTGTCGATGAACCATCGCGATTTTAAGTCAAACACATGAAATAATACAGTTAAGACCCTTTAAATATAACACACAATATGCAATATGGCCTACCCTTAGCTTAATCTAAATTTAACCAGGGATTCATGTAAATCAAAATTACAACAAGTTTCCAGAATATGAATTTTGCTACGCCAGAAGTGCGTTTCGTTGATTCTAGACTCATTAAAGCCGCCCTACCCAAAATGTTAAAAACTATAAACATCACACATAACTATCAACAAAAGAATTTATTTTTATTACATTGAAATTTCCGATGGTTAAATTCAAAATTGTTTAAAAAACACTGAGTCCAGGTTTCTTTCCTTATACTGCACAAAGTCGATATCCTCGGTGCTGGATTGGGCTTCCCTGTTTGAACCTAATGGTTTTGTGTACTTTTCATTCAATACTTTTGGTTTTCGTTCAAATTCTGATGATGAGAGGTTACTCCTTGAAATATCGATATACAGCATAACAAAATTAAGACGTTACGCACAATATTGGTGTTACCTAACGTTACACGTTAAACAAAGATTAATGACGTCGTGTTCAATATTACAACGTATTCAACTATATGCAAAGCAGTTTTATGTTCAATTTAACATATACAAATGTATTAACAAGAAATAATTAAAGCTGAATTGCTTTTCCTAGCTTAATCTTATTTACGAACAATGTGTGTTTTTTCAGTTTCTTTGAAATCTCTTTCCGTAAAGTACTAGTAGTTTCTGTTAATTTCGACAGTGTTTTTCATGTAATGTAAGTTTGAGGGCAGGCAATCATCTGTATATGAAAAGGAATATTGTTTTACATGTTAAAACTGACACAAGAACGGAATTCTTCGGTCCCCAGACGATGGGCAAAAATTCTAATTCTGCTCGTTAAACAGGAAGTATGTAAGCGATATTTTATTGTTTAACCTTACACACATTTCATAAACTTTAATATTGGTCCCAGGTCAGGAATATACTCTCAGCAGCACTAACCTTCTGGGTAAGAATTAACTTATTGGCAACGTTCCCCATGTATATTAAAGATAGGGTTGCCACTATTTTTTGTTATGAAAATAGTCGACAAAATTTCAGTCCCCCGATGAAATTTTCTGTAAAAAAAAGTTCAATCACGAACCTTTGATTGTGGAACCATCAAATTAAGGGTTTTTCAATATTTTCGTTTTTTTTAAACGGTCAAGGTCTTTTCCAGGACCTTGAACTGACAAATGAAATTCGAGGGTTTTTCCAGGTTTCAAGGATGTGTGGCAACCCTGTAAAGAACACTACTGCAGGTCTCGGTAATTAAGAAAAGGTCCGTTAGATCCCATTTAGTAGGCTAATTGTCCGACAATACTCATCACTTCATTTTCTTGTGGCAGTTAACATTTTTACCGAGAGAGGCAATATGTCCCTATCCCACTTCTATGGTTGCTTTATCATCAATTCATGTTTATTTTATCACCACCTTCATGTTCCTTTCTGGCGCTGTTTTAAAGCAACAACTAACTCACTTGAGAAGTTGCCAGACTAGGCGCTCCACCATATCATTAGGGACGGACAATTCTACTTAATGGAGGGGCTTGTTTTTTATTTTGGTCAGATTTTTTTTTTAATTTAAGGCATCGCGACATAATATTTTCTTTGTTATTATTAGAATAATTTTATAGCAGATATCCTTCTTCAGAATATTTGTTTCCTTACCCTCTTCTGCCAAAATATGTTTTTCTTCATAAGAATGTGTGTGAAATTCGTTACATATTTGTCAAACTTAAGGGTACTGAACAAAACTGACCGAGAGTTCACTAAGTTGGTTTATACCCCAATCAAATGAATTTTACCCAGCAGGCAAAAGACGTCACCCTGACGTCTTTTTTTGGTTGAATTTTGGTCGCGACGTCATTCAACCAAATATCGACCTAAAAAGGACGTCTTTTTACAGACGTGAAAAAGACGTCGTAAAAAGACGTTTCTATGACGTCTTTTTCTGGATTCGTCGTAACTACAACATAAATGTAACGTTTTATCTGTAGCTAAAATTCAACTTCTCTTTTTTGGACGTCTTTAATACGTCTGTTTTTAGACCAAAATCGGAACATACTGCATGATTACAATTAACTCAATTCGTCGTTTTTCTTAAACACTGTTAAAGTGAATATCGACAATATAATATGTAATGAAAATACCTATACTAGTATTTTGTACACACGATTTCATAATTTTGCAACTAAGCACGACGTGAAAAAGGGGGATTATTCCTCCTAATATCCATGATATTAAACCTTATTAAAATCTATTACCTATTAACAACAATATAACAATAGTAGTTTGTGTTACTTTTAATTTTGATTTACCTGTATCATGTGAAAATAAAAGAATTACCTAATATATCATGATTATCGTCATTCTAACGCGTTTTTCGAAAGATAGACATGCGCACAACAAATTACTATGTTTGATTTTTAGGCAAGCGCCAGCGAAGCCTTATGGAGTCTATAGAGTAGTGATGATTTTCGCGTTTTTTTTTCTGTCTAGACGGAGTGATTTTCCTGCATCCAGACTGGAATAAAATGCTTTATTTTCTATATTACTTTTCAATTTTGTTAACATGATATACACTTAGACTATAAATCTCAATTTTTATTGGCATTTTATATGACCGGCACAAGTTTTATTTATTCCTTTGCATCTTTCATGACGAACTTTTTAGTTAAAGGCGATAGAATATACATTATGTATTCATCTATTACTTGATTGGTTCGTATACATATTTCTCTCATTTGATTGGTCAATGCATGGATTCAGATTCTAGCTTCACCATTCATAAAATCAGTACAAAATACACATCATTGGGACGAGTGCATTTTAATCGAAGGGGTGTATCAATCGATACCGTTTTTACACGATACCTGTCTTGTGTGTGCAATTGTGTTCATTAACTTTAAATTTGAGGGCATCTGCATGGCGATCCTTTCTTCGCTCACCAAAATTAATAATTCGCAAACATTTTGAGCAATATACTTTAACAGAGAATAAATCTATTATAGTTCTTATATATTTCGCTTGCCTTTAAACACTTTAGCGCTTTGATTAGACTATTGATAGTATAAAATGAAGTAGAAAGTAGAAAATATCATGTTTCAGTTGACAAAACATTATAATGAACATGAACGCATCATGTGTTTGTATAGCTCACAGTGGTAAAGCTATAGCACAATCTCAGAATACATTGATAAAATTATATTGATTGTATTTGTAACACTACATTGTTTTAAACATATGAGTTTGTGAGACAAAATAGAGACACACAATTCTATTCCTGCATCACGCCACACAACTACACTGATTAAGATAAAAATGTCTATTCTTAGAACATTTTATCTTTATCAGTTATCTCAGGGCAGTTTTATAAAATGTGGCGGGGATAAACTATAGTTTTTGGGGCCCAACCACCCAATCAATATTCCCAGACTTAACACAAAAGTTAATACGCAATAAAAATCAAATCGATCAACGTTCAATTCCACTAGAGAGAACCTCAGACGAAAGACAACAAGAACAAACGAACGGTGGAGGAACTCTAAAGTTTTGTATGATATTTTCCGGTTTTCTAATTGGCGATTTTCCCCGATCATATTACTACATGAAAGTATACAACACAAACAATTTTGACTAAAAAAAATGCTAAAAAATTACTTTCTTTTTTCATAAGACTCATTTTGATTTTGAGTACAATGGATTATATATGATTGACATTTCATTCATTTTCTCCCGGTTACTGTTTTTGTTCATTGATAGCAACCAGACATATGTCTGAATCGCATAGATAGATATCTACAAACTAAACAACATTTCCGCTTATCACTTGTTGTTTAATTCCCAAATATAAATGTTGGCAACCAGGCAGTCTGTGATTGCAATTAGTCATACAGCCGGTTTGCATCGATAGATTTCTACACAATTGCTGTTAATTGCAAAAATCTATTTCCCGGATTCGTACCTATTTCTATATGTACCTTGGTTGAAAATCGGAAAAGAACTTATCTTCGCAAATTGAATATTTAAAAAAAAAATCTGATCATACAGGAAAAATCCAAAGCTTTTCAATTAAAGTTTTATAAATGATCGGTCCCTTATTTCAACTAAAAGGACTGAGAAAGAGCGGGTTATCATGAAAATCAATTTCCATTTTTATCTACGGCACTCTGCAGATGATGCAAGAAACGACGGCTCCGGCGAAAAAAATCTACATGTATCTGAAAGTAGCGACGGTTTGTAACAGGAGTTTGCTCTTGATTTTAGTGTGGTGGTCAGGAAAGAAGATTTGAAAAAATGGGCCAAAGACAGAAATGGCCGGATTTCGTTAGACAGGAAGTGTATGAGCCACATACCTTAATTCAATTCCCACGTTATGGGAGCCCATGCTGATGCTGCATACCAAATATCAAGACGCTGCGAATAGTAGTTGATGAGAAAACTTTAACGAAACATTTCTATTTTTGAACATTAGTGTAAAAAAAAATAACTAAGTCGGGAAACAGGAAGTAGGTGAACGACTGACCTGAAATTGAATCCCATGTTATGGGAACCCATGCTAATGCTGCATACCAATTATCAAGAGGCTGCATGTGATTAGTAGTTACTGAGAAAACTGTAACGAAAGTATTTTCCCCGCCCGCCCGCCTGCCCAAACCTTTTATATTTTGACAGCACAATAAATACTCCCGCTCGATTAACATCAGAGAGATCAATTTTCAAAAAGGCTGTTCTAGCTTCTACATAGAACAATTCCTTAAGAATATGAAAAAAATTCAACAAAGGCGTCAAAGAGGAGAAGCGGACACAACATTGTAACCGCTATTTAAGTCCATCGACATGATATGGCTATGGGAAACCCCAAAAAATATCGAAAAATTAAAAAAGAGAAGAGGAGGTGCACATCTACATTTTTTAAGAAAGATTCCCTGAAAGATTGAATAACATCACCAAGGTGTCTACGAGTAGTAGCGGATACAACATGGTAACCGCCCTTGGATCAATGACCAAAGTGCATGGATGGCTTTGGGAAACCCCAAAAATTCGAAAAAATCAAAAATTAAACAGGAGATGCAAATCTATAATACCTTATTTCAGAAAGATTCCCCGAAAATATGAAAAAAATCCATACCCACGCCGACACACGCTTATAGTAGTTTAACGGAAGTTTATTTCTAATTTAGTCGAATTCGATATCGTAAAATCACAAGGGTAATAATATAAAGTAAATCTCTTCGTTTGTTTAAATACTGCTGCACTCAGTAAAAAAAAATGTTGCTTTCTTCGTTAAATATTTCGAAAATAGCGAAAAAATTTTGCTTTCCTCGATAAATATTTCGAAATCATAAAGCAAGATTTCAATATCGATAAAGTATCAAATTTATAAAATTCAACTTTCCTGTTAACTCTACGGGAATGGCATTACATAAAGAAATGCATGGCATCTTCTAAAATGATTCCACAGCGACAGCTCGTAACAGTTTACTCGAAACAGGTGCAACAAATTATGTTCGATTAGTAGCATTTTTTATTGAATTGTTGACGGAAAAAATGAGTTTCTCTAAAAAGTTCTGTAATCATATCTGAGTGCTTGAAATTTTTTGAATCCGCAAATTTTAAATAGTATTTCTTGGGAAGAATGACAAACAATCGATTAAGTATACATGCGTTGCACAGTTGATGATTTTGATCTGTTGGAATAAAAAACACCTTTTTCCTTTCTTAAAAATTTTCGTTTATAAAATGAGGGAAAGAAAAAAAAATAGCTCACTTATACAGCTTTTTTATTTAAATAAAATTTTGTATAATATGTACTTACATAACTTAGTTTTTAAGAATTTAATATATATGTTGTGTACAAGTTGTAAATTTGGTGACTTTTACAGTGCCTCATAGAGTCCCCGTCAAATTGTTAACGTCAAAAATAGTGGTTACAACCTCTGTTCTGTTAGCTAGGCGCATACGCCGTAGATGTCCCAAATGTTGTGAGTTCGATCCTCGCTGAGGGCACTCAAAAATCAAAATCTGTTTGTCAGATGATTTTCAGGGTTGAAATTACAGTAACATTGTTTGATTATATTCTAGACATTCATGTGTATTTGTTTTACATATAGTTTCGTTCATTGGTAATCTGTTGATCTAGATGTGTTAAATTGGTTCTTTGTATATTTCTCTAATATTCGATCTTTGTTCGCTTTTTGTAATTGCCAAATTTAATTATTTGTTAAACATACTGATAAACTGTTATAAAAACTATTTACGTTTAATTTCAATATCTGTTTTGTCTTGTTAATTGAAAACGGAATTCCCATTGGATCGAAGATGCAAAATATTTGGTAGTCGATTACAGTAAGACTTACTTTGTCATCAATGAGTCTAAGAAAAGTCAAAAACAACAAATACACAGAAGACCAAATAGTCAACATGATCAATTTTCTTATCAACAACATATTTGTTCAGTTTTGTGGACGTGTTTTTAAGCAAATAATATGGATTCCAATGGGCATTAATTGTGAACCTTTGCTTGCTGATTTGTTTCTTCATTCATATGAAGCAGACTTCTTACAATCACATCTAGACAAAAAAAAAGATCGTAGACTAGCTCTCTCTTTTAACCTTACGTTCCGTTACATTGATGATGTCATTTCACTTAAACAATTCTCGATTTGGTGACTTTCTCTATCTCATATATTCCTAGGAGCTTGAGATGAAGGACACAACGGATTCTAGGAAGTCTGCTTCATATTTTGATCTACATCTCGAAATTGACTCTCAAGGAAGACTTTTAACCAAGCTTTTTGACAAACATGACTTCAACTTTCCAATCGTCAACTTTCCCTTTTTGTGTAGCAACATTCCGTCCGCTCCTGCTTATTTAGTCTTCGTATCACAGTTGATTTGTTACTCCAGAGCTTGCGGGAATTACATCGATTTCCTTGGCAGAGCGTCACGTTTGACACAGAAATTGCTGACACAGGCTTACGTTGCTCCACGGTTGTTGTCTTCACTCAAGACATTTTAAGGTAGACACTATGCACTCATAGACAAATATGGGATTTCTATCTCTCAAATGAGTGCAGATGTCGGTTTGTCGAAGAAATTTGTTTTGTCTTCCTTTACCGGATTTGACACACTGAATTGGAAATTAGCAACACGACGGTTGTGCTATAGCAGACAGGAACCGCTTACTCTTCCGGAGCACCTGACTTCACTCTTGTTACGACTTGAGTTCGTGGTGTTGATTTCCGTTCGGTTGATTTTGTATTTTGTGTTTCTTCGTGCTTTCTTTGTTTTTGTTTGTGTTTACCGGCCGTTTCGTCGTTGCAATGCCCTTTTGGTCTTTTGACAATCGAATGTCCCATTGGTGCCCCTTGCCTTCTTGAAAGATGAGTCATTTGAGCGGTTACGACCTTAACAAGTTTTATAGGTTCTTACATAAGTTCTTGGAAAAGACCGGCTGATCTTTCACGAGTGATAGAATTTTTCAGTCTTTTTGTGAGTGTAGCGCAGCGGAACGAGCCAAAAGACCCAAAAAATTCTATCACGAGTGAAAGATCATTGCCGGTTTTCCAAGAACGCGTGTAAGTACCTATTTCTTCCGTAAAAATTAAAATCCTTAGATGGCTTCATTCTAAAAACCGAAAGTTTTAAATAACATTGCATTTCATTGGTCGACATCATCGATCAATATCAGTACCGGCGGTTATTATTGGTTAATTGACCAGTGTGAGATCGTTGCACGTGCTCGCATCTCAACCTGGTCATCTCACACTGAAAAGAGTCATTTACGGAAGAAAAATAAACCTTTGTTAGTGTGGTATAGAATGAAAACAATCACAAATAGAGAAAACTTATTGCTTGATCAGAAATTTTCAAAATTTTCAGATAAGTTAACCTTATTACGGTTTATGGTGCTTACATGGAAAATATTAGTATTTACATTATAGAAGGAAAACAGTTGTAATCAAAGAAACGACGTTGCTTGCTTTAAATGTGGGGTGAAAGAAGCTTTACAAAAGTTTCTTTTTGGTTGAAGTTGTCACATGACCCCTTTGAGGAGTTAAGCCTCTTAAAGGTTAACATTTTAACAACAACAAAATTGCGGTCGAATAAACAGTCTTCATTGAGTTAAAGATTTCAGATGAACCCGTTTCATGGTTTATAACACTTTTAAGATAAAATTACAGCTTAAACACGTACCATCCTGTCTTTTTTTACTTTGTTGTTATTTTTATTTCAAAGTCGTATAACTCTCTTGTCTTTTTATCGCCTGATTTTTGGCATTCTGCTTTCTATTTCAAAATTTAACACCCTTGGTTGTCCCCGCACATAGAACGCTTATTGTACACCATTGAGCTAAAAAAATGAATAATTAAATAATTTTAAAAATAAATATTTGTACGTTCACTCTATATTTTCGACAATTTTATATGGAAGGAACTATAGATTTTATCGGAACTTAAGATCACAATAAAAGGAGGAGTGTTTTGCCTTAAGCCTATTTCAACTTTCGGTTTCACTGCAATAACTGTACCAAGTCAAGGAGGGGAAAGGTGTGTCAAAGGGGCAATCAAATATTGTTACACCGAGGAGACAAAGACAAAAATCAGAAGACACAAAATCATCACAACAAAACAAACAAAACAAACAAAACACACACACAACAACTTATACCACAATTAGCCACGTGAACTCAAGTCGAAACAGATGTCCTGGAAGAGTACACAGACACACCGTTACGTGACCAACAATATATTTAGTGTCGGTCAAATCCGGTAAGGAAAGCATTTACTGAACCTCAAAATTGAGTTCGCGTTGTTGATTTCCGTTTGGGTGATTTTGTGTTTTCTTCGTGCTGTTCTTGATCGTGTTTACCGGTTTCGTTGCCCTTTTGGACTTTTGATACTCGAATGCCCCATTGGTGCTTCTTTAGTTTGATAGTTTGGCCTCTTAAAAGCCATGACCACTCATATGGGTCATCTAACAACATGGAGTCAATTCAGAATTATGTTAAGCTTAAGCAAAACATTCAAGAAAACTACCGTTTTATTTTATCTCTTTTCATTTTCAACAAGTTTTAATTTTCAGTTTAAGAAGCCCTACGAAAGTTTTAGTTAGATCTATGCAAGAGGCTCGAGGTAGCCTGAATCGCTCACCTGGACCTTAGGTCATGATGCCATCATGGTCTTTTCTGTAAGCTTTAACCCTGTGACATCTCCGACCGAATGGGACTTTTTAAAGCTTAAGTAATACTACAGTATAGGTTATAACAAACCTCCGGGGACAGGTCAACATTGGTTATTATAAAATACACTTGTTATATTGTTATAACGAATTTCGCGATATGATACATCGAATTCCTAATATTGATGAAGGTATAGCTAAAGAACAATGTTTTCTTAACATTTAAAAAAGGTATACTCATGATACTAGTAACATGCTCATCATCGATCCAATGAAGAACTTTATAGAACTTAGAGGCGAAGGTTTGATGATGATCATGATGTCATAATCCTCACTTTGGGCAGATGTCCTAAATATTTCCATTGTGCCGACGTTTAAAGACGGGTACTTTTGGGTATATGATTCTTATAAGTTCAAAATCGTGTGTTTGCCTTGACATAGTACATAATATAGAACGCAAACTTTTTAGTAAGAGAAAAGCATTGATTTGTCTGCATGTTTTGTCTATTGATTGATCCTCCAAGTTCGGCAATTTTGTTATTACCTTTATAATTCATTTGCTTAAATGTCAAGTTAATCGCTCACATAAGATCTAACCCCTGATAGCCTAAGGATCATTTAACAGCCATGACCCAAAAGAGACTTTTGTAAAACTTAACGAGTTACATGTAATGGATTACGAGAGCAACAGCTTATCCTTATCTGCGATAGTTTTCGTTTTATAGGGTAAAACATGGAAAATACTATTTCATTTACCTTTAAAGGGCCATAAAAGGGGATCACCGACAACTTAGTCCCAAGACAGACTTTTGTAGAGCTCAATTAGCTGAAGATTTAAGCATGCAATAGCTTTCTCTATCTGCAATAGTTTGCATTCTATAGGCTAATAAAAAGCTACGCCGAGCGCAGTATGATACGACCGCAACAAGTTGAACCCTGTACATTGGAGGTCCAATATGGATAGTCTATTGCTTTGGTACATGCAGCTCATGGTGGATTTACAAAGCTTTTTGACACATGCATCCTTTGGTGGACTTTAAAATGATTATTTGACACATATATATATATACATTAACATTTAATAGAAAAAATCTTATTTCTTTATTCATTGACATTTAAGACATGTTTTAGCCCCTTTTGGCCCTTTTTTATATAAAAAGGTAAGGACATCAAACCCCAAATGCAATAAAAAGCTTCCGTTAGTAGATCTAATCATCATATTTAAACTTCATAACAATTGGCTGGCCCACTACTGCTGAATTTCTTGCGTAAAACCATTTGCCTTGACTAACTTTTAAAAATGGCGTATTTTGCCCCTTCGACCACTAATGTCTCAAAAATAGTAAGAGATTTCGCAAATCTGATTGACAAAAACAGGCAGGGATTTTCACAAGGATTTCAATGAAAAAAAGATTTTGAAAATCGGATCACATATAAAAAAAAACTTGATTTTTTTTGGGCGTGGCCCGTCTTTGCCCCCCCCCGTAGCAATGTAACAGTGCAATATACATCAAAACCATTGACACATTTAATAATTTTCAAAATCAAAGAATAAGAAACATTCTTCAACAGTTTTGTCAATTCACCTGTTTCAGCCCCTTTTGACCATTTTTTTTCTAAAACGGTAGGGGCCAACAACCCCAAATACAATACTAGGAA
Organism: Arcuatula senhousia; assembly: GCA_963971305.1. NCBI lineage: Eukaryota > Metazoa > Mollusca > Bivalvia > Mytilida > Mytilidae > Arcuatula > Arcuatula senhousia. The sequence continues at coordinate 1,901,397 of OZ020315.1, forward strand.
CCCTTTTCTAGTGGTCACAACTCACAAGCATCATCTCAAAATTTCACAAAAAATGGTCAGTATTTATTTAAGTTATCGCACGGAAACCAAATGTCTACAGAGGACAACGACGACAACGACAACGACAACGACGACATCGCCATAACATGTAACGATTGCAAACAATTTTGCGGTCGTATAAAAACATGAAAAACGTCATTTTACACTTACAGGGACATAACCCATTTAAGGGGTCATCTGAAAACATAACCCTGACTTTTGAAGTGGTCAATGAGCTGAAGGCTTCAGCAAGCAACAGCTTTTCCTTATCTGCAATTGTTTCCATTTTATAGGGCGAAAACATGATAAAAAAAATCCATTTTTGACCTTAAGAAGGGCACTTTTCGTTTTCAACAGTTTGGATTTGACCTTCCATTGTTTTGATTTAAATGCTACTGATGAGAGGTTACAGTAACTCCTTGAAATATCGATACATAGCATATCCAAATTAACCGTTTATACCCGCGTTTTGGTATTTGTAATTATAATACCATTGATATTTGAATGTTAAAAAAATGAAACATAAATTATTGAAAACATGGTAAGTTTAACCACAAATACATCGAATCACCCTTTATTATACATACAAGCGTGTATACATGTTCGTTGAGTACCTGTGTGGTTTTCAACATGTATGTTTCAATGTGAAATCACTTACTCCTGGTGGGTTTAGATACTCAGACTCAGACCAATGTTTCCATCGTACATGGTGGCTAAAGGAAGTTGGCCACTTGTCCAAAGAGAGTTTTTGTAGAAATGTCAAGATGGACAGAAACCTTTGACATATTCTTTTCGTAAAAAGAATCCTTCTTAAATGAAGGCGTGCCATGAATTATTTCTCTGTAAAGTTTCTGTCAATCACGCTAAGTGGTATCAGAGGAGAAATGTTATGAAATTGTATACGGACGACGACAGACGACGAAAGACGTAGGATACGTAGTAATGGTATAAGCTCACATGATCTTCGGCCAGGTGTGTATCAACCGCGCTATTATCGATATTGAAAAAAAGATTCAACACGTGTTCCGTCTTCAGTGCTAGCAAGATAGCATATGATACAAAAATTTTGAAGTTTTTAAAAATGAAAAGACATGGAAACTATGAACACAAACAAAACGATCAACTTTTCTTACAAATATTTAAGCATATTAACGGATTCGTTGAGTAACTGTCTCAATAGAAAATAATGAGATGTGGAATAAGTTTTTGGAATGTGAAAGAAGACGCTTACGTCTTGCCTCAACCACAAGTTTGTTTAGATTTAATCCATACTTTCTCTCGGTTGTTAGAGACATTAATTGATCTTTATAGTCATATCTTCCTTGACGCGTTATCCTTTCATTTTTGTTGCCAACATATCTACAATATCATGAATATCCTCGTGCAAATATGTGCAAGGAACACCTATTTAACCCACTAAACCTACCAAATCATATAGGTAGCCATAGCACATCCTGTGGCCATGCATGAGAGTTTTGAGATGGTAGTACAGTCTGGCTCTGACGGTTCATGTTATATGGTTTGAAATTCCGTTCCTTCATGAAAGATATGATCACGTTAGCTGTGTGTCTATTTTTATGCCACGCCCATTCCATTATTATCCCACGTACGTTAACCCGTGCAAAGAATTTTGATCCCCCGAGTAGCACCTTGTGTTCGTGACCCTCAACGTCCATCTTTATAAATACATTTTTGAATTTATTGATATTAGGCAAATCCAGCAGGTCGTTCAGCAAACATGAATGTTGCTTTTTCGTCTTTTGTTCGAACTTGGCATCTTTAAACTTAGAATGAATAACTTTAGACATATCGTCTTCATCCACGTGAATCATAGCAAAGTCGTCATGTGACCCGTATCTTACCGGATGTTGTCCATGACTGTCCGTTATTACATTATGAATCAATGTTATGTTTTCTTCTAAGCGAGAGTACAGCGCAGACGCACACACATGCTCAACGTTTGAAGCGGAAGCGTCGATAGCGATCACGTGTCGACCAATCAACGCAGCCGCTATACAATGTTGTCCCACATTAGTCCCTATATCAATCAGGTTTATATCAGGAGATTTCCGTAACTCGAATAACATTCGGTTGATTGTCTTTGGCTCGAAAGCCCCCGTTTTCATTATCATTACCGAGATATGGTCCTTTTTAGTATGAGTGAATATTTTGGTCTTTCCAGCATCTGAAACGAAGTCCGCAAGGTTGAAAAGACTATTTGGTGTATATGACTGGTTAGACCTGCACACTTCCGACTCGGACCAATGGTTGCCATCGTACGTGATGGCTAAAGGAAGTTTGTCACTTGTCCAATGAGAGTTTTTGTTAGAATTGTCAAGACTGACAGAAACCTTTGACATATTCCTCTCGTAAAAAGAATTAAGCGGCATGGTGTTAAGATATTCAGAAACTATTGTTGGTTTATATTTTGAAATATTCACGATTCCATATATAAGTAATAGTAGTACAGCAACTTTGCCGATGAATGGATGCCATTTTATCCTGTTGCATACCATATTAGTATGAAATAACTGTACTTAAGCAAGCTGAAACAAAATTGACAACGTTATTGTGTACTGCATTAAGATAGACATATTTCCATTGTAAATAACGAATAATTAATCAGATATGATAATTTGTAAATAAAATAATCCAATACTGTTTGCATATAAATTACATTTTAAAGAATACATATTAATATTTTCGCTTCCATGAACATTATTGATATGTATGTGTCACACGAAATTCACCTATTTCTATCGATTAAATCCATGTACAAATAGAAGTTTGTTCCAAGTTCATCAAAAATTGAAAAGTCCATGCATTAGAGATGAATATAGACGTTTGTTTGTTGCAGACAGTGCAGATTTTATCTATTGTCTAATGTTTTGAACTAAAGTGTCAAACCCGCACATGAATTATCGTTTTACATGGTTTAGTTCGTCGTTAAACATCATAACAGGTATTAAAAAATACAAGTTTGTATATATGTACATGACTACACAACTTACAAGTACTATATATAAGTGTACATTTAACAGGTCGAAGATTCTACCTTTTAAGGAAAGTGTTTACATCAAACTTTTGACCAATGGTTTTTGAGAGAATATAAATAACTACAATCACCAACACGTGCTTTTTTAGAAACAATTCAACAAAAACTGACTCGCAGAACAAATTTTAAAAATGAGCGGTGAAAAAAATAGTTGGTCTATTGGCATCAGTATCAGATAAAAAGATAAGATATAAAGGACACCAATTTTTACCCCGGGGAGCACTGACCAGTAGGGAGATTTTAGTGTTATTTTTACCTTTGTTATTGCCCGTTGACCAATACGAAGAATGAAATAGATGTCAAAATGTGGAACATTACATTACTTTACAAAGAGAATTTACCCATGCTTAATGAAATAAGGTTTAAAATCAACAATTTTTGTTATTGACAAAATATGAGCGAGGAAGTTATAGAAATTATGTTAATGTTCAGAACTTTCCTATAAAAGCGTCGAAAAAGTTTTTCTATTTTTCCCCATCTGAAAGGTCATTTTTTAAAAATTTTGATTGATTGATAGGTCAAATAAAATTTAGAAGACTCGACCTGTTTAAAGAAAACAAAACTTTATGCACCGATGTTCCTTTATTGACTAGCTTCATTTATTGATTATATTTTACAATACAAATATTTAAAAGACGTTTATACATTATTTAAATATCATAACATACCCTTTGTCGAATAATTAATTTACAGACATATGAATTTTAGAACCCACAGTCAACAGTCTCGATCCAAGGAATATATGTAAACCGCACACGGAGTCCAAGAATTTTCTTATACATGTAACCACACCACACCTATAAGCCTCCCCTGGACGAGTTCATAGCGCATAAATATAAAGGAGGAATAGGACAGTAGTTGGCAATAAAATTCTTTTCGTCAACCAGATATGAAATATAACTCATCATAAAGATCAATTAAGAAATTTATTTGAAAATCATGGATATATAGATAGATAGATAAGATAAATTTATTAAGTCCAATTAAGGGCCCAAGAGGGCATGATGACAAAACATAACAATTACAATTAATTGATGATAGAACATGAAACATATAAGTATATATAAGAGATGCTGACATAATATATTAGACCAAAACAGGTTAACCGTGTCATGCAAAATGTTCAGATGAGAAAGACACCAAGGACGATGCATTAAGACTGAGTAGAATGATAATAGGATAATTGTGTGCAGTGGTTGTGGTAATACACACAAGATACATCATGCATAGAAAAATATAAATAAATAATGGAAAAATAAATTTCAAAGCTACCAGTCTTCTTTGTGTCTTAATCAAGTGAACATGTTACATAGCATGTTTATGTTAAATGTTGGTATGTATATAAGGTAATATATGTCAATAGATTGAAGGTGAGTCAGGTGGAAAAGACACCATGGGACGATGCATATAGACATGAACAAAAGGATTTTCCTGTTTATATTCGATTCAAATATATAATATTAACAGACCAGTAGATAATTAATGAATTAAAATATTCCAATTGATATGTCTACCACGTGTCTTAACCATATGACCCAGCCACAACCTAAACATGTTAAACATTTGAGAATTTTATTATGTCACTAATCAATGAAAGTATATTAATATTTTCATTATTCATTAACCACAAAAATTGATTGTCAAGATTCAATGAAGTAAAATTCTTGCAATATGACTTGGCAGATGCAAAAAGACATGTCCTTAAATCTTTAGTATGATTACATGAAATCAAAAGGTGTCTCTCATCATCTAATTCTCCTAAGTTACATCTTGTACATTTTCTTTCTTCTCTTGGGATGCCCTGATATCTACCTTTCTCAATATTTAATTTATGAGCAGATATTCTTAGTTTAGTTATATTTCTTCTTGACTCATTATTTTTTAAAATAAGTAAGTATTTTTCTAAACCAAAATTTGTTTTTAGAAAACTGTAAGTATCAAGTTTTCCTTTAGAAATCTTGATTCTCTCAATATGCCATAAATCTATAAAATGATTATGAATAATTTTTTTGCTATTATTTTTGAATGTTTGAGTGCTAGAAAATTTGAACTCATTTATTTTATCAATGGATCGCAATAAATATATGTGTTGTATTGAAATGGGACGAAATATTTTAGGAACGATCAAAAGGGCCGAAATCCTAGGAAGAGAATTTCAACGCAAGAGTTCTAGGGCAATATGGGGCCACATCTCCGAGGGTGGGTGGGTGGCTACTGCCTATGATTTAGGGTATACCTGTGCCGATGGCCTGTTCTGAACCAGACCCTGTTAGCATCAAGGAATTTGCGAAAAACATACCCTATTCTATTTAACTGATGAAACTTATTGACTTTTACATATTTGTAACCCTGTTGGTTACAGCAGGGCTGAATTTTTTTAACCCGGTTCTACACCTTGATGCCTGAAAAAATTGACCCTATATATATATTGCGGCACACTCCTACCATTGATTATATAGACAGTAGCCCCCCGGACCACAGCTATATAATGTTTTATCTTAAAACGATTGCAATATTATTTTATAACGGAATATTGCCGTGCCTTGATCTGTTGAATATGTATATACATTTTTTGTTTGTTTGTTAAAAATTTCAAATTAGCGAGTCGGAGCCCATCTGGTGACAATTTATGCTATATATAATAAAAAAAATTTCATATCAAACACAATGTTGGTACTGCAAAATATGATAAATCTACATCAAGTCACATAGAATTATCAAAACGAAATTGTTTTCTGACCTAGGCATAAGCCGAACAACTTTTAGACATGTACCCCGCTGTTATCTGAATAGTAGCGAGCCGGTTGCCAGCTTACTGAACTATTGCACTATAACGATTCGTCCCTTTTCGGTCTAAAGAATTTTCCATTAACAGTCGACCTTACAGCTGATCATTAAGGTCTCATCATGAACATATGTAAGTCTAGAGGAGAGACCTATTTCGTTATAACTCTCTTGAATCTGCTTTTGAACTTCACGAGAACCGAGCAAAAATTACCAAGCTGATTTTGGCTTTGACATTTAAATAGGATATGTTTGGTCTGGTAAACAAAACAGTAAACAAGTTTGAATTGTGTTTTCTACAATGTATCAGTTTTTTTCAACAACAAAAAATCAGTTTCAAACAAGTTCCCCAGTTTGGTATTTTTGGTTTTACTGTTCTATGCTCTTCTCATACTCATATAGTGTTTGGCATTTTTAATATTTTAGGTAGAGCGCCTCTGATGAGTCTTGAATAGAAGAATCGCGCGTCAGGCGTGGAACTTTGTTGTCATTTGCTTTTTTCAAAACATTTTTATTAATAGGAAAAAACAATGCCCCTAGCTACTTTCAAATTTAATAATCGGTCTGTTTCATTCTATCCTATAAGCGTACGACTGTTTGGTAGATATATAAGATGATTAATATATAAAGTAATAATAATCATTTGACTCGGTATATCTGTTCCTAGTACTAAAAGAACTTTTCTTTGATGTCTTAGATCCATGTAAAAGTTCATTCACACAACACGGAAGAAATAAAAAGATATGAATACTTACATTAAGAAATATATATCAGAGACACTACCGCACGTTAACTAGAAAGAGAGGTCAACTGGCTCTTTCCATACCGAGCTAAAACCCCAAATATATCAAAGATTTCCCTCAATTCAAAGAAGAGGTAACTAGAAAGAGATCAACCTACGTGACAAAGGTCAACTGGCTCTTTCCATACCGAGCTAGAACCCCAAATATATAAAAGAGCTCCCTAATTTCAAGGTCATATTAATTACAAATACCAAAACGCGGGTATAAACGGTTAATTCGGATATGCTATATATCGATATTTCAAGGAGTAACCTCTCATCAGTAGCATATTAATAAACTGACATCTTAACATGCCTACTACATGTATTCAATAGTGCAACGTCACATTAATTACACCTAATGTATATAAGACTGATATGGAGATAAATCCCACGCAATGGCATGGTCACGCATGGGGTGGATAGAAAAAAAAAACAATTTACAATATTTATTACTTAATGATTTCCTTGATGGCTGATATGCAGCAACCTCAGGAAAAGTCTTATGTTACGTCGTTCAATGAATCGTTCTTCGCTCAGTCGATTTTCGCAAATAAGATATTTTTTGCTATAAGGGTTTGCCGTAACCTTATTTTATCTCTTCAAAATAATTCTTTAACTTCATAGATTTGTGTCTAATTTATAGGAGCACCTTTTTTCCCACAAAGCACGTCTAGAGAAAGATTACAAATCTGGACGATGGGCGCATCGAGTTAAATTCTGCTTGAAAGTGTTGAGGCCTTGCCGGCCTGTCACTCAATTAAGGTTTATTTGTGCGTCATTTACCAGGTGTGAGAATAAAATCTTATCATCAAGACAAAAAGAAAAATATGTGAACCTAACTAGAGTGGCTCTAGATATTAGAACTGTGAACTAACTATAGTGGTTGCAGGGGCGGATCCAGAAATCTTCGAAAGAGGGGGGGGGGGTTCCACATACTGGGTTCTGTGGGCCAAAAGGGGGGTTCCACACCAATTTTGCTGAAAATCTACACAAAAATTTTTAATTTCGGAGGAAAGGGCCCGGAACCCCGCCCCCCCCCTTCCCCCTGGATCCGCCACTGGGTTGTCGATATCATAGTTCTCAAGTTATGGAAAAAAAAACAACAACAAAACAAAACCGGACTTGACCTAAAACGCCAGAATTGTCATGAAAAAGTAAACATGAGGTAAAGGTCACATGTCATGGCCACATATAGATAAAATAATGTATTAACCTTCTCAATTTCTGATGCCTAGGGTTTTTGACTTTTAAGTAATTCACTTTTATCAAATTCATACACAGAAGAAAGCACATAAAAAAACCCTAGGACACCGAGCCATTAAAGCATGAAAATAGTGTCAAGATCACACAGCATGATTACATGTGTTTCATCTATAACCAAAAGTGTCTGCATACCAGATATCAAATGCCTTAATATTATACTTTTCAAGTAATTCCATTTCAACAAGAAGTTTACAGTCCGAAAAAAAATATGCCGAAGCGTGAAAATAGGGTTAAAGTCATACAGCCTGATGCAAATCGACCACAACCATAAGTTTCTATATACCAAATATCAGATGTTTAGGTTTATACTTTTAAAAAATTCAATTTCCTCAAAAGTATTACAGGGGAAAAAAAGACAAATGGAGTGAAGGCTTCATTGCATGGTACATGTTGCGTAGACCATAACCCAAAGAGTCTTTACACAAACTATCAGATGCCTATGCATTATACATGTTAAGAAATTCATTTTCCACAAAAGTCTAACAAAATAATTATGACCAACACTTTAACACGACACCAATAGTCATCCCGATTTCTACGGTAATGTTGTTTAGCAAATCAATTCAAAAAACAATCCTTTGGGAATGAAAAACTGGCTTAAAACTTTATTGAATAAAGGTTATGAAATGGAAATTTTAGTAAAATCTTTAAATTTAGTCTTTTTTTGGTAAAATATTGATAATTTGATACTTACTTTAAACTGTTAATTGCCTTTCTATACTATTTTTTAGCATTACAGCGGTCAAGTGTCGGTTTTGTGTGATGATACATCACCAAATCATTTATTGTTTGACATGTTGTGTCGGATTTAAAATCGACATACTTGATTTTTTTTACATCAGTCAATAGATGCTTCTTAGCTAGCTGTCAGTTACTATGAGTGCTCTCAAGAGAGTATCTCTATGTCCCATTAATTTCTTGTCGTCCTTTTGTCTGGCTGTTTTCCATTGTGGTTTTTTTTATTAAATTGTCGTTTGTATTGTATGTTTTGTCCTATACACTTATTCCATACCTTACTATCTTCTATTCAGTTTTTAATTAAAATCATATGTACTACATGATATAGATTATTCAAAAATTTGACGGGAATGCCAATTTCTTTTTGTAATTGGAATAACATTAAAACAGTTTTTGTGCTTCAAGGCGTGGAAATATAATACCTAATTCTTGGTAATTTTTCTAATTATTAAGACATGTGAGTAAATAAAGAGGATATCATGGATATTGAAAATGTATATAAAAAAAAGTCTTTAAACATCACTTTACACCTAAGATTAGAGCGGAAAGTACATCACATCAGATGCGTGAGCACAAATTGACAAAAATGGCAAGCAGTAAGTTTTCACAAAGAATGCAAGGTTAAAAACACTTCAGAAACATAGACTTTTTATTCATAAAAATATGCTTCACAACAGAAGCAATTGGAATGTAGTGAAACATGTTTCTAACACCTTTAGTAATCAATGTGTTCATGGTCACAGCTGTTAAACCGGTAATTTAATAGTTAAAATTAAATGATTTCTCTACAAACCATATTATATTGGGGTTGTGACACAGCAGAAATAATAAAATGAAAACTACATGTATTTTCACCCTTAAGCCGAATAATCCAGCCGTTATATTTCACTCCCTATGGTCACTACATTAACGACGAAAAAGAGTATCTGTCACGGAGAGGACTGGATTATCCGGGTTATTTCACCCTAGATATTTACTTAATCAAAATATTGGCACATACTAGGGAGTTGTTTTCATCTTATAATTAATTTGTGTTCCAAAGATTTATCTTTAAATAAAAATTGCACAATATAAGTTACATATTTGACTGTCAAACACAACTATTCCATAAGTGACAGAAGACAAATATATACAAAAAGCACATATTATGTATAAATATGGGACAATATAAAAATATCAATGAGAATTCATCAAAAACTTATACAACATGAGGGAGACATCAATCCCGGAAATTGATTGAAATACCAATGTGTTTACTTTATCTATGTTGAAAAAAATCGAAAATTTTTAAAATGAATCGTATGTAAAACATGTACTGCCTAAAAATAGATATGTTTCAAGTTCAAAAGAAGTATCTCCTAAATGAAAAAAAAAAACACTGTAAAATTAGAAAGAAGTAATTTCAATCAAAATAGATTGTTATCAAAAACATTTTTATTCCCCAAAAATGGAAGCAAAAGAAATGTGCTATATCACAAACATTTTGCCTCACTTTGCAGTTTCCTCGATTTGGTTGAGTTCTGTTATTGAATTGGTCCTTAAAAGATTTGCTAAAACAAACTAGAGGCTCCCAGGAGCCTGAATCACTCACCTGATCTCTTATGCTAAAGCCTCTTACCTAGTGTGCAACATGGTCATGTACTAGGTAAGTAACATTAAAGAAACTTGTTAGGATAGAAAACACTTTTTAGATCAACAATACTAAGTTTACAAAGCTTTCCATTTGAAAAAAAAAAGTTAAAATTGATAGAAAAATCAGTTAAAGGGGAATTACTCTTAAACAGTTCATCTGACAATTTTGACCCTGAATCATGCTTGTAAATCTCAATAAGCTGAACAATTTTGCAATGGTAACTTTTCTTCTAGCACTTACAGTTTTCAAGATAAAGTCCAAAAACTGTGAAAATGGTCAATTTTGACGATTAAGGGGAAATAACTCCTATAAGGAGTCATTCCACAACTTTGACTCAATCATGTGTCAATGGAGAGTTTTGTAGAGCTTTTGATGCTGAAGAAGGAAGGTTGCTTCAGATTTTCTCTATCTCTTATACTTTTTGAGCTATAAGCTAAAAACTATGGTCTGACCCCCCCCTGCTCTATTTTTAGTAACGGCAGACATGTTGGTTGGTCGACGTTCATAAATTTCACAAACTTGGTAGAGGACATCCTAAAGATCAAGTGTACAAAGTTTCAAAGCAATCCCATCAGTGGTTTCAGAGAAGAAGATCTTTGAAGAAAAGTTAACGACGGACGGACGCCTAATGGTCAGGTGAGCTAAAAAGATAAATGATCAATATAATTATTGTCTTAGGTCCAAAGGCTAAATATTATTTGAATTTACGAAGAACTTCCGCAAGAAAAAAAATCTCTTCCGCCATAATACTACAAAAACAAATATATAACATTTTGCATAGACTGTAAATCATGCACCAAATATGCAATTTACCTTACTCAAACACTTCATTCTATCTTACTCACTCAAAAGGATTGGGGCTTTTGTGACTTTTCAAAACATGTTAAAAATTCATTTTTCCAGAAAAATAAGTCTTTGATTCAATTTTGCTAGTCTATATCAATATATCAGCAATTTAAAAGAAAATTAAAACCATAATGTATTTTAGCCAAGGTTGTTGAGTAGCTCCATTTAACATGATAAAAATATTTAGCAATAAATATTGTAAGAATTAGGAATAAGACACATCTACCCAAGTAGAAACAACAAAAACAATCAGTATTTTTACATACAATCAATGTTCATTAATTGCTTTCACCCATTCACCCAAATTTAAATTGAATATATCACTAACAATAAGCACTTCAATGTGTTCAACCTAACACCAAAATAATCCATAGTAAACTTTTTCACAATATGCATCCATTCAAAAACTTCATCCACATATAATTAATAACTTTATATAAATAATCAAAACAAATTATCACATATATAATATGGAATTAGATAAATATTGATATAAAAAATTAAATTTCACCATTAAATGCTATTGTTAAACACACTAGATCTAATTGAGCATTTAAATAGAACATAACCAAGATCGTCACTTTCGTCGTACAAAACTTTAGACACATGCACCCATACAATATATATGAGGGTTTAAGTACAGCCTTAGTCAATGTCTTCTTACTGAAACAGTCTCTGACTATTCCATGGGTTTGCCTGGTATCCCCATATTAACCAACCCGTATGTGTAAGGAATTCGACATATACCAGGTTCTTCGTCACAGACATATTTGTGTGGACAACAGTAGTTAGAATTCTTACAACAAACACCCTGAAATTACAACAAGTATTAAAGTCATCAGTGGAAGAATCCAGTACGGAGCAGAATCCTAATAATTAAGGCAGAGCAGTGCCAGGTTTGATAAAACATGTCAAATTTCATATTATCCATTTTCATTCTGAGATGGACATTTAGTTCAGAGTTTTGGGTAACTTGACTGAATTTCATAAAAGTAAAGTGTATATCTGGCAATTAAGATTTCTTTCAAAGGTAAAAAAAACCACTCAAACATGACATGCAAACAATCATAGTTCCCCTTATTAAAAAAAAAATCACCTAATTTGAAAATCAATGGATAGTGTAGTTTGAACAAAAATGGAGTGCAATAGACCCTAAACGTGAAAAAAACATGGAACTTGTTTCCCTTTATTGATCTTTATAGATCGAAAACCATAGAAATGCTGGTCGTTTTAACACGAATCTCATTTAACAAGTCCATAAAAGTATGGTCAGATGACTGTGGCGTAATTCGACAGACGGACGGGGTGATTCACTTCGTTAATCGCCAATTTAAATTAAATTAAAGAAATACCATATACATTGATTCCACATTTATTGTACCTAAGATGTAACAATGAGGTCAATACTTACATTAGAATAAGGACAACAGACATATCCGGCATTCTTCACAGACGGACAGCATATATTTCCGTCTGGACAGGACGTGGTTTGGTCAGGACAAAGGACAGACTCGGGCTGTAATGATACCATAGGATCACAGCTAGTGGTGGTCACATTACATATGGTGTTCTTGGGACAGCAGTGCAAGTGGTCTGAGCAACAGACAGCCTGGGAGGAGATAGGATAAATAACAGGGAGAATATTCAGGGGCATTGAGGAAGTGAATTGGTACAAAGTGTTTGTGTTATTAACCTATTTACACAGAAAAAAATCGTAACGCATGTTTTACGCATGTAAAACGTAGGATCATAACACATGGTAAACGTAGAAATAGTACAACGCATGAAAAACATATGGTTAATTAGAAATTAAAGGTATTTATATCAGATATCAACTTTTTATACAGTAATCATCCTTTGAAGAAGTGTACAGCCATCTTTAACCTTTCATATTTTTAAAAAATCAAAATATTTTAATGTCATGTTCGAACCGTTTGGTCCTTATGGAGAATGGCTCTCAAGTTTTGGATATTAAAAACATGTGTTAAACATATGTTTTACATGTGTTACAAAACATACAAAAACACATTTCTACAGGCGTTTTTCATGGTTTGTCCAAACGAATGTAAAACACATGAAAAACATGAGAAAAACGATTGTTTTTTCAAACATTCAAAAACATGTTACTATTTTTTCTGCGTAGGATTACAAGTTAAGATGGTATGCTTATCAAGATGTTAATGATTCCAAAGGGTGGTCACATCACTTTTTTATATGGAAGACTTTACGATTTGTAATGGAAATGATAGGTAATTGTTCGATTAATTATATATCAGATGACAAAAATTACCATGAATCTATTTGCTCATTTCACATTACATGAGGTCAAAATTTTGGCATGAAACCAGATTCCTTCACATTTCCCTAAACATATAGGTATTATGACGCTTTTTTGGCCTTAATAACCATGAAGTTGTACAGCGCATTTAAGGCAGATTATGACAGTATTTCGTCATAAAAATCTTTCCAACAACCAGATATGAAATATTACTAACCAAAATTAATTAAGTAATCAATGTTAAAAATTATGAATTTTGTCTCAAATTGATATGGACCAAAATATTCTAGGGACGAAAGGGGCAAAATCCTAGAACAAAAATTAATTTCGAACCAGAAGTTCTTAGGCAAGCCAGGGTCACAGCTTTATAATTTATATCTTTCCATATTATTCTCTAACAGAACTGGTCTGTTGCACATACATTTTTGATAAAAAATTGAGAATTTATCATTCAAATTAACGAGTCCGATACCAAACGCACTGTTGGCACGACAAAATATGATCAATCTAGATCAAGTCACATACAATAATTGAAAAAGTATGCCGCAGAACTTTTGAACCAAATAAATTCGTGTCTTTTTGGCCATAATATGTCGTCCATTCGCCCAAAATAAAGGTCTCATGAACATGAGAGTATTTCTAGAGAAGGTATATATTTCTTTTGAACTAAATGCTATTTGCTTTAACTGTGCTTTGGTATTAAGAATCGGAAGACATCATGCACTTATAGACAAATATGGGACTTCGATCTCTCAGTTGAGTGGAGATGTTGGTTTGTCATAGGGTTTTGTTTTGTCTTCTTTTACCGGATTTGACACACTGAATTGACTGTTGGCAAAGCGACGGGTGTGCTTTAGCAAGCAGGAACTGCTTCCTCTTCCGGAGCATCTGATTTCACTCTTGTTACGACTTGAGTTCGCGTTGTTGATTGCTATTCAGTTATTTTTGCGTTTCCATGTTCAACATACAAATTTTACTTTATTTCCATGCAACTTAATATCCATGGTCATTGTTTGCAACTAATTTTAAGGTACGATAATGGGACACAACTGTATAAATTTCTTGAAAGAAGCAGAGGAACTAATGGGGTATCCGAATGTCAAAAGTCCGAAAGGGCAGAGACAAAACCAGTCAACACCAACAAGAACGGGACAAAAACAGACAACATGTAAAACATGGATGTTATGATGCGACGGCATTTAAACCAGAAAACATGATGTTCACCTTCCAAATGTTTGGATTCGAACTGAATGAACCAGTTATTCAACATTATTTTGTTTCGTCGGTTATTGACCTCAAAACTCTACAGTTTATCATATTTACCTCGTCTAAAGGACAACATGCGTATCCGAATCCATCCTGCTTACAACAGGTCTGTCCTTTCCTACATGTGGATTTCTTATCAGGGCATTGAATGGAATTATAAGGTCCTCTAGCTCTCTCGCCATGGCTAATGGCGGATACTTTCTCTACCCAGTCAATGGCGGTCAGGTCTCCACGGTTACATTTACCAGACGATACATCACACGTGGTGCCGTCGGGACAACAATGTCTTCCATCAGCACAGCAGACAGCTTTAGGCAGAGGACAACAGCCGTAGTTACCACTGGAGAGTTTACAACACGTCTGTCCTGTCTTACACTGGGACTGACCATCGGGACAAACAACATTTCCAATGGCGGCTACTTTCTCTACCCAGTCAATGGCGGTCAGGTCTCCACGGTTACATTTACCAGACGATACATCACACGTGGTTCCGTCAGGACAACAATGTCTTCCATCAGCACAGCAGACAGCTTTAGGCAGAGGACAACAACCGTAGTTACCACTGGAGAGTTTACAACACGTCTGTCCTGTCTTACACTGGGACTGACCATCGGGACAAACAACATTTCCAATGGCGGCTACTTTCTCTACCCAGTCAATGGCGGTCAGGCCTCCACGGTTACATTTACCAGACGATACATCACACGTGGTGCCGTCGGGACAACAATGTCTTCCATCAGCACAGCAGACAGCTTTAGGCAGAGGACAACAGCCGTAGTTACCACTGGAGAGTTTACAACACGTCTGTCCTGTCTTACACTGGGACTGACCATCGGGACAAACAACATTTCCAATGGCGGCTACTTTCTCTACCCAGTCAATGGCGGTCAGGTCTCCACGGTTACATTTACCAGACGATACATCACACGTGGTGCCGTCGGGACAACAATGTCTTCCATCAGCACAGCAGACAGCTTTAGGCAGAGGACAACAGCCGTAGTTACCACTGGAGAGTTTACAACACGTCTGTCCAGTCTTACACTGGGACTGACCATCAGGACAAACAACATTTCCAATGGCGGCTACTTTCTCTACCCAGTCAATGGCGGTCAGGTCTCCACGGTTACATTTACCAGACGATACATCACACGTGGTGCCGTCGGGACAACAATGTCTTCCATCAGCACAGCAGACAGCTTTAGGCAGAGGACAACAGCCGTAGTTACCACTGGAGAGTTTACAACACGTCTGTCCTGTCTTACACTGGGACTGACCATCGGGACAAACAACATTTCCAATGGCGGCTACTTTCTCTACCCAGTCAACCCAGTCAATGGCGGTCAGGTCTCCACGGTTACATTTACCAGACGATACATCACACGTGGTGCCCGCGGGACAACAATGTCTTCCATCAGCACAGCAGACAGCTTTAGGCAGAGGACAACAGCCGTAGTTACCACTGGAGAGTTTACAACACGTCTGTCCTGTCTTACACTGGGACTGACCATCGGGACAAACAACATTTCCAATGGCGGCTACTTTCTCTACCCAGTCAATGGCGGTCAGGTCTCCACGGTTACATTTACCAGACGATACATCACACGTGGTGCCCGCGGGACAACAATGTCTTCCATCAGCACAGCAGACAGCTTTAGGCAGAGGACAACAACCGTAGTTACCACTGGAGAGTTTACAACACGTCTGTCCTGTCTTACACTGGGACTGACCATCGGGACAAACAACATTTCCAATGGCGGCTACTTTCTCTACCCAGTCAATGGCGGTCAGGTCTCCACGGTTACATTTACCAGACGATACATCACACGTGGTGCCGTCGGGACAACAATGTCTTCCATCAGCACAGCAGACAGCTTTAGGCAGAGGACAACAGCCGTAGTTACCACTGGAGAGTTTACAACACGTCTGTCCTGTCTTACACTGGGACTGACCATCGGGACAAACAACATTTCCAATGGCGGCTACTTTCTCTACCCAGTCAATGGCGGTCAGGCCTCCACGGTTACATTTACCAGACGATACATCACACGTGGTGCCGTCGGGACAACAATGTCTTCCATCAGCACAGCAGACAGCTTTAGGCAGAGGACAACAGCCGTAGTTACCACTGGAGAGTTTACAACACGTCTGTCCTGTCTTACACTGGGACTGACCATCGGGACAAACAACATTTCCAATGGCGGCTACTTTCTCTACCCAGTCAATGGCGGTCAGGTGTCCACGGTTACATTTACCAGACGATACATCACACGTGGTGCCGTCGGGACAACAATGTCTTCCATCAGCACAGCAGACAGCTTTAGGCAGAGGACAACAGCCGTAGTTACCACTGGAGAGTTTACAACACGTCTGTCCTGTCTTACACTGGGACTGACCATCGGGACAAACAACATTTCCAATGGCGGCTACTTTCTCTACCCAGTCAATGGCGGTCAGGTCTCCACGGTTACATTTACCAGACGATACATCACACGTGGTGCCCGAGGGACAACAATGTCTTCCATCAGCACAGCAGACAGCTTTAGGCAGAGGACAACAGCCGTAGTTACCACTGGAGAGTTTACAACACGTCTGTCCTGTCTTACACTGGGACTGACCATCGGGACAAACAACATTTCCAATGGCGGCTACTTTCTCTACCCAATCAATGGTGGTCAGGTCTCCACGGTTACATTTACCAGACGATACATCACACGTGGTGCCGTCGGGACAACAGTGTCTTCCATCGGCACAGCAGACAGCTTTAGGCAGAGGACAACAGCCGTAGTTACCACTGGAGAGTTTACAACACGTCTGTCCTGTCTTACACTGGGACTGACCATCGGGACAAACAACATTTCCAATGGCGGCTACTTTCTCTACCCAGTCAATGGCGGCCAGGTCTCCACGGTTACATTTACCAGACGATACATCACACGTGGTGCCGTCGGGACAACAATGTCTTCCATCAGCACAGCAGACAGCTTTAGGCAGAGGACAACAGCCGTAGTTACCACTGGAGAGTTTACAACACGTCTGTCCTGTCTTACACTGGGACTGACCATCGGGACAAACAACATTTCCAATGGCGGCTACTTTCTCTACCCAGTCAATGGCGGCCAGGTCTCCACGGTTACATTTACCAGACGATACATCACACGTGGTGCCCGAGGGACAACAATGTCTTCCATCAGCACAGCAGACAGCTTTAGGCAGAGGACAACAGCCGTAGTTACCACTGGAGAGTTTACAACACGTCTGTCCTGTCTTACACTGGGACTGACCATCGGGACAAACAACATTTCCAATGGCGGCTACTTTCTCTACCCAGTCAATGGCGGTCAGGTCTCCACGGTTACATTTACCAGACGATACATCACACGTGGTGCCGTCGGGACAACAATGTCTTCCATCAGCACAGCAGACAGCTTTAGGCAGAGGACAACAGCCGTAGTTACCACTGGAGAGTTTACAACACGTCTGTCCTGTCTTACACTGGGACTGACCATCGGGACAAACAACATTTCCAATGGCGGCTACTTTCTCTACCCAGTCAATGGCGGTCAGGTCTCCACGGTTACATTTACCAGACGATACATCACACGTGGTGCCGTCGGGACAACAATGTCTTTCATCAGCACAGCAGACAGCTTTAGGCAGAGGACAACAACCGTAGTTACCACTGGAGAGTTTACAACACGTCTGTCCTGTCTTACACTGGGACTGACCATCGGGACAAACAACATTTCCAATGGCGGCTACTTTCTCTACCCAGTCAATGGCGGTCAGGTCTCCACGGTTACATTTACCAGACGATACATCACACGTGGTGCCCGCAGGACAACAATGTCTTCCATCAGCACAGCAGACAGCTTTAGGCAGAGGACAACAGCCGTAGTTACCACTGGAGAGTTTACAACACGTCTGTCCTGTCTTACACTGGGACTGACCATCGGGACAAACAACATTTCCAATGGCGGCTACTTTCTCTACCCAGTCAATGGCGGTCAGGTCTCCACGGTTACATTTACCAGACGATACATCACACGTGGTGCCGTCGGGACAACAATGTCTTCCATCAGCACAACAGACAGCTTTAGGCAGAGGACAACAGCCGTAGTTACCACTGGAGAGTTTACAACACGTCTGTCCTGTCTTACACTGGGACTGACCATCGGGACAAACAACATTTCCAATGGCGGCTACTTTCTCTACCCAGTCAATGGCGGTCAGGTCTCCACGGTTACATTTACCAGACGATACATCACACGTGGTGCCCGCGGGACAACAATGTCTTCCATCAGCACAGCAGACAGCTTTAGGCAGAGGACAACAGCCGTAGTTACCACTGGAGAGTTTACAACACGTCTGTCCTGTCTTACACTGGGACTGACCATCGGGACAAACAACATTTCCAATGGCGGCTACTTTCTCTACCCAGTCAATGGCGGTCAGGTCTCCACGGTTACATTTACCAGACGATACATCACACGTGGTGCCGTCGGGACAACAATGTCTTCCATCAGCACAGCAGACAGCTTTAGGCAGAGGACAACAACCGTAGTTACCACTGGAGAGTTTACAACACGTCTGTCCTGTCTTACACTGGGACTGACCATCGGGACAAACAACATTTCCAATGGCGGCTACTTTCTCTACCCAGTCAATGGCGGTCAGGTCTCCACGGTTACATTTACCAGACGATACATCACACGTGGTGCCCGCGGGACAACAATGTCTTCCATCAGCACAGCAGACAGCTTTAGGCAGAGGACAACAGCCGTAGTTACCACTGGAGAGTTTACAACACGTCTGTCCTGTCTTACACTGGGACTGACCATCGGGACAAACAACATTTCCAATGGCGGCTACTTTCTCTACCCAGTCAATGGCGGTCAGGTCTCCACGGTTACATTTACCAGACGATACATCACACGTGGTGCCGTCGGGACAACAATGTCTTCCATCAGCACAACAGACAGCTTTAGGCAGAGGACAACAGCCGTAGTTACCACTGGAGAGTTTACAACACGTCTGTCCTGTCTTACACTGGGACTGACCATCGGGACAAACAACATTTCCAATGGCGGCTACTTTCTCTACCCAGTCAATGGCGGTCAGGCCTCCACGGTTACATTTACCGGACGATACATCACACGTGGTGCCGTCGGGACAACAATGTCTTCCATCAGCACAGCAGACAGCTTCAGGCAGAGGACAACAGCCGTAGTTACCACTGGAGAGTTTACAACACGTCTGTCCTGTCTTACACTGGGACTGACCATCGGGACAAACAACATTTCCAATGGCGGCTACTTTCTCTACCCAGTCAATGGCGGTCAGGTCTCCACGGTTACATTTACCAGACGATACATCACACGTGGTGCCCGCGGGACAACAATGTCTTCCATCAGCACAGCAGACAGCTTTAGGCAGAGGACAACAGCCGTAGTTACCACTGGAGAGTTTACAACACGTCTGTCCTGTCTTACACTGGGACTGACCATCGGGACAAACAACATTTCCAATGGCGGCTACTTTCTCTACCCAGTCAATGGCGGTCAGGTCTCCACGGTTACATTTACCAGACGATACATCACACGTGGTGCCGTCGGGACAACAATGTCTTCCATCAGCACAGCAGACAGCTTTAGGCAGAGGACAACAACCGTAGTTACCACTGGAGAGTTTACAACACGTCTGTCCTGTCTTACACTGGGACTGACCATCGGGACAAACAACATTTCCAATGGCGTCTACTTTCTCTACCCAGTCAATGGCGGTCAGGTCTCCACGGTTACATTTACCAGACGATACATCACACGTGGTGCCGTCGGGACAACAATGTCTTCCATCAGCACAGCAGACAGCTTTAGGCAGAGGACAACAGCCGTAGTTACCACTGGAGAGTTTACAACACGTCTGTCCTGTCTTACACTGGGACTGACCATCGGGACAAACAACATTTCCAATGGCGGCTACTTTCTCTACCCAGTCAATGGCGGTCAGGTCTCCACGGTTACATTTACCAGACGATACATCACACGTGGTGCCGTCGGGACAACAATGTCTTCCATCAGCACAGCAGACAGCTTTAGGCAGAGGACAACAGCCGTAGTTACCACTGGAGAGTTTACAACACGTCTGTCCTGTCTTACACTGGGACTGACCATCGGGACAAACAACATTTCCAATGGCGGCTACTTTCTCTACCCAGTCAATGGCGGTCAGGTCTCCACGGTTACATTTACCAGACGATACATCACACGTGGTGCCGTCGGGACAACAATGTCTTCCATCAGCACAGCAGACAGCTTTAGGCAGAGGACAACAGCCGTAGTTACCACTGGAGAGTTTACAACACGTCTGTCCTGTCTTACACTGGGACTGACCATCGGGACAAACAACATTTCCAATGGCGGCTACTTTCTCTACCCAGTCAATGGCGGTCAGGCCTCCACGGTTACATTTACCAGACGATACATCACACGTGGTGCCGTCGGGACAACAATGTCTTCCATCAGCACAGCAGACAGCTTTAGGCAGAGGACAACAGCCGTAGTTACCACTGGAGAGTTTACAACACGTCTGTCCTGTCTTACACTGGGACTGACCATCGGGACAAACAACATTTCCAATGGCGGCTACTTTCTCTACCCAGTCAATGGCGGTCAGGTCTCCACGGCTACATTTACCAGACGATACATCACACGTGGTGCCGTCGGGACAACAATGTCTTCCATCAGCACAGCAGACAGCTTTAGGCAGAGGACAACAGCCGTAGTTACCACTGGAGAGTTTACAACACGTCTGTCCTGTCTTACACTGGGACTGACCATCGGGACAAACAACATTTCCAATGGCGGCTACTTTCTCTACCCAGTCAATGGCGGTCAGGTCTCCACGGTTACATTTACCAGACGATACATCACACGTGGTGCCGTCGGGACAACAATGTCTTCCATCAGCACAGCAGACAGCTTTAGGCAGAGGACAACAGCCGTAGTTACCACTGGAGAGTTTACAACACGTCTGTCCTGTCTTACACTGGGACTGACCATCGGGACAAACAACATTTCCAATGGCGGCTACTTTCTCTACCCAGTCAATGGCGGTCAGGTCTCCACGGTTACATTTACCAGACGATACATCACACGTGGTGCCGTCGGGACAACAATGTCTTCCATCAGCACAGCAGACAGCTTTAGGCAGAGGACAACAGCCGTAGTTACCACTGGAGAGTTTACAACACGTCTGTCCTGTCTTACACTGGGACTGACCATCGGGACAAACAACATTTCCAATGGCGGCTACTTTCTCTACCCAGTCAATGGCGGTCAGGTCTCCACGGTTACATTTACCAGACGATACATCACACGTGGTGCCGTCGGGACAACAATGTCTTCCATCAGCACAGCAGACAGCTTTAGGCAGAGGACAACAGCCGTAGTTACCACTGGAGAGTTTACAACACGTCTGTCCTGTCTTACACTGGGACTGACCATCGGGACAAACAACATTTCCAATGGCGGTTACTTTCCCTACCCAGTCAATGGCGGTCAGGTCTCCACGGTTACATTTACCAGACGATACATCACACGTGGTGCCGTCGGGACAACAATGTCTTCCATCAGCACAGCAGACAGCTTTAGGCAGAGGACAACAGCCGTAGTTACCACTGGAGAGTTTACAACACGTCTGTCCTGTCTTACACTGAGACTGACCATCGGGACAAACAACATTTCCAATGGCGGCTACTTTCTCTACCCAGTCAATGGCGGTCAGGTCTCCACGGTTACATTTACCAGACGATACATCACACGTGGTGCCCGCAGGACAACAATGTCTTCCATCAGCACAGCAGACAGCTTTAGGCAGAGGACAACAGCCGTAGTTACCACTGGAGAGTTTACAACACGTCTGTCCTGTCTTACACTGGGACTGACCATCGGGACAAACAACATTTCCAATGGCGGCTACTTTCTCTACCCAGTCAATGGCGGTCAGGTGTCCACGGTTACATTTACCAGACGATACATCACACGTGGTGCCGTCGGGACAACAATGTCTTCCATCAGCACAGCAGACAGCTTTAGGCAGAGGACAACAGCCGTATTCACCATTGTTTGTTTTACAACATGTCTGTCCTGTTTTACACTGGGACTGACCGTCGGGACACATAACATATTGGCTTGTGGGTATGATTTCCACCAAGTTGATGATTTTCTTATTTCCACTGATTTTTTTCTCGTTGTTGCGAGGAGGGTTAGTTTTGATCCATCTAATTCTTTCACCCTTCCTTCCAACACATTGTTGACGATATACGTCACACTTATAACCTCCGGGACAACAGTGAATGTGGTCACTACAGCACGTAGCCTGAAAATAAATGTCAGAATTTCAATACTTTTACCAAAACTTCGAACTGTGCTACTACATCAAGGTCCGTTTTTTTAAGAAAGCAAAGGCAGTATAACATTTTTAATCTAGGCCTATTTCTGTTTTACTTTGTGGAGTTTTAAGTCTGCGCTATTGTTCACTCATTTCACATCTCATTTAGTGTTGCTCAAATTGAAAACAAAACAATATTGTAGTAAATTGTGGTTATTTTGGCAAATGACTCAGGCTATCAACAATTACAACTTCCCATCCCTAGGCTTTCCTTGTTAATAAGTTTTTCCTTGTTAAGGATAGTCACTCATCATATTCAAGAATTTCAGACTGATTTTGGAACTCCTCTCGACTATACATGTACCTTTAAATACTGCAGAATTTTTGCACACTGGCCCCTACTTTTTATAACATTTTCTAATAAAAAAGATCATAATAACCAAATGATTAAAATTTCTTAAAATTCTTGATACAACTTAGTGGTTTTTAAAACAAAAAACGTCACCATGTTAAGGTTATGTAAAATCTAGAGGAGTCTGATTTCCGGCATAATTTTTGACGTCAAATATCTCGGAAACGAGACACTGGCCTTTAATTTTCTTTTTGTTATTTAATAAATTGGACATCTATCTACCATTTCCATCACAAATTAAATTTCAGGCATGACCATCCTTAAAGTGAATTACTTTCCATGGTTTTCCATGGAATTGCATGTAACATTTTTCATGTTTGTCAGTGAGAAATATATTTCCATGGAACACCAAGAACTTTGCAACAAATTGGCATGGACAACTATGGAATCTTGCTTTGAGTATAATGGGTGCATGTGATGATGTCATTGATGACATCATCAGCTTTTTATTTTAAGGATGTGTGAAAATGATATCACTCATCCATAATTATAGTGTTAGAAATATCTCAGAGATGATGTAAACTATCTATTTAAGATCAATCGTGATTTTTTTTTCAGTTTTTAAAAATTCTCTTTTCAAATGTATGTGGATCATACTCCTGCCTAGATGTACAATAAGATTAGAAGGATCTATTTAGTAGTCGGTTATAAAAAGACTTACTTTGTCATCCAAGAGTCTAGCAAGAAAAACAAATTTACAGAGGATCAAATAATAGAAATGCTCAACTTTCTAATCGACAACATATTTGTTCAGTTTGGTGGACGCGTTTTTCAGCAAACAATAGGTATCCCAATGGGCACAAATTGTGCACCATTGCTTGCCGATTTGTTTCTTCATTCATATGAAGCGGACTTCTTACAATCACTTTTAGACAAAAAGGACCGCAAACTTGCTTTATCCTTCAATCTCACATTTCGTTATATTGATGATGTCCTTTCACTAAACAATCCTCGATTTGGTGACTATTTACATCTCATATATCCGAAGGAACTTGAGATAAAGGACACTACAGATTCTAGGAGGTCCGCTTCATATCTGGATCTATTTCTCGAAATTGACACACAAGGGAGGCTTTCTACAAAGCTCTATGACAAACGTGATGACTTCAACTTTCCAATAGTTAACTTTCCCTTTCTGTGTAGCAACATTCCGTCCGCTCCAGCATATAGAGTGTACGTATCACAATTGACTCCCTATTCCAGAGCATGTGGGGAGTACAACGAGCTACACGGCTGACAAGCAAATTGTTAACACAGGGGTACGTTGCTCCCAGGTTGTTGTCATCACTCAAGAAATTTTATGGACGACATCATGTGCTTGTATACAAATACGGGATTTCTATCTCTCAGATGAGCACAGATGTTGGTTTGACATAGAGTTTTGTAATGTCATCCTTTCCGGATTCGACCAACACTTAATCGATCTTTGGCAACGTGACGGGTGTGCTATAGCAAGCAGGAACTGCTTACTCTTCCGGAGCACCTGAGTTCACTCTTGTTTCGACTTGAGTTCGCATTGCTGAATGCGGTTTTGTTGTTATGTGTGTGTGTGTTTTATGTTGTTTTGTTGTGATGACTTTTTGTCTGTCGGTTTTGTCTTTGTCTTTACGGTTTTATGATACTGATTACCCCTTTGGTACACCTTTGCTTCTTACACATAATTATGTTAATAGAAAGTTTGATCTAATTCCTTGAATTGGACCACTGATCAACATGTACATGTATTTCATAATCAAGTTAGGTAAAGTTACAAGTATTTGTCTTAATGGCAATAAGCCCCAATTTAATTGAAAAAAAAATAAAAAGAACTAAGGGACAGACCATTTAACTTGAAGGGGGGCCTTGGTTTTTTGTTTTGGTCAGAAATTTTTTTTCCGCGCAAAGCACAGTGAATGCGTCATGACAGAATTTTTATTTTTTGAAAGCGTCGCGACAGAATATTTTTTTTTATTATTAGCATTATTTTATATGGCAGAAATTCTTCTTCAGAATATATTTTTTTCATCAAAAATCATTTTCAAAATATTTTTTTCATCAAAAATCATTTTCAAAATATTTTTTTAGGAAAAAACCAAGGCCCCCCCTTCAAGTTAAATGGTCGGTCCCTAATTTGCCATGCTTAACAATTGAGTCAAGTTTCTAAATCATTTTCATGTTTAGTATAAAAAGCTTGACTAAAAATATTGACTGAAATTTGCATATCGACCCATTTCCTAACTTGAAGTTATTTCTTGTCAAGAATGAATTCCATAAACAAAAACATTTGCCTAATGAACAAGAAACTCTTGTAAAGAAGGAATTGAATACACATTATCAATGCCTGGTAAAGAAAGAATTTAATACACAAAATCGATGTCATGTAAAGAAGGAATCATATACACAAAATCAATGCTTGGTAAAGAAGGAATTGAAAAAACAAAATCGATGTCTGGTACAGAATGAATTTAATATCGTTATACACAATCATCGACTGGTAAAGATTAAAATTTAATACGAAAAATCAGTGCCTGGTAAAGATGGCATGCAAGGCACAAAATCAATGCCTGGTGAAGCAGATATTTTATACACAAATTCAATGTCTTCTAAAGAAGGAATTCAGCATTCAATACACAAAATCAATGCCAAGTAGAGAAGGAATTTAGTACACAAAATAATGCCTAGCTTATAGAAAGAAGGAATTTAATAAACAAAATCAATGCCTGGTAAAGACGGAGTTTAATAAACAAAATCAATGCCTTATAAAGATGGAATTTTATATACAAGATCAATTTCTGGTAAATTTTATTCACAATTAGCCAATGCTTGGCAAAGAAGAAATTTTAAACACATAATCAATGCCAAGTAAAGAAGGTATTTAATTCACAAAATCAATGCCTGATAAAGAATGAATATTATACACATAATTAATGCCTGGTAAAAACAGAACTTTATACGCATAATCAATACCTGGTAAAGAAAGAAATAGAAACACAAAATCAATGGTAAAGAAAGAATTTATTACACAAAGGTATTGTGTGGTAAAAAAGAAATCTAATACACAAAATCAATGTCTGGCAAAGTTAAGAATTTCATACACAAAATGAATGCCCAGCAAAGAGGAATTAAATACACAAGATTCATGCCTGGCAAAGAAGGAATTTGATAAACAAAATCAATGTCTGGAAAACAAGGAATCTTATACCGAAAATCAATGACTGGTTAAAAAAGGAATGTAATACACAAAATCAATGCCTGGTTAATAAGAAATATAATAATCAAAATCAAGAGCGAGCAAAGAATGAATTTAATACACACAATCAATGTCTGGTAAAGAAATTATTTAATAGACATAATCAATGCTTAGTAAAGAAGGAATCTAATCATGTTAATACACCTAATCAATGTCCAGAATTTAACACAGATAAAGAAGGAATTTAATACCCCTAATCAATCAATGCCTAGTAAAGTAGGAGTTTAATACCGATAAAGAAGGAATTTAATACACCTAATCAATGCCTGGTAAAATAGAAATTTAGCACACAAAATCAATGCCTAGAATTTAATACAGATAAAAAAGGAATGTAATACCCCTAATCAATGCCTGGTAAAGAAATTATTTAATAGACATAATCAATGCCAGGTAAAATAAAAATTTAGCAAACAAAATCAATGCCCAGAATTTAAAACAGATAAAGAAGGAATTTAATCCACCTAATCAATGCCTGGTTACAAACTTATTTAATAGATATGATAAATGTCTGTAAAGAAGATATTTAATACACATAATCAATGCCTAGTAAAGTAGCAATACTATACAGATAAAGAAGGAATTTAATACCCCTAATCAATGCCTGGTAAAGAAATTATTTAATACACCTAATCAATGCCTGGTACATGTAAAATAGAAATTTAGCACACAAAATCAATACCAAGAATTTAAAACAGATAAAGAAGGAATTTAATCAATCTCATTAAAATAAGATCTCCTAAACTATACTACGTCCGTTGGCTCCAACGGAACGAAGTATAGTTTAGGAGATCTTATTTTAATGAGATTGGAATTTAATACGCCTAATCAATGCCTGGTTACAAACTTATTTAATAGATATGATAAATGTCTGTAAAGAAGAGATTTAATACACATAATCAATGCCTAGTAAAGTAGCAATACTATACAGATAAAGAAGGAATTTAATACACCTAATCAATGCCTGGTAAAGAAATTATTTAATAGACATAATCAATGCCTGGTAAAATAGAAATTTAGCACACAAAATCAATGCCCAGAATTTAAAACAGATAAAGAAGGAATTTAATCAATCTCATTAAAATAAGATCTCCTAAACTATACTACGTTCCGTTGGCTCCAACGGAACGAAGTATAGTTTAGGAGATCTTGTTTTAATGAGATTGGAATTTAATACACCTAATCAATGCCTGGTTACAAACTTATTTAATAGATATGATAAATGTCCGTAAAGAAGAGATTTAATACACATAATCAATGCCTAGTTAAGTAGCAATACTATACAGATAAAGGAGGAATTTAATACACCTAATCAATGCCTGGTTTAAGAAGAAATTTAGTACACAAAATCAATATCCAGAATTTAATACAGATAAAGAAGGAATTTAATACACCTAATCAATTCCCGGTAAATAATTTATTCATTAGATATGATCAATGTCCGTAAAGCATTAATTTAATACACATAATCAATGCTTTGTAAAGATGGAATTTAATACAGATAAAGAAGGAATTTAATACACCTAATCAATGCCTTGTAAAGAACTTATTTAATAGACATAATCAATGCCCGGTAAAGAGGACATTTAATACACAAAATCAATGTCTTGTAAATAGGAATTTTTTAACACACTTAATCAATGACAGCTAAAGAAGGAATCAAATACACAAAATCAATGTCTGGTATGTTTTGTATTCCTTTTCTGTTATTGACTGCAAAAAAATATGTATCCATCCCCAACCTACCAACTCCCATTTCCCCAAAAATTCTAAGTTCCAACATCCATAATGCCAATACAAATTTGAAAATAAAACTTTCTTTACAACATTCACTGCTACAATCCAAGTTTCATTTAATCCAGTTAAGTATTTCAGTGGAGTTACACTGACAAGATGAAAGAGTAAGAATTTCAACAAATTTCAAAGCACAAGGGGCTGCTACTCCCACAAAAAATTGATGATGAAAATATCTTTGAATATGCACAACTATATATAAGCCTTTCTTACAGTACATCTAGAGACATACCTTAACTGAACACTGTGATAGTTGTACACCACTCTTACAAAGATAACAAATATTTTTTTTTCTGGTTGAAGATTTTCTAAAAATTCATTTTACATTAAGAAGGAATGGTTATACAGAATGATTTTAAAAAAAGATTTGAAGACAACCTTTTTAATAAATAAAAAGCTACGCCGAGCGCAGCATGATACGACCGCAACAAGTTGAACCCTGTACGTTGGAGGCCCAATATGGATTGTCCATTGCTTTGGTCACATGAAGCCCATGGTGGACTTACAAAGCTTTTTGACACATGCATCCTGTGGTGGACTTATAGAAAGGCATTTTTGACAAAAATATTTACATCAACATCTTATACAAAAAGCCTTATTTCTATACATGTATTAATTTACAATTTTGGCCCTTTGACCCCTAATTCCTCAAAAATGGTAAAAGATATTGCTAATCCGATAAAAAATAATAGGAAATTGTGTACATGGAATCCGATGAAAAAAATATTTTGAAAATCGGACCACAAATAAAAAAGTTGATTTTATGGGCGTGGCCTGTCTTTAGCCCCCTGTAACAATGTAATGGTGAAAAACATATCAAAATCATTGACACATTTTGTTGACAGAATTGAATGATGAATTCAACAAAGAAAGAATTTTCAAAATCTAATGAATAATAAACATTCTACAACAGTTTTGTCAATACACCCGTTTTAGCCCTTTTTGGCCCTTTTTTCTAAAACAGTAGGGGCCACAAACCCCAAATACAAAACCAAGATTCCTTTAGTGGATATAATCATCATATATAAACTTCATAACAATTGGCAGGCCCACTACAACTTGAATTTTGGTATAAACTATTTGCATTGACAAACTTTTAAAAATGGCGTTTTTGGCCCCTTTGACCCCTTATTTCTCAAAAACGGTAAGAGATATTGCAAATCTGATTGAAAAATGCAGGCAGGGATTTTCACAAGGATTCCAATGAAAAAAAGATTTTGAAAATCGGACCACAAATAAAAAAGTCGATTTTTAGGGTGTGGCCCCTTTTTGACCCAGTGTAGCAATGTAACGGTGCAATAAATATCAAAATCATTGACACATTTAGTTGACAGAATTTAATGAGGAATTCATTAAAAAAAGAATTTTCAAAATCGAATGAATAACAAACATTTTACAACAGTTTTGTCAATACACCCGTTTTAGCCCCTTTTGGCCCTTTTTTCTAAAATGGTAGGGGCTACAAACCCCAAATACAATACCAACCTTCCTTTAGTGGTTACAAACATCATATCAAAATTTTAAAACAATTGGTTAACATTTACTCAAGTTATCGCACGGAAACCAAATGTTCCCAGACGACAACGACGACAACGACGACGACGACGACGACGACATTGCCATAACATTATACGATCGCAAAATTTTGCGGTCGTATAAAAAAGTTATGGGCTACCACTCTTACTGTGGAGTACCACTATCACAGTGTTCATTCTGACCAAAATAAACTACAATTACAAAATGTTTCCCCTATTGGCCCCTAATTAAGGGTATTTGCTACCTTTAATTTTAGCCCCTTTTGGCCCCTAACAGCAATTAAGGGGAGGGGAGTGTCATAAAATAAATTCTAAATTTTGAAAAATCACTACTTGACAAGACTTAATTAGCAATTTTTTTTTAATCAGCTAATTAATAATTTTTTTTTTCCATTTTGGCCCTTTTGGGTCCCTAATTTCATAACCAAACAAGAGGCTCCCAGGAGCCTGAATCGCTCCCCTGGTCTTGATGTTAACCCTATGAAGAACTTTTTAGAGCTGAATAAGCTGAACATTTAAGCAAGCAACAGCTTTTCTCTTTCAGCAATAGTTTTCATTCTGTAGGCCAAAAACGTGCAAAATGTTATTTAAGGACTGTCTGAACACTTTGACTCAAAAGAGACTTTTTAAGAGCTAAATGAACTGAACATTTAAGCAAGCAACCACTTTTCTTTATCTGCTATAGTTTTCATTATATCAGCCAAAAACATGAAACATATTTATTAAGGGGCTGTAATCCCTACAAGGAGTCATCTGACAACTTAAACCCTATGAATGCTTTTGTAGAGCTAAATGAGCTGAACATTTAAGCAAGCAACAGGTTTTCTCTAACTGCTGTAGGCCAAAAACACTTTTTTTCATCTTTAAGGGGCTGTTACCCCTATAAGGTGTCAACTGACAACTTCGACCCTTGAAGACTCTTGTAGAGGCAAATGAGCTAACCATTTAAGCAAGCAACAGCTTTTCTGTATCTGCAATAGTTTTCATTCTATAGGCCAAAAACACTATTTTTTGCCTTTAAGGGGCTTTAACCCCTATAAGAGGTCATCTGACAACTTTGACCCTATAAAGACTTTTGTAGAGCTAAATGAGCTGAACATTTAAGCAAGCAACAGCTCATCTCTATGTGCAATAGTTTTCATTCTGTAGGACAAAAACATGAACAAGAGGCTCCCAGGAGCCTGAATCGCTCACCTGACATATGTGCCTGAAGTATAGGTTATAAGGCAAAATCTATTTAACGTTGAAAGGGTCATAAGATTAATAAGGGGGTCATCTGACAATATGGTGGATCTAAAGGTGCTGATCACTTTTGTTCTCAATCAAAATCTAAAAATCTGTCACCCTTTTTGAGTTATTTGCAAAAAAATGCAGTTTAACCTAATGTTCTATTTTTAGCCACAGCGGCCATGTTTTACAACCAATCAAAAATCCCCTCAACAGTTCTATTTACCTAATGATAATAAACAATAATACCAAGTTTGGTTCCATTTGGACTTAAAGTGTCAGAGAAGTTAACATTTTCAAAATAAGGAAATGCAGTTAAAATGCTAAATTTTGACGTTCCAAGGGCAATAACTCCTCAAAGGAAAGGTCCTACAACGTTGACCCTGTTACAAAATTTGTAGATCTTGATGCGCTTAACAATATGCAATTTAAATTTCTCAAATATCTTGTATAGTTTTCAAGATATTGAGCTAAACAGGTGCAAAATTTGCAAAAAATCCACAAAAAGGGCAATAACTCCTACATGGGTTGTTGGATTTTCTTCAAAATTTCAGAGCTGGTAGATCTTGAGGTGCTGATCACTTTTGTTCCCAATCAAAATTTTGAAATCTGTCACCGTTTTAGAGTTATTTGCAAAAAACTGCCATTTACCCCTATGTTCTATTTTTAGCCACAGCGGCCATGTTTTACGACCAATCAAAAATCCCCACATCAGTTCTATACACCTAATGCTAATGAACAACTATACCAAGTTTGGTTCCATTTGGACTTAAAGTGTCAGAGGAGTTAACGTTTTCAATGTAATGAGGAAATGCTGTTAAAATGCTAAATTTTGACGTTCTAAGGGCAATAACTCCTAAATGGAAAGGTCCTACAACGTTGACCCCATTACATATTTTGTAGATCTTGATGTGCTTAACAATATGCAATTTAAATTTCTCAAATATCTAGTATAGTTTTCAAGGTATTGAGCTAAATAAGTGCAAAATTTGCAAAAAATCCACAAAAAGGGCAATAACTCCTACATGGGTTGTTGGATTTTCTTCAAAATTTCAGAGCTGGTAGATCTTGAGGTGCTGATCACTTTTGTTCCCAATCAAAATTTTGAAATCTGTCACCGTTTTAGAGTTATTTGCAAAAAACTGCCATTTACCTCTATGTTCTATTTTTAGCCACAGCGGTCATGTTTTACGACCAATCAAAAATCCCCACATCAGTTCTATACACCTAATGCTAATAAACAACTATACCAAGTTTGGTTCCATTTGGACTTAAAGTGTCAGAGCAGTTAACGTTTTCAATGTAATGAGGAAATGCTGTTAAAATGCTAAATTTTGACGTTCTAAGGGCAATAACTCCTAAAAAGAAAGGTCCTACAACATTGACCCTGTTACAAAATTTGTAGATCTTGATGTGCTTAACAATATGCAATTTAAATTTCTCAAATATCTAGTATAGTTTTCAAGATATTGAGCTAAACAGGTGTAAAATTTGCAAAAAATCCACAAAAAGGGCAATAACTCCTACATGGGTCGTTGGATTTTCTTCAAAATTTCAGAGCTGGTAGATCTTGAGGTGCTGATCACTTTTGTTCCCAATCAAAATTTTGAAATCTGTCACCGTTTTTGAGTTATTTGCAAAAAACTGCCATTTACCCCTATGTTCTATTTTTAGCCACAGCGGCCATGTTTTACAACCAATCAAAAATCCCCACATCAGTTCTATACACCTAATGCTAATGAACAACTATACCAAGTTTGGTTCCATTTGGACTTAAAGTGTCAGAGGAGTTAACGTTTTCAATGTAATGAGGAAATGCTGTTAAAATGCTAAATTTTGACGTTCTAAGGGCAATAACTCCTAAATGGAAAGGTCCTACAACGTTGACCCCATTACATATTTTGTAGATCTTGATGTGCTTAACAATATGCAATTTAAATTTCTCAAATATCTAGTATAGTTTTCAAGGTATTGAGCTAAATAGGTGCAAAATTTGCAAAAAATCCACAAAAAGGGCAATAACTCCTACATGGGTTGTTGGATTTTCTTCAAAATTTCAGAGCTGGTAGATCTTGAGGTGCTGATCACTTTTGTTCCCAATCAAAATTTTGAAATCTGTCACTGTTTTAGAGTTATTTGCAAAAAACTGCCATTTACCTCTATGTTCTATTTTTAGCCACAGCGGTCATGTTTTACGACCAATCAAAAATCTCCACATCAGTTCTATACACCTAATGCTAATAAACAACTATACCAAGTTTGGTTCCATTTGGACTTAAAGTGTCAGAGCAGTTAACGTTTTCAATGTAATGAGGAAATGCTGTTAAAATGCTAAATTTTGACGTTCTAAGGGCAATAACTCCTAAAAAGAAAGGTCCTACAACGTTGACCCTGTTACATATTTTGTAGATCTTGATGTGCTTAACAATATGCAATTTAAATTTCTCAAATATCTAGTATAGTTTTCAAGATATTGAGCTAAACAGGTGTAAAATTTGCAAAAAATCCACAACAAGAGGCTCCCAAGAGCCTGAATCGCTCACCTGACATATGTGCCTGAAGTAAAGGCTATTAGGCAAAAACTATTTGACATTGAGAGGGTTATAAGTTTAATAAGGGGACCATCTGACAATATGGTGGATCTTAAGGTGCAGATCACTTTTATCTCAATTAAAATTCAAAAATCTGTCACCCTTTTTGAGTTATTAGCGAAAAAATGCAGTTTAACCCAATGTTCTATTTTTAGCCACAGCAGCCATGTTTTACGACCAATCAAAAATCCCCACATCAGTTCTATACACCTAATGCTAATAAACAACTATACCAAGTTTGGTTCCAATTGGACTTGAAGTGTCAGAGGAGTTAACATTTTCAATGTAATGAGGAAATGCTTTTTAAAAGCTCAATTTTGACGTTCTAAGGGCAATAACTCCTCAAAGGAAAGGTCCTACAACGTTGACCCTATTACATATTTAGTAGATCTTGATGTGCTTAACAATAAGCAATTTAAATTTCTCAAATATCTTGTATAGTTTTCAAGATATTGAGCTTAACAGGTGCAAAATTTGCCAAAAATCCACAAAAAGGGCAATAACTCCTACATGGGTCGTTGGATTTTCTTCAAAATTTCAGAGCTGGTAGATCTTCAGGTGCTGATCACTTTTGTTCCCAATCAAAATTTTAAAATCTGTCACCGTTTTTGAGTTATTTGCAAAAAACTGCCATTTACCCCTATGTTCTATTTTTAGCCACAGCAGCCATGTTTTACGACCAATCAAAAATCCCCACATCAGTTCTATACACCTAATGCTAATAAACAACTATACCAAGTTTGGTTCCAATTGGACTTGAAGTGTCAGAGGAGTTAACGTTTTCAATGTAATGAGTAAATGCTGTTAAAATGCTCAATTTTGACGTTCTAAGGGCAATAACTCCTAAAAGGAAAGGTCCTACAACGTTGACCCTGTTACAAATTTTGTAGATCTTGATGTGCTTAACAATATGCAATTTAAATTTCTCAAATATCTTGTATAGTTTTCAAGATATTGAGCTAAACAGGTGTAAAATTTGCAAAAAATCCACAACAAGAGGCTCCCAAGAGCCTGAATCGCTCACCTGACATATGTGCCTGAAGTAAAGGCTATTAGGCAAAAACTATTTGACATTGAGAGGGTTATAAGTTTAATAAGGGGACCATCTGACAATATGGTGGATCTTAAGGTGCAGATCACTTTTATCTCAATTAAAATTCAAAAATCTGTCACCCTTTTTGAGTTATTAGCGAAAAAATGCAGTTTAACCCAATGTTCTATTTTTAGCCACAGCAGCCATGTTTTACAACCAATCAAAAATTCCCACATCAGTTCTGTACACCTAATGCTAATAAACAACAATACCAAGTTTGGTTCCAATTTGACTTTAAGTGTCAGAGGAGTTAACATTTTCAATGTAATGAGGAAATGCTTTTTATAAGCTCAATTTTGACGTTCTAAGGGCAATAACTCCTCAAAGAAAAGGTCCTATAACGTTGACCCTATTACATATTTAGTAGATCTTGATGTGCTTAACAATATGCAATATAAATTTCTCAAATATCTTGTATAGTTTTCAAGATATTGAGCTTAACAGGTGCAAAATTTGCCAAAAATCCACGAAAAGGGCAATAACTCCTACATGGATCGTTGGATTTTCTTCAAAATTTCAGAGCTGGTAGATCTTCAGGTGCTGATCACTTTTGTTCCCAATCAAAATTTTAAAATCTGTCACCGTTTTTGAGTTATTTGCAAAAAACTGCCATTTACCCCTATGTTCTATTTTTAGCCACAGCGGCCATGTTTTACAACCAATCAAAAATCCCCACATCAGTTCTATACACCTAATGCTAATAAACAACTATACCAAGTTTGGTTCCAATTGGACTTGAAGTGTCAGAGGAGTTAACATTTTCAATGTAATGAGGAAATGCTTTTTAAAAGCTCAATTTTGACGTTCTAAGGGCAATAACTCCTCAAAGGAAAGGTCCTACAACGTTGACCCTATTACATATTTAGTAGATCTTGATGTGCTGAACAATAAGCAATTTAAATTTCTCAAATATCTTGTATAGTTTTCAAGATATTGAGCTTAACAGGTGCAAAATTTGCCAAAAATCCACAAAAAGGGCAATAACTCCTACATGGGTCGTTGGATTTTCTTCAAAATTTCAGAGCTGGTAGATCTTCAGGTGCTGATCACTTTTGTTCCCAATCAAAATTTTAAAATCTGTCACCGTTTTTGAGTTATTTGCAAAAAACTGCCATTTACCCCTATGTTCTATTTTTAGCCACAGCAGCCATGTTTTACGACCAATCAAAAATCCCCACACCAGTTCTATACACCTAATGCTAATAAACAACTATACCAAGTTTGGTTCCAATTGGACTTGAAGTGTCAGAGGAGTTAACATTTTCAATGTAATGAGGAAATGCTTTTTAAAAGCTCAATTTTGACGTTCTAAGGGCAATAACTCCTCAAAGGAAAGGTCCTACAACGTTGACCCTATTACATATTTAGTAGATCTTGATGTGCTTAACAATAAGCAATTTAAATTTCTCAAATATCTTGTATAGTTTTCAAGATATTGAGCTTAACAGGTGCAAAATTTGCCAAAAATCCACAAAAAGGGCAATAACTCCTACATGGGTCGTTGGATTTTCTTCAAAATTTCAGAGCTGGTAGATCTTCAGGTGCTGATCACTTTTGTTCCCAATCAAAATTTTAAAATCTGTCACCGTTTTTGAGTTATTTGCAAAAAACTGCCATTTACCCCTATGTTCTATTTTTAGCCACAGCAGCCATGTTTTACGACCAATCAAAAATCCCCACATCAGTTCTATACACCTAATGCTAATAAACAACTATACCAAGTTTGGTTCCAATTGGACTTGAAGTGTCAGAGGAGTTAACGTTTTCAATGTAATGAGTAAATGCTGTTAAAATGCTCAATTTTGACGTTCTAAGGGCAATAACTCCTAAAAGGAAAGGTCCTACAACGTTGACCCTGTTACAAATTTTGTAGATCTTGATGTGCTTAACAATATGCAATTTAAATTTCTCAAATATCTTGTATAGTTTTCAAGATATTGAGCTAAACAGGTGCAAAATTTGCAAAAAATCCACAAAAAGGGCAATAACTCCTACATTGGTTGTTGGATTTTCTTCAAAATTTCAGGGTAGGTAGATCTTGAGGTGCTGATCACTTTTACCCTCTGCCAGAATTTTGATATCTGTAGCCATTTTTGAGTTATTTGCAAAAAACTGCATTTTACCCCTATGTTCTATTTTTAGCCACGGCGGCCATGTTTTACGTCGAATCAAAAATCCCCACATCAGTTCTAAGCACCGAATGCTAATGAACAACCATACCAAGTTTGGTATCAATTGGACTTATGGTGTCAGAGGAGTTAACGTTTTAAAAAGTTTACGGACGACGGACGGACGACGGACGCCAAGTGATGACAATAGCTCACATGACCCTTCGGGTCAGGTGAGCTAAAAAGGGCAATAACTCCTACATGGGTCGTTGGATTTTCTTCAAAATTTCAGGGTAGGTAGATCTTGAGGTGCTGATCACTTTTACCCTATGCCAGATTTTGATATCTGTAGCCATTTTTGAGTTATTTGCAAAAAACTGCATTTTACCTCTATGTTCTATTTTTAGCCATGGCAGCCATGTTTTACGACGAATCAAAAATCCCCACATCAGTTTTAAGCACCGAATGCTAATGAACAACCATACCAAGTTTGGTTGCAATTGGACTTATGGTGTCAGAGGAGTTAACGTTTTAAAAAGTTTACGGACGACGGACGCCAAGTGATGACAATAGCTCACATGACCCTTCGGGTCAGGTGAGCTAAAAAACGCTATTTTTCAGGGGCCGTAACCCCTATAAGAGGTCATCTGACAACTTCGACCCTATGGAGACTTTCGTAGAGCTAAATGAGCTAAACATTTAAGCAAGCAACAGCTTTTCTCTTTCTGCAAAAGTTTTCAGTCTTAAGGCCAAAAACACTATTTTTCGCCTTTTAAGGGGCTGTAACCCCTGTAAGGGGTCATCTGACAACTTCAACCCTACGGAGACTTTTGTAGAGCTAAATGAGCTAAACATTTAAGCAAGCAACAGCTTTTCTCTATCTGCAAAAGTTTTCATTCTATATGCCAAAAACACTATATTTCGCCTTTAAGGGGCTGTAACCCCTATCAGGGGTCATCTGACAACTTGACCATATGGAGACTTTTGTAGAGCTAAATGAGCTGAACATTTAAGCAAGCAACAGCTAATCTCTATCTGCTATAGCTTTCATTCTAAAAGCCAAAAACATGAAAAAACGCTATTTTTCACCTTTAAGGGGCTGTAACCCCTATAAGGGGTCATCTGACAACTTTGACCAAATGAAGACTTTTGTAGAACTTTTGATGCTGAAGCAGTAGGGTGGCCTCAGATTTCCTCTATCTCTTATACTTTTTGATTTATAAGCCAAAAACAGTAGTCTGACCCCCCTGGTCTATTTTTAGTAACGGTGGCCATGTTTTTTGACGGATCAAAAATTGAAACACAAGTTTGGTGCAGGACACCCTAAGGATCATTCATACCAAGTTTCATTAAATTCTGTTTGGTAGTTTCAGAGGAGAAGATTTTTGAAAAAATGTTAACAGACGACGACAGACGACGACGGACGCCAAGTGATGGTAATAGCTCACATGGACCTTTGGTCCAGGTGAGCTAAAAAGGAGGAACCCCAAAATCAATGCTTCCATTGTAATATGATTAAGTTGAAAGGCATATCATTGTCCATTTTCATAGCAATTGGGACATTGAGGGAAAAAATACAATATTTTTTTATTTTTTGCCCCTTATTTCTAAATGAATAAAGGAGGGACCTACAAAATCAATCCCATTCATCCTTTTATGGTATAAAAAATCATTGTAAAATTTCACAACATTTAGTTAAGAACTGTTTGAAAGAAGATGACCCAGATGATTCTTTTAAATTGCACACCTCCCAATTTGATTTTTTGGGGGGTTTTTATGAAAAATTGTGGCCATATAAAGACCTCCAGTTGCTCTTGTCAATAAAGTTTTCAAGAGGAATAGTGGTACTCACATCGGCTACTGGACAGCATCCATATTTCCCACCATCCATTGGACAACATGTCTGACCGTCAGGGCACTCAGATTTCCCATCAGGACACATCACAGAGGTCACCTTCATTGATAATACCTGAGACAAAAATAGGTTCACTTAAATTCAAAAAGACAGAATTCAATTTTGAAAGGATTTTTTTGGGCTTTTTTTTTAAAAGAAAATGATAATTAATCAATATTTATTTAACATTGTTGGCAACACAACCGGTGTGCTTAAGCAAGCAGGAACTGCTTACTCTTCCGAAGCACCTGAGTTCAAAACAACAGAATTAAATTTTGAAAGGAATTTTTAGGCTATTTTTTCTATAAGAAAATGATATTTTATTAATATTTTCTTAGCATTTGTTACTCATACCACATCAAATTCCTAATTTTGCAAAGGCAATTGGGAAAATGTATAAAAAGTGTAAATTATGAAAAATATGTATATAAAATAGCATGTCATTTAACATAAATTTATTAGAAATGTACCACATGCAATGACTCACTTAAACAGTGTGGACTGTAGACTACCTGTCACCCATTTCTTCATAACATTTTAGGGTGTAGGGTTTGTTTCATGAAGTACGGTCAAATGTGTATATGATCTTCATCAAAATTTTTCTCGATAAATTGCAATGGCAGGACTTACACAGCTTCAATGAATTTTATCTACCCTCAAATAAAAATTATAGGTGATAATCTCAATTAAAGTACTGTGAACATACATTGTAGTAATTTTTGCAGTGTTCTAATTTTCAAAATAATCACTGTTAATGAAAATCCACTAAAAATAGTACATGCTAATATGCAATAATTATATGAAAATCAAAGAAAAAATATTTTTAGAACCTTGTAAATTAATTCACACAACATAAACATTCGTACTAAACGTGAAAATAAGCAACTTTAAAAATTAATATTCTCAAAGTACTTCAAAATCATGTCAGATAATGCTAAAATTAAGCTATTTCATGGTTTTGTTTGGAATCCCAAATCTGTTACATGTACTTAATTATCCATTAAAGGATGGGGCCCTTATTACAATTAAAAATACTTGAACTTATTCTACTGCCCAACCTTTTTTGCCCTATTAGGCAAACCTTTTACTAATTTTACTCACTGATTTTTTCTTTTCACTTCTTAATATAACTTCATTTGGTGTTTTTCTTTCCATTCTTACAGGCTTTTCTATCAACTATAATACAAAATACAATGATAACAGTAACATTTATCAATACATCATAATATTTAATTTGTGTCATGGAATATAATTTTATCTACCATTACCCCTATTAAAGTTTTGGTACTGTATTTTCTGGTATAAAATTCAAGATTTTAAATAATAATTTTTGTAGGTAATTCAATATGGTTGTACAATCAGTCACTATGTATGTGGTAGTAAAGTAAATTTTTAAAGTAATTTATAACAAATTTAAACTTGTCAGGCCATTGGCAGCCCTGCATTTGACAGGAAAATGTGAGAATATAGTAACAGTATGGAACAAGAGGTCCCAGAAGTCTTTTAAATTGTCCACCTTCCTGTTTAATAATCTATGGATCTGCCACAGTACTAGAATATAGATGCAAGGTCCAATTAACCAGTAAAAGTAGCTACTGTGGATTCATTTATTTTCGTGGTTTGATGAAAAAAAATCAGTTCGTGGATTCTTAAATTTGTGGTTTTGAAGACTACAAAATACAGATCCATGTAAAATTTCCCTTTCGAGGGGTATCAATTTTTGTGGGTAAAGGTCAACCACGAAAATTGATACCCAACGAATAATAATGAAACCACAGTAATTTGACCTCTATTTATAGTGGTGTAAATGCATCCAGCACTTAAATAAGTTGAGTTATGTCTCTTTCTGTACTGTATACACTTACCATAGCTTTTGTTTTTAGCAAACTGTTAAATATTTGGTCACCTCGTTTACATTTCCCATCAGGTAGACAGGTTGACCTGGCGGGGCAACAGAATTTACCATCGGGGCAACAAACAGCCTGAAAGTAAAGATGAAATGTTAACAAGAGGCTCTCATCACACGAGACAGGTCGACTCGGACAGACAACAGAATTTACTATCAGGCCAACAAACATGTAAAATAATGAGATGTGGAATAAGTGTACGTGACACAGCCAACAATCAAGAGGCAATTCAGAAAAACCACAATTGCAGTCTGAAAGTAAAGACTAAATGTAAACTAGAAGCACCAATTAATATTTGTTATACGTACTGCAGCGGTGCTGCAGGCAAGACCTGTTAAAATAACAAATTGATGCATCAGGAATACATGAAATATATTATTTATGGTTAGTTACACATGTACATTTCAAGCTTTATCATGTTTATGCTAATGTGAATGCCACTCCAGCTAGCAGTTTGTGAGCGTGGCCTTTAATTGTAGCAGCCCCAATTCAGCCTACTCTTATCGAACTCTACAAAGGGGTCACACAAGAATAACCCAATTAATTTTGAAATCTATATATATATACTTGAATAATCTGCATTATGCTTCATGGAAAGTTTCATTGAAATACATCAACCTGTTTAGGAGGAGTTTGTTTGTGAAATACATGAATGCGAACAGACAGACAGTGCAACTCCTACATATATATATAGTGACCCAAATTGTGTTTGTTTGGTACATTTATGTATATAGAAGAATCATTAGCTACAGTACATTAATATTACAATATTGCATCATTTACACAGATATCTTGTTTCTAGGGCATATTTATGAATATTTATTTTAGTTTATATTGATAATCATATAAATGGATACATCTGATTAATAGGTATATCAATAATTTTTATCTATTGTCAAATATAAGCAAGAGATCAACTTTGACCTTTGGCACGAATGACCCCCAACTCAATGACATTCAAATATTCACAAGACTATCACAGGTCACACTTTAAGATTAAATTATCTGATAATTATTATGACAAAAGTTCAATGTCCCAAAATTATACCAAAATATGTAGTTCAAGTCATAAATTTTGCATGTCATACATGTAACAGATTCAATTCATGTAGAAAAATCTTCACTTTCGTTTAAGATCAATTTGGGTATCTTATTTTAAAAATGAAAATATTTTTTCCTACAGAAGGCCAAGATTAGGGGAAGTAAAAGTTAGTAAAATAGTGGCAAAGTAAAATTAATCTATTCAAAATATTTTTTTTTTCATTTATTTGTATCACATTAGATTTGATAAGCAAATAAGAATGTACTGGACAAAGGGAAGAAGGACATACATATACAAGCTACATCCAACCTTATAATGATAATATCACAAATATATACTTATACCTGTCTGAAAGATTGAAGTTAACATTTTTCAAATTTATATACAATGACAGTATAATTTTTGTTATAAATATAAGAAAATGAGATGTGGAATAAGTGTACACGACACAACCTACAATATAAACGTAAATTTAAAACATCCACAATGGAAAACAGCCAGCAGCCTTCAATGTGACCAGTGGTCGCTGCTCGCTGTTTTTCAATTGGCCCCTGGATTGAAAATAAATTACATATGATTCAGTTTACGTCTATGGTCAGTATCAAGTAATAAAAAATGTTCATTAATGTATTGAAAAACTTATAAAGGGAATAAATTATATTGAAAAAAAAGAATGAAATAGTCCTTTATAAGAGAAATATATCTCATTCATTCATTCATTCATAACTTTATTTCCTCATGCATGTTGAGATTCTGAATTACAGTAATTACAATGCAAACAACAAAATCATAAATTACAGTGCAAAAAAAAAAAGGTTGTAAAAACATATGATATATAAATACAAAAATAATACATTTTAATAGGCTTGATTGTTGGGAATGAATGTTTCCTGCGTTAGCCACCTCCAAAGAGCATTTGAGAGTGTTATAATGTCCCAGAGAATGGACAATATGTAGGTGACATAGTCTCATGAATTCAGTTATCGATGTCAGTAAACAAAGCAGGTTT
Source organism: Arcuatula senhousia (assembly GCA_963971305.1). NCBI lineage: Eukaryota > Metazoa > Mollusca > Bivalvia > Mytilida > Mytilidae > Arcuatula > Arcuatula senhousia. The sequence continues at coordinate 1,944,309 of OZ020315.1, forward strand.
TGCTAGGAGAATCAGGTAAAGGGTTGTTTCATCGTACTCATTCAACTCGATGAACAGTTCGAGGGGAAAGTCTATAATAATATCCCAAAATAGGTTCTGAAGATGTAGAGTTGACTCAGAATTGCAGTCACAGTAGATGTGATTAAAAATGTCTTGATAATATGGTCTGTTACAGAGATAACATGGTCTATCTGAAGTACAAATGTATCACGTATTTCGGTAAAAAATTTTGTAATGAAAGAACCTTAGTGAGCACGCTCACATACCCCATGCGTTCTGCTATTTGACTAATATTAACCTGGAGCTCGTAAACTTTTTGGGAATTAAAAATTTGTTATAACATACACAGTATTTACATATGTTATGTTTCTTGCAAACTAAGTTTTGTTAATTCTGTTAGAAGTTTCAGAGGAGTTGCGTTCAAAAACTAAAATCATGATTTCTGCAAATTTCTAAGTCCAAAGGGCCATAACTCCCACAAAAATTTGCGGATCAAAAATTCCTGGTTATATGCACAACTGCCTATGGTGTACTTCTTGCATACCAAGTTGCATCAAATTCTTTTCAGTAGTTTCAGAGGAGTTGTGTTCACAAACTAAAATCAGGATTTTCTGAAAATTTCTAAGTCAAAAGGGCCATAACTCCCACAAAAATTTGCAGATCAAAAATTCCTGGTAACATGCACAACTACATGTGGTGTACTTCTTGCATACCAAGTTTCGTTAAATTCTGTTCAGTAGTTAAAGAGGAGTTGTGTTCACAAACTGTAATCATGATTTTCTGCAAATTTCTAAGTCCAAAGAGCCATAACTCCAACAAAAATTTGCGGACCAAAAATTCCTGGTTATATGCACAGTTACATGTGGTGTACTTCTTGCATACCAAGTTTCGTTAAATTCTGTTCAGTAGTTTAAGAGGAGTTGCGTTCACAAACTTTGATCACAGACTGACGGACGGACGGACAGAAGGACCAGTCAAAAACATTATACCCTTTGCAACTTGGTTGTATGGGGTATAATAAGGTATTAAATAGTAGTTTTTTCAGATAGTAGTGCATTTTAGCTATTTTCCAAATTGCTTTTTCAGCACTTTCGACATGGTTGATAACTTGAATAAGTTTATCTCTGAAGGTCACTGTCAGGATTTTTAGGTTTCCTCCAGTTCAATTCTTGAAATGTGTGAGTCGAGTTGTTCACAATGGCCTTCTATGCTTGTTTTGACGGGAAACAGCCAAAAAATAAAAAGTCTAAAAGAAATCCTTGCAGATCGTAAGAAAGTAATATCTTAAATACATCGGGTACAAAACCATAGTGAGAACGGTTAGTGTCTATTAGAAAAGAGAAAATACGACAGAGGAATATCTGTTTGGATTCAAAAGCATCACTTAGAGAAATCAGTTTTTGAAGGAATAAAAGTTTTTTTCTTTTCTTTTTTCTGAAAATGGAATGGATTACGTTTTTTTTTTTGCCTAAATATCAACCTTACCTCTGGTGCAGGACCGAGGACAACATCCATAATCCTGTTTGTTTGGTAGTAAACCTTACCTCTGGTGCAGGACAACATCCATAATCCTGTTTGTTTGGTAGTAAACAGCACGTGTTTCCTGTGGGACATTCATGTTTTTTGTCAGGACAGACCACAGCAGCGGTATATCTGGGTACAAACAACAACCTTTCTCCTGAGACAGTCGCCACCAGAGCTAATAATAGCCACATCTAAAAATAGAATGGAAAATGTGTAATGTAGACAGTTAGCACTAGAGCTAATAATAGCCAAATCTAAAAATAGAATAGAAATGTAATGTAGACAGTCGCCACCAGAGCTATTATATAATAGCCATATCTAAAAATAAAAGCGAAAATGTGATTAGGGTTAGGGTTAGGGTAAGACAAAGCTTTTGTTTGTACTTCTGTTTTTTGATGTTTCTGTTCCTTGTTTAAAAAGGGGGTCTCTTTGTGACTGTTTCTGGACTGGATTTGAATTATATGCATTTTATTTAGACCATAGGCCAATTGCATATTGGCGAGCAGCACCTCGTTGAAGGCTGCTGGTGGTTGTTCATTGTGGTTTTTCTGAAGTGCCGCTTGATTGTGGGCTGTGTCGTGTATACTTATTCCATACCTCATTATTTTCTATTGTCTGTTTGTACATGTTGCATGAATTGCTTTTGTGATGATATTATGTCTACCGATTCTGTCTGCCCTTTTGTACGACACTAAATGAATGCCCAATTGTCATGATTGTTACATGTTTGTTTCTTAACTAACTGTTACTACCAGCTATGTAGAGCTATCATGTACATGCATTATATATACATGTATAGCCACATTGTAAGATAGAGGGGGTGAATGCGCAGATAAAAAATAAACAGTGCTATAAATGACCACCACTTAAAAAGCAGCTACCAGATATTAAAACAATGATAAGTGATGACTTTCCAAATATTTTTTGTATCTTTTAAAGATTTCTAGCTTAAAATTTAAATACTGGTATAGAAATTTAAAAAGTATCCAAGCAGGATTAACAATACACACATAAAGGGATCAAATCACATGGCCTCAGTGACCTGCAATTAAGCCTAGGCCAAATGATCATGTCAGAGCTAAAGATCTTTACCTGTGTATTCCAAGGGATAACAAATAGCTACATCCTTACCTAGCCTTTAGAATGCTGATGCCACCCCATGTAGTCCTGTTACACTTTCCCTCCTTATCAATTATCACATCTCAATAATGCACTCTTAATACCAAATGATAAACAACTAACAACAAGCCTTAAACATGTTAAAAGCAGTAGTTTTTAGGCAGAGCCTTTTAGCGTCATAAAGCTATCTGATTTTCGCGTTTTTTTTTCGTCTAGACAGGGTAAATCGGTCAGTCAATATTGCTACCAGAGGATCTATTACAGAACATTATTCGTGTATTGTATTTTAAATGTTATAAGTATCGTCTAAAATAGGAGGTACATATATTCATACCCCCAACATAAATGCGATATAAATGTGCACTACATATCGCGTATCAATATTTGTTGACGTTTACTTAAGCATTTTTTACCTTTGACCTTTGATCAAGTGGGCGGAGCTTAATTACAGATTTCTTAACAAATGTGTAAGTGTGCGGAGGAAACAAACAAAACTGATGTGCTATTTTTCAAGTTTATGAAACACAGATCGTTCTTCAATTTAGCTCTGCCTTTAAACGCTTTAGCATTTTGATTTCATCAGTTGCCTGCCAAATTGCCAAAGGTTGCAAAGAGCATGGTTTTTTTACCACGAATTGCTCCACCACTGGAGTTTGTAACTTGACCAGACTCAAATCACAAGTCAGCTCATTATGGAATTTTGGTTGTAATCCAGCCAATAACAAAGGCTATCTACATGTAACCGGTTTTTATATAGAGATATTTTATTTTTTTTTTCGTAACAAGTCCCTGTGATTGACTCTGGCTCATACAGACACCAAGAATTTTGGCGTGTCATGCTATAATTTCAATTGGAATGACAATATTACTTTGGCAGGGTTAACATCCATGACTAAACAATAGCATGGATTTATCGAACGGAGAAATAATCGAGAGAAATCTTACCATTGCTTTGCTTTCATACGTCTCGATCCTGGTCACATGAGAGACGTACGAATCGATTCGCCCCAAACAATTTAATCTCGTACTTTTTTTCTGTCGCCCCAATTGATAATCTTACACCAGTAAAATATTGCTTTTGGTATTGCTATCCCTTTTCCCATGATTGTGCTATACACATATACAAGGTTACTTTATAAATGCGAAAATATGGTCATCCTTAAATTTACATAAATACTTGTATAAGAAAATCTGAATCTTATTTTAAAATGTTCCTGCTTAAACACAGAGTAGTCGCCAGTGGTAATGTAAAAGGTTATTGAATTAAGAGTGTATACATGTAACCCCAAATGTAAAAAAAAACCTTAGTGCAACAGAGATAAATTTTGTGTATAGCATGCAGGGGCGGATCCAGAAATTTTCGAAAATTTCCACATATTGGGTTCTGTGGGCCTAAGGGGGGTTCCAGACCAATTTTGCTGAAAATCTACACAAAAAATTAAAAATTTTGGAGGAAAAGGGGGGGGTCCGACCCCCGGAACCCCCCTGGATCCGCCACTGAGCATGTATATAGTAGCTATAACTTTTATCAGATATCTATATGCTTCATGATGATGTTTTGTTATTTTTTTGTTTGTCGACTAGAGTCTTCTGAGAACCACTAGAGAGATGATTTTTTTTTCACTCTGAGAAAATTATCTAACTTTGGTTTTAAAACACCTCAAATCCAAGTTTTAGAGGCGGATCTAGAACAAGACAGCCCCTTTTTGTCCGAAAAAAAATGGTTTGTTATAGGAAACATGACCAGAGTATTTATCTACCCATCTACCTATAGTGGCCAACTTCAACAAATTGAAGGAAATGCCACGGGAGAGGGTTACAAAATAATGTAAAAGATACACCTACAGCAAGACATAGATCAGGTCAGAGATGAACATAAACAAAAACGCTAAACAAATGAAAAATGGATCATGTTAACCAAAGAAAAATAAAAAATAAAAAATAGAAAAAAAAATATATATACATATATATAATATAATGAACAGGAAAATAATAATAATAATAATAAAAATAATAAAGATATTATAATAATAATAGAAAAATTTATAAATAGGTTATAAATGAAATTCAGGTATTTAAGTTGACATGTTTAAATATTTACAATAATTAAGAAAATTAATATACTGTAGGTGATCAAGTAGAAAATATTAAAACTATATACAGTATTGGATCAGATTTACATTTTGGATAGTTGGTTTTTGAACGAGTCCAGGGTGTCTGCTTTAACCATATTTTCAGGTAGGGAATTCCATTGTCTGATGGTACGGGGGAAAAATGATTGTTTTCTATACTCTGTTTTACAAGATGGTATTTGGAAGCTTTTACTGTTTGAATGTCTTTTATGTCTTGTTTGTGGTGTTAATCTGCCAGTGTGTTGTATGGCTACTTCATTGTTGACGATTTTATAGAGCATGGCGAGTCTACAGTCTTTCCTTCTGTCAGAAAGACTCCGCCATTCAAGTGCTGTCAACATGTCTCCAACGCTTGATGTTTTTCTGTATTTGTTGGAGACAAAACGTGCTGCCCTTCTTTGGACTCGTTCAATATTGTCTATGTCTTGCTGTAGGTAAGGGTCCCACACTGAGCAGGCATATTCAAGAGTTGGTCGTACTAGATATTTGTATGCCTGTTCCTTAATTGATTTAGAGCTGATATTCAAATTTCTCTTAAGAAAGCCTAGTGTGGAGTTAGCTTTTTTACAGATGGTGTTAATGTGTGGTTCCCATTTTAGGTTACTACTGATGGTTACACCCAAGTATTTAGTTTGGTCTACATGCTCTAGGATATGGCCATGCAATGTTCAATCATGATGTATTGGGTGCTTGTTTTTAGTGATGGAGATATCATTGCACTTGTCAGGATGGAAGGCCATTTTCCACCGTTGTTCCCATATGGCCAGTTTGTCAAGGTCTTCTTGCAATGCATAATTTTCGTCTATAGTGAGTTCTGAGATTTTGGGGTATGGGCTCTGTTCAGGAATGTTGCATGTTCTGTTAAATTCATTTTTTGAGATGTTAGATGCTGGTGTGAAGACTGATTGGAATTGAATATTAAGAGCTGTTGCTTTTTGAAGAGGATCTGTCATTAAGATGCCATCATGCTTGATTTCAGTTATGCCATTGTAGTCTGATCTTTTATGCTTTATGTATGTCCAGAATTTTTTATTTGTACCAAGTTGGATTTCATTTTCCTGTGGGAGTATGATACCTTCAATGTATTCCCAGTGAGCTTTACGTAGGAGTTTCTGTGTTAAATGTTTTGCTTCTTTGTATTTCTTTTGGGTGTTCTTGTCACCAGATTTTTTGAATTTCTTGTGATATCTATCTCGTTTTTTTATTTGTTTTTTTACTTCAGGAGTTATCCATGGATGACTATCTTTAGTTCGTGCTGTTTTGTGTGGGTTGTATTCTTTGATGACTTTAGTGATGGTGGTTTTAAAGATGTTCCACATGTAGTCTATATCACTTGTTTCTTGATGCTCTTTAAAGATGTCATGAAATTTATTAAGTTCTTGTTTCATTGCTTCCCAATTTGCCTTTTTGTAAAGAGGGATGGTTCTAGGCTTCTGTATCAGTCTTTTTGGTATGACAGTAATCTCAGTGAATACAATATCATGATCTGATATACCAGGAATGACTTCGACTCGTTGTACTTGGCCAGGTATGTTTGTGACAATGAGGTCTAGGGTATTATCTTTGCGGGTGGAATCCTGAACAATTTGTGTAAGACCATAGTCATCTAAAGTATTTCCAAATATGTAATGATTGTTTGGGTGCTGTGTGTTTGGTTTAAGAGTCTTACTTTTCCAATCCCAGCCAGGGAGGTTGAAGTCTCCTCCTATAATAAAGGATGAATTTTTTATTTGCATTGCTTTTGAGATGGCAGTGTCAAAATTGTTAAGACTCTCTGTGTCAGATGTTTTCGGATTTTAAAATGAGGCCAAGTATAGTGTTTTTCCTTTTGAGATTTCGACTTTAGCCCATACTAGTTCTGTGCTGTTAGGGGGTTCAAGTTCATAGACGTCTGAACTTATCAGTTCTTTACTGACTGCTATTAACACCCCGCCACCTTCCTTATCACTGTCACATTTTTTTTCTGTCATTCCTATAAATTTTAAAGTTTTCTGGAAATATTTCTATGTCCCTAATTTTGGGGTTTAGCCAGGTTTCTGTACCTAATATGATATCAGGTAGTAAGCGCCCTCTCAGCCAGCCTGTAGTCTGAAGCCCCTCCTTTTTAAATTGAGTTTCTGGACCCGTCAATGATTCTTTTTCAATCGTATCTCACAACACCGTTAGCTGATTTTCTTAGTGGCTACGTACGAGTGCAAAGAAAAAAGGATCTGGTTCACTTGTCCCATAAAGCCCAAATTATTCAACGACAATTTATTTTTTTTGAATCGCATATATCAAGCCAGGACCACTGCAGTTTATGATCTATCCTGCGCTAGTTTGCTTAGTTTTAACCATATTTTGGACTTTGGGTTTAATCATACGCTATTGGCCTACCAGCTGAAGTTAAAAGTGAAATTGAATGTCATTTTTTCATCTTCTTTTCATAAAAAATAACAAAACTTAACATTTAATTTTATCTAACATGCAGGTACCGGGTTTTAGGACCGAATCTTACCTATAATTGAATGGAATATGTAATTCTATTTTATTTAATTTTGTTGAAAAAGTGTGTGTGTGTGGGGGGGGGGGGGTGTTTTTAATCTCAAATAGATTTACGTGATAAGAAAAGACTAAGACTAAGAAACTTTATGTCGGGTTAATACAAACAGAATAAACGTAAGCTCTGTAGAGCTTTTTGCCGACAAACAAATAACACCCGCACCGTGATAGAACCCGCATTATTGCTAGGTGCTAGCCTAAAAGATCGGAAAAGGACAGCTTTTTGCCTTAAATGTTGTCGCTGCTCACCGTCTTGAAATTAGCCTAGGGTAAAAAAAAATTGTGCATTCTCATACCCGTAGCCAGAATTTGTTAAGGGGGGGGGGGTTCGATTGAGGGTTCGATTTTCAAATTATTCCTTATTTTAATAGTGCTTAACCAAATTTCAGCTTGTTTTTACCTATATTTTTCATTTTTTTTTTCGCCAAAAGGGGGTGGGGTGGGGTTCGTCCGAACCCCCGACCCCCCCTGGCTACGGGTATGATACTTGATTCAAAACTAAAGTACTGTAATGCTTACCTTACCTTCTCCGTAACACGTGCTCAGCAACTTTCAGAAAACAAAATGCGGAAGTTTAGATATCAAAACTAAAAATTTCCATAGGTAAAACCCTTCAAACTGCAGGAAATCTAATTTTAGATTAGGAAGTTTTATCATGTGGATTGTATTATTTTTTAATCGGTTTATGGAGTCTTTGAACCATGCATGTGACTGTCTTAGCGTCACGACTGACATGCATTAATATATGTACTACATGTAGTATCAGTAGTATATAGTAACTGCAAGCAAAAGATTTTATGATATATACTTCATAAGATTTTTTTTACCAACAAATTTTAATCTATCATATAAGATATTTAAAAAAAGGTAAACTATCACCACAGCGGATGATTATTTTTTTATCTATTACCCTCTCGTGCGCCGGGCTCGCGCACAGCCTCAAATCGATATTCTTAACCAGTTGTAAAGATAGTGTTTTGATTCAACAATATTTCGTTCAAGGTGCTTATTCTAACAAACACTAATTAATGCAACTTCTAACAGATAAAGGTAATAACAAAACTACCGAACTTGAATGATCAATCTCACAGTCCAGAGAAAATGAAAAAAAACGAATCAGTCATACCGGAGAATTGGTGGATCGCAATGGTCCTGACTTGGTACAGGCATTTCAAACGAAATGGTGGGTTAAACCAGGTTTTATGGCGCCAAACCTCCCTCTTCCATTGCGATCTTAGGATCCGGTAATGACCATAGAACACAACATAGTTGTGAGACACAATAGGGATATTGAGGTGATCATCTCAGTACAAAAGACTACCATATCATTTAACTCAATTTTGAACTTTTCTACTAGTGGCTGATAACGAAGAAAGAATTTTTTTAAGTGATCGTATGAGACATATTTTCTTATAGCCCTGCTCCAAAAGTCGGTCACGAAGAAATCGGTGTCTGATCAAAAAATCTGTGAAATGTGTGCAAGCTCTGGCATATCGAATAAGTTGTGAAATATAAACACCGTATGCAGGAGAAGTAGGTATATTGCTCTGTAGAATAGGAAAATTAATAATTTGAAAATTGAAATAAAGAGTGTTTTCTATCTAATTATTTCATACGGCAACATTTTATTTCATTTAAAAGAAAACAAACAAAAACAATTGAAAATTCGTGCTTAAAATTACTAAACTCAAACTTAAAATTACTAATTAATAAATCAAATAACATATACTTGACAGGGTGATAGAGTAGATATATATATAAAGCTACCTTTCGAAAAGGCATTGTTAACCTCGGTTGCGCCTCAGTTAACAATGCTTTTCCCAGGATCAGGATATTAATCTACTCTATCACCCTCTCAGCTATATGTTATTTAAAAAAAATAAATAAAATAAAATATGTTGCACTGTGGCCTGTGTATAAGTAAAATAGGTAAATAAATGGTAGGTAGAGTCCTCGTCAGTCGATGTGATAACATCTTTTTACTTTTTAGCCCCTGAAGAAGGACTTTATGTCCGAAAATTTGGGCAATTTAGTTTTTATTTGTTTTAAAGGTTTTATTTATTTATATTTCATATTTTGTTTTACCTTTTAAATGTGGCTTCACCTACCATTTATTTACCTATTTTACTATATGTTATTTATATACTATTATGGCAGTTCATTGCATGCATCATCCCTGTTTTTTGGCATTGCTGAGCGTGCAATATCACAAAATATGCAATGACAAAAGTACATGTACTAGCTAGGTAAATGGAGAATAAATATTCGAATTGTAATAATAAATCATACTTTTAACGAGAACGGCGTGTCATATGTATCGCCGCGTCGACTCGTTGCTGTCTTTGTTTTTGAACTTTTTTTAGATCGATCGACTGCCCATATTGTACGTGAATTCATTAACTAACTGTACTTTATGTTATCTTTGTTGAGGTTATCAAAAATTGTAGACGGTTCATTTTTGTTTCTTGTCCAAAGCATTAGAAAAACGATATTATCGGTCATTATCATTGTTTTAGAAATAGGTACGCAGAGGCAACGGACGGTTGCATACCTATTTGATTGAAGTGGCAGATCAAGAAATTTTAAAAAGGAGAGAGCGCTGACTGGCTATATAAAGGGCAATTTGGTAATTCTTTCTTACCTGATTTTCCGCCAAAATGGGGGGGGGGGGGGGGTCGACACCTGGGCACTTACAATTTTCAAGATAAAGTCCAAAAACTGTGAAAATGGTCAATCTTTACAATTAAGGGGAAATAACTATATAAGCTTTGACTCAATGGCGAGTTTTGTAGAACTTTTGATGCTAAAGAAGGATTCAGATTTTCTCGATCTCTTATACTTTTTGAATTGTAAGCTAAAAACTATGGTCTGACCCCCCTGTTTTATTTTTAGCAACAGCGACCATGTTGGTTGGTCGGCATGCACAAATTTCACAAACTTGGTATAGGACATCCTAAAAATCAAGTGTACAAAGTTTCAAAGCAATCCCTCCAGTGGTTTCAGAGTAGAAGATTTTTGAAGAAAAGTTAACGGACGGACGACAGACGGACGACAGCCCGACGCATAACGATGACAATAGGGTTAGGTGAGCTAAAAACGCCGATTTTGACTTTTAAATGACCATATCCCCCCAACAAGGTTTCATCTGACAACTTTGGTTCCAAGGAGACGTTTGAGGAGTTTAATGAGCCGAAGGTGGCTTTTCATCATCTGCGATAGTTTTCAAACAACTATCTCTGATCTACGCGAGGTTAGTTCAAATGAAGATATTTTGCAGTGGTCTCCGTGAAAACGAAAATAAAATGAAATATATTTGGTATGGGTAAAGACACAATTTTATAAAATGAAATACACAAATCAAAACACAAAAGGCTATAAGGAGCATAAATCGCCTAACTGGACCTCTTCTATAAGCTATATTACACCTTTCAAGGTAAAATACCAAAACGGGTGTAAAAACATTTAATTTGTTTATGCTGTATATCGATGTATCAAGGAGTAACCTCTCATCAGCAGCATTTGAATCAAAAGGGTCATATAACTTTTTTACCATATTGATTTTGAAAAATGCTTAATTAGCTTGGGTTATAAGAAAGGAACAACTTTTTCCTATGCAATAGTTTTAAAACATGCTATTTTGTATCTTAACAGGGCCGTAAAAGCCCATGATCCCTATTGGGATGGACGATGATGGGATGTTGGATAAGTGAATGCCTATATAAGGGTTCATCTAACAACTTTGACTAAATATAGAGCTTATTAAGCTGAAGGTTTAAGCAATTAATAGCATTTCTCCGTCTTCATAACTTGTCATATTTTATAGGGCAAAAACATGAAAGCACATTGTTTTTTACCCTTAATGTTCAATAATACATTTATTGAGCTGAAGGTTTAAGCAATTAATAGCATTTCTCCATCTGCATAACTTGTCATTTTATAGGGCAAAAACATGAAAGCACATTGTTTTTCCCTAGAAGGGATGATCTGACTACTAATGACTGACCTAATGTAATTGTAGCATTTAATTCTAAAGAGCTTAAAATTTTTTGGATTTTTACTTTCTGCTGTAATTTCTGAGTTGTCTTACAATCACTTCTAGACAAAAAAGATCGTAAAAAGGGTGCTTTCACTATTGCACCCAATGTCTTCAACTATAAACAAGTGTTGAAGGATTTTACATCAATGACCTGAAAGCAAAACCACCAGACTTTTCCTGTAAAAAACTCCCCATTCAATTATAATTCCTCTGACCATGTTATCACCGGTGACCCCAAAATCGTGGAAAATCACTTATTTCGCGATGTTTTAGCTAAAAGACCTTAATATCGTGAGCCAAAACGAATCAACTGGAGCCATAATTTTGAAACAATTATGGATTCATTCAGTTGAAGACTATACCAGAAAATGGGCCTAGAAAGATTAGGAGAAAGAGAGTGACGTTTTGTCAGAATGGATTAAAGCTGTGAGGTCATTGGTTTTGAACAGAATCAATTCTTTGAAAGGCCTAATGAGCACTTACACAACGTCCATTTTCAGCAACGCTGATGTTGCCAGAACACTGTCCACCTTACATGACAAATAATGTTGTTGTACCTGCAGACAAAAGCACCAAATAACACAATTTTTGAGTGCTAGAAAAACTATATTGACTGTTTCACAGCTGAATTAGGGGTTGGTTGTACCAGCAATAGCACCACATATACGGCTACAACACTGTCTGACAATCACAAATATGTCATTTCCTCCTTCGGCCTTTCTGTTGGTGCCAATTATGATGACATTCCATCCATGTATTGGATTCCAAAATTACATAAAAATTCATACAAACAGCTTTCACTGCAGGGTCATCCAAATGTACCGATAAACCTCTTCCAGCTCTGTTGACTTCAATACTTACTGTAATAAAATCCGGCCTTTAGAAATATTTCGATTGTTGTTATTATAGAAATGGTGGCAATCAATTGTTGATCCTAAAGAATTCGAAAGAAATGATGGAGACTATTGACTCTAATAAACTCTAAAAAGATGTGGAATATGTGTACGCGACACAACCAACATTAAAGAAACGGCAATTAAAAAAATCACAATGGAAAACAACCAGCATTATTCAACATGTCTACATCAGTTTAATCTTGTAAAAGCATCTAAATCTTTGATTTATTTACACTTACACTTGTATTCCACATGAAACTTATTTGCACAACCGATTTAACGCAGCTTTAAAAGAATGGAAAATGCAGGTACAAATGTCTGGTAGTTGATTTCAGTAAGACTTATTTTGTCATCAACATGATCAATGAGTCTAAGTAAAAGAACAAATTTACAGAAGACCGAATAATCGACATCCCCAACTTTCTCATTGACAACATATTTGCTCAGCTTGGTGGACTTTTTTTCAGCAAGCAATAGGGATTCCAATGGGCACTTATTTTGCACATTTGCTTGCTGATTTGTGTTTTCATTAATATGAGGCAGACTTCTTACAATCCCTTCTTAACAAAAAAGATCGTAGACAAGCTCTCTCTTTTAATCTCACTTTCCGTCATATTGATGATGTCCTTTCACTGAGCAATTCTCGATTGGGTGACTTTCTCCATCTTAAATATCCTAAGGAACTTGAGATAAAGGACACTACAGATTCTAGGAAGTCTGCTTCGTATAGACCTTCATCTTGAAACAGACTCTCAAGAAAGACTTTCAACAAAGCTCTATGACAAACGTGATGACTTCATCTTCCAATCCTCAACTAGCAACATTCTGTCCGCTCCAGCTTATTGAGTTTGTTTATCGCAATTGATTCGTTATTCCACAGCTTACCAAACTTACATCAATTTCCTTAGCAGAGCGTCACAAAAATTGCTCACACGTGGTTATTTTAATCCTCGGTTACTGTCTTCATTCAAGGAATTTAACGGAGGACACCATGCGCTTACAGATAAATATGGAAATTCGATCTCTGAGATGAGTAAAAATGCTGCTTTGTCATAGGTTTCTGTTTTGTTTTATCGGATTTAACACACTGAATTGACTTTTGGCAACAAGACTGGTGTGCTAAAGCAAGCAGAAATTGCTTACTCTTCCGGAGCACATGAGTTCATTATGGGCTAGGGTTTGCGTTGTTAATTGATATTCAGTGGCTTTTTTTCGTTACTGTGTTTTACTAGTCTGTTTCCGTTGCTGTTTGCTGGTTTAGGATTTTGACATTCGGATACCCCATTGGTACCTCTGCTTCTCTCATATATTATATATTCATAGAATGAGTTTAAATAAATTGGACTTGAGTAGAATTTAACTATATATTGACATCTTTATTGTTTACCGGTGCTACAACACTTTCCTTGATACACATACTGCTTGGCAGCGGGGGTTAGAGTATATGGTAATATGATTTTTTTTTATTTTCCAGTGCCAGTGTAAGCTGTTCTGACATCCGTTGCAATACATGTTGCTTCACAGCCAGTGGTAATGCCACACACACCAGCATTTGTAATGGCCAAGCATGTCTGCATGGCTGCGGTCGGGGCAGTAAATATATTAAGCTGGGCTTGAACTGATGCTAACTGGTTTTGGCATGCTGCTAGCTGGGCTAGTTCTGTATCGCATGTCGTCGTCGGGATCGTCGGACACGGAAGCTGTCGTTGAAGATTTGACATTTCGGTCTTACATGACGTCAACGCTGTTTGAAGTGACGACAGTCTTTGAGAAATAACTAGAAGACCTGCAGCTGTAAAGAAAAAAACGAAAAAAAAATTAAAGATGAAGAAATGCAAAATGAAAGTTGATCGTTATTCTTGCTAACAGAATACAATTTTTATGACGTCGTCAACGTCAAGAAAGAAACAAAGAGGCACCAATGGGGCATTGTAATGTCAATTGTCCAAAAGATCAAAGATCAACGAAAACCAGAAAAATACGAAGCACGAAGAAAAAAAAACCATAAAAAAACAAAATATGTTACAATCAAATTTACATTAGCAATCATAGATTCATAGAATCGAAGACGAGATACATTTTCTTATGCACTGTCCCTCGTACACTGTAGAGCGGGCAAATCTGTTCAGTGAAGTAGAGAAACTTTGCTCAAACTTTCAACACTTAGACGTAACTAACAAATTTATCTGGTTGTTATCTTGTGAAAATGAGAATATATGCAATATGTTAGCATCTTATACCAAAAAATGTTTTCAAATACGAGAGACTGTTAGTAGATTATGAATCGTCACGAGTCATGCTACATGTGTAATTATTGTTTGTTTTCTAATTTGTTTATTTTATTTCCATTATTATTGTCAGATTATTATTTTTCATGTACGAATTATGTATTTATATATGCTCTTTCGAGGGCCCATGATTTGGTGTAATAAATTATACTTATACTTATACTTATACTTAGATTCGGACGAGACGTCATGATTTATTGTTTTTGTTTCTATATAAGGTTTACAACGCAGAGAGCGGGTTTTGAAACACATGTTCCTGTGGCAGAGAGCGGGTTTTGGAAACACATGTCCCTGTGGCAGAGAGCCGGTATTGGACACGCATGTCCCTGTGGCAGAGAGCCGGTATTGAACACATATGTTCCTGTAGCAGCAAGAGGGATAACAGGAAGAGCTAAATTTTAGCAATAGAAACAAAGAATGACCTGTTCTTTACAAACTGGGGAAAACACTTCAAAGGGCAAGATACTATAAAGGCTAAAGTCCCCTTACATGCGCTAATTTGGCCTATTTTAAAACTTATTGATTGAAGTGAAACTGTTGAAATCAGTTCTTAGATGAGCAAGGTATAGTAAAATAAATGTATTTTTACTGAAAAAAATCCCACATTTATTACGTCACTATGAAGTCATGAAATACTGCAAAAATGGCACTTTTGTGAAAAAGATGTTGAAAATGTTAAAATCATGTAGATTTTGATTGGTAAGTTTAAGCGTGAGCAACACAGTGTACAACAAAGACATTGTTGTGGTTAGCTTCTGTAATAGATAAAGGTAATAACAAATTCACCGAACTTAGAGGTTCAATCTCAAACGTCCATGAGAAAAGACAAAACAAGGAAAACAAACCGGAGAAACTGAAGATCGCAACATTTTTATGGCGCGCCTACCCCCTTTTCCACCTTGATTTTGGGTTCGGAAGTAAGAAAAAACCACAACACGGTTGTGAGATATAAAAGGGAAATCAAGGTGATCATCCTAATACAACAACCAGCCAAACACTGATAAAAACATTCACTAACCATTTCGTCTAACATATTTTGATTTTTTCCACCAGTGGTTGATGACGAAGGAAGAATTTATTTAGAGATCGTTTGAGACGCATTTTGTTATAATCTTAGTCTAAAAGTCGGTCAAGGAGATAGTGGTGTCGGATCAAAACTTGAAAATACACGAAATCTGAATGTTAGATTACAGATCCTCTAGTAGGAATATTGCCTGACCGATTTTCTGTCTATATTAGATGACTACGCCAAATTGACAAAGATCTAACTACTGCATAAGGCAAGCTAAAGCTCTACCCAAAAATTCAAACCATAACCATGGATACAAGCCAACAACCTTCAATCAGACCAGTTGTCGCTTGTCACTGTCTAGTTTTGATAACCCTGAATCCTAAAATTAACATTGAAAATGCCCTTTTTTGACCCCTTTTTTTGGACATTAACATAAAGGACATGGTACGGTAAGAGCCATATTTGGCCCCCTATTTTAAGAAAAAATAAATCTTGCGAAAATTATTAAAATGCACTTTATATATGGAGTAAAATGGTTCAAATTTATGAGTATGCTTTCAATTTCCAATAATCTTTTCGGTTTTCAATTTAATAGAGACCTAAAACAGAGTAAAATCAACAAAATCTAGAAAAATGATGATTTTTAGAGCTTACATTGTTATTTTCAAAGGCCTCCGCCTACGTGACCCATAGATTTCTTAACTGATTTAGACTTTAATTGAAGTCAGTTACAAAATGTCTGGGTCAAGAAGGCGGAGGCATCCAAAAATTGAAAAAATGACGCAAAATTCGTCCATTTTCAGCCAATTTGACAGAAAACTTTCATATTTGTTTTGTTTTGACATCCTTTTTTTCACCAATGTCAGATGCTACGCTTAAAAAATTATTAGAACAAGTTTGTTCATTTACTTGAACTTCTGAATAGCAAAAGAAATCTTTTCCATGTCAATTTTGTAATTTTGAATTATAGAGGGGGCCAAATATGGGCCTTAGTGTACCTTGTCCTTTAGTTTTTAAAGACTCCGCTTTCACACCTTTGATACCTTTTACACAATCACGGAAAATGAATTCACTGTAAAAAAAATAAATATGAAATTAATTTCAAGTATGTGTCTCTGTTTCTAATGGGCTAAAGGTTTAATTTAGATTTTGTTTTTTAATTTGATATACCAATGACTTATCTAAATGCTGTTTTAGCTCTACCTGTTAGCAATCCAGTCATTCCTCCCATCATCGGCATCATGACGTCACTAAAAGACGCTGTACTAGAGTCGATCACATTCTGATTGGGACATACTGAACCATAATTAAAACCATGAATTGGTCCAATCACATTTAGGCATAATATAAAGGACAGGACGACAAACGATGGCCTAGAACAAAAAGGAGACAAATATTAACACAGTAAATGCAATACCGTTAAATGTTTTTTTCAGTGAATTTTGTCATAGTCGGGTCAGAGTCTATTTAAAAGAGCAGACTAAAAATATTCTGAAATTGATTTGTGATGAAAAAAAAACAAAGTTGTCCAGTGATTCCTGTCGTCTGTCGACTCGTATTTGTTTTGGTCACGTGAGCGATTGACTAAGAACTTGAATAAAAACAGTTTTATCAAAACTTTTATTGCAATTTTTAGCATGTAGAAAAAAGCTTAAAATATGTTTTATTTAAAGAAAAAATATTAAAACTAATCGGGCATCTTTAGAAATTAGATCAATTTTGACTGACAGTGACTTCACTACCGGTAAAAGGACCACACCCCTCGTTATTTTAGAATTGAGATAGAAAATTATGCAAATCAAATTCAGAAGATGAAAAACACTTCTGTTCTTCTTTAATGACGATAGAAAAATATTTATAAAAAAACAAAAAGAATTAAATTTTCAGCATTTGTCAATTGAAAATCAATTCATCTGGCTTTTAACTATGACTCGATCCCTTGGCGAAACTATATTTGACAAAATCCAGGGTAAAACCATTTCACGATAAGACGGCAAAGTTTTTAAGCTAAAAAATTAAACATTGTGCCCCTTATTGATCTGTCCAAAGTGCCCGAACAGATCTAAATTTGATAAATTCGATTGAGTACGCGGATATTTTTATCCTGCCTTTTTATTTTCGAAAAAATCACAGCCTGGGTTTTTTCTCTCTAGTGCGCACATTTTTTTTTATTTCTTAACTTACTATAAATTTTTCAGCCAAAAAAGCATTCTGTTTTTTTCAAAAAACTGTCCTGCCTTTTTATTTCCTGATTTTTGGCATCTAGCCTTTTTAGTCTAAAATTTCATCATAGCACCCGCCCCTTATCAAAACAATGGTTGCTCCTTAACTTAAAGGAAACGATTCTACGAGATTAAAGGCACGCACAGAGAGAGAGAGAGGATGCAGAGGGTGCGCTTGTAACAACCTTTTGGAGAAAACACAAAATATTCCTAAGGTTTTTTTTTCATCTTTTTTGTTGTTGTTGATCTCGTTCGTGTTGATTAATTGGGGCATACATGTATATGCAGTATATGCGTACCACAAGCAACAATATACTGGCCGTACGATGGAGCATTTATCTATCGAAAATCTAAAGAGGCAGAATAGACAATAGCAACACCAACGGATTACGACCAAATTAACAACAATGATAAAGTAAGCTTCAATCAGTCCTCGATGCCACGGTTAGCTTTTCTGGAAACAAGTGCCTGGGAAAGATACTTTAGCCTGAGAATATTATCAAATCATTATGTTTCCTTTGAAAGTATAAGAATATTCTCAGACTTAGAATTTTGTTTGTGGCACCGGGCCAGAAATTTATAAAACCCGCACATCATAATTATTATTAAATCCATCTTACCTTGGACAGAAGAATTTCGTTATATCCATCTCGTTACATGGCGTCTTGTAACATCTCAATTACTTACAGTCAAATCTGTAATACCAGAAACCTACATACTCATGAAAACAAGAAACGTTTATCCCTGTGGCGGACCCGGAAATTTTCAAACGGGAAGGTGCACCATTGAAAGAAATCTTCTTGATCTTGTTTCATTTAGTTCCTAATTAAATTTTCCTTTCGAACGGGAGGGCGCACGCCCAACAAGCCGGTTCTAAATCTTTACCATTCGAATAAAATGGTTGATATTGTACATCTTTTGCATCTATAATTGCACAGTTAAACTTGACACAAAATTGCCAATAAGGTATAGCAACGTTTAAAGAAATATAATCTTTATATAACTTATTAGTACCATAACGTGTACTTTTAATTCTTTCGTTATTTTTTTCTTTTCGTTTATCAAGTTGCCCGAATATGCCAATAAACTGAGAATTATCTATTACTAGTATACTGCACCCTGACATTTGGCTGTCAAATACATGTTAGTTGATAAATCTACCCAAATACGCTTTTAAGGAAGGTTGTTTAGGGGTCATATGAAACTCACAGGTAGTAAGCTGTAATATCGCAAGACGTTTTGTCAAGAGATTTTGTCAAAGTTGAATTTTGTTGACCCGAGACAAAGACAAAAACACAAAAACAAGACTAAGACACACAGGAGAGTAAACTAAATCGAATTAATTAAAATGGCATGGAGTCTATACATTGCTATAGAATACATTTGGTCAAGTATTGAAAGTGAAATTAATGGCATTAATATACGTTTTACTAGTTCACAGAAACATTTGGGTGATCATTATCCTTGTTTTTAAAGTCCGGTTATCATCTACGTGATCTTGGGTTGAAAAAAAAAGAAAGTGACACATACGTTTTCTCTTCCTTACGACAGACTTTCTCGGATAATTCGTGTTGTGGCCCTTAATATTAATTTGACATCGTGATATTTTAATTAATAGCAAAAAGTAAAACAGGAAAACGGCAAATACACGGCCACCAATCTTGAAAATTGTAATAAAAATTTGTTGCATCAGTAAAAATCGTTGCGATATTTCCGGGATATCCTTTTTGATAACAATTTACTTCGCTTCAGACAAGAAGTACAGGTTTTGTCTGGTAATAGATCATAGAAAATAAATAAAAACTAAAATTTCTTGAATGCTATTCGATGCCCCCGATCGTTTACTTGTACTATCAGCACTTTATTTGTATCTTCATGCAGTGCCACATATCTTCTGCATTCGTTTTATTCTTTCGGTCACTCTTATGTTCTTTAGGTGTATCAACATGTTGTCAGTTGCAATAGTGTTTATGAGTTGCAAGCAGTAAGACGTAGTTATATAGTAGCTTAATACATTTTGTATTTGTCTCACGGGGGCTTTGTCATTTATATCGACTTTTAAATAATGGAACCGCTACTCTATAAAACTCACAAGGGAGGAAAGCCGCCATCTTGGCAAGACTTCGCCTACTCGCTTCAAAATCGATTAAATTCAAGACCCTGTGATTCGTATTCCGACACGAGGTACAAAAGCGGGTGCAATTAAAAATGTCCAAAAAGCTTCTTTCATAAATGTCTTACACTAATTACAACTTAATTCTTTTTTAAACTTATAACTGACTTTAATAAGAGTGATTAAGTGACTCAAAGTCGTTCTCCTTTTTGGTAGAAATACTGTTAGTTTTTTTTATGAAAAAAATACTTTGCAAACACCGTGTTCTTTATAATGGTATGGGCATCAAAGTCCCATTTAAGATCTGATTCCATTTCGAATCACTGTGTTGAGTTGAGTTACTGATGATTATTGTTACACACATAAATAGATCTGTGTCGGTACGTCCATCTTCATTTTCGCAATAGATGTTTAAATTTCTTCTAGGGGATTTCAAACTAAGAGAGATCATGTTAAGCTGCATGTTAATTAATTACAATTTCTCTACTTAAGATTGTTACCATAAATTTTTGTCTTAGATATTCACTAGCGGTGTTTTAAAAGATAACTGAAAACTAGAACAAATATTAACATTTCCCTGGCTGGCAACTTTTAAAATACGTAATATTTGATAAATACATGTACATGTATATTTTATATGTAACACTATAATGTATGGAAGAAGCAAAAATGCACCAATAGGCCTTTGATTGTCAAAAGTCTGAAAGGGCAACGACAAAACCAGTAATTACGGGTGAGAACAGCACGAAGAAACACAAAACATAAAAATACAAAAACAACTTCAGTGAACAGAAATCAACAACTCGAACTCAAGTTGTAACGAACGTGAGCTCAGGTGCTTCAGAAAAGTAAGCAGTTCCTGCTAAAAGACTGTCCTAGTAGTTTATTTTTTTTGCAAATTGGATTTAATTTCTCTTTTGAAAAATGAAATCTAACATGGTCATAAAGGAATATGGAGTATATATATGCACGACACAAACTCACATCAAAATATTGAAGAAAAACAAAGCAAATGAATAGCAATTCTATTGCTGTTCTTCATTGAAATTAAGGTTCGCACTTTTAACTACTCATAAACCCATAACTTAATTATATAACTCATCACATTTTTATGAAACCTTTCTAAATCATTAAATTATGAAATATAAGCATTATCGGTTGCAGTAAACATATTACAACAATATAAGTCTAAAAGTTTTAATTTCGATGAGTTTTTTTGTTTAATGGTGAAAACAATAGAACAAATCGATTTCAGAGAGAATATTCAGACCTAGGTTTAAAATAATGACCTTTTTTGGAGAAAATGGTCATATTGATCGAACAGCATTCTCATATTTTCCCATTAAAGAAATGCGTGCTCAATGTATACTTAACAAAACGGGTGATTACGTTTTGAAGCAAAAAAAAAATCGTATCGCACCTCATAACTGGAATAAATACAACCCGTCAGATTTTAACTATGGACTTTCGATTGGAGCGTAAAGTGAAGTGTGCAAACAAAACAATGAAAATTTACGTCGTCATGAACAAAGCCAATCGTTAACAAAAACCACAAATCGTTACATTTGATGACATAAAAATACATTGATTGAATGAATTGGTCGTGCAAACATTAAATTGATGAATAGTCTTTTCTTACTGTGACGATTTGCGGTTTTTGTTACCGATTGGCTTGTTTATGACGAGGTAAATTTTCATTATTGAAACGTCAAGCGAAAGTCCATAGTTAAATCGGACGGGTGTATCGGAGAAACTATGAAAAAATTCGTAACAGGGACTACCTGTGAAAAAAAGAAAGCAACTAAACAAATCTTGTACAAAACCATATACCAAATCTTATATATAGGCGCTGTTAGATCTGGTACCTTAATTTTGATTAGAAGTAAAGATTGTAAGGTAAATTATTAGCCATTGTTTTCAAGGTGTAAACCTTAAACCTTAAACAATAATTATTTTCCTTTGTTTTGGTACGGAGAGAATCGGTCATCTTTTGTTTAAATGTCTGGTTCAGGTTGTTCAGGCAAAACTATTTTACTATAATAGAAATACTAAGATGTGGAATAAGTGTACGTGACACGTAACTCACATAAGAAGCAATTTTCCTCAGGTTGTACGGTGGTCAAAAGTGTAAATGATCATGTATATTTGATGTTCATCGAGCATCGTTAATTCCAAAATTTTTTTAAAATAAAAAATAACAAGTAATACGATGCTGCATAAAAATTTGGAGCTTGTTATTTAATACAAACTAGTCGGAACCCTCCCCTTTAAAAAAAATGAATGTGTCCATGGGAAACAGATGTCCCGCTGGCCCCAAACAGAAAGTAGAAGTCTGACAGGTCTGAAAATCGCTTAGGACGTACAGTTTGTCATACTGAACTATCCTACCAAATTTTAAATCATTTTCATGTACGGTTTCTGAGAAAAGCTTGACGGAAATTCGAACAGACAGACGTACCAGTAAAACTATATGCCCCATCCCCCCAACATGTCGCGAGACATAAAAAGTCATGACCAGCCTGTGTGAAACTACAATAGTCTACATTTCCATTGTGGTTTTTCTAAATTGCCGTTTAATTGTGGGCTGTGTCGCGTACACTTATTCCACATCTCTTTATTTTCTATGTAATACCTCTCGACTATTTTTGCCTAAGCTGAAAATATATTTTTTTTACATTAGGCGAAAAAGACCAATTTGAAAGTAGAGTTCCGATTGTGTGAAATTATACAGAAGAATATACGGAATGGCAGACAGAAGCAGGTATAGATCATTGTTCGATCGTACAAATGACTCAAATTCTTTGATTAGGACTTATAATATTTACAGTTGTTTCCATAACTGCAAGATGATCTAGGATTCAACATTAAAAGGACCTTTTTGTTTTACTTATAGACATGGATATATTGAATGTACATGCATATAGAAACCTCTCAGTAATAAGTAATGATTTATATTTTCTAATTCTGTCTCGCCTTTCCTCGGGGTACATATTTCTGTCTACCTGGTATTGACCTCCGTGTACTTTTGTACTTTTAACTTTAAAAGATCGTCTTCAAATCATCAATCATGATAACATCGACAACTTAAAAAATATATGTTCTAACTTCAGGGATGCTTTGGATTTGTAACAGAAAATTTAGGAGAATCGTAAAAAACTACAGAATCGCGGTGTTTTAAGGAAGTTGTATGTCACCTGCATATTAAGATATTTGTTATGAGTTAAGTACTTCTTTTTCTAAGGATCAGGCAGATACCATTATTAGGGTGGCACATCGATAATAAATACACAAAAAAATTTCAACAGAATTAGGTAAAGCAACCCCAGTAAACTTTGTTTTGACCACTAGATTTTTCAGTCTATCTTGGGTTTAGGAGATATTAACAGTCAAAATTTAGTTACATTGTGTAGTGAAAAGTACGGGAAAATTTCCCGCCATATTTTTTCCTTTATAACCAGTCAAAAAATATCTAAGCACCAAATACATATTAAGATGTAAAAACTGCATTGGGTTTGTTTTTATGGTAAAATGAATGCATCTATACCCCAAAATCTGAAATTGGAAATTATCGATGTGCCACCCCCTGCCTGATCCTTATGTGGAATAGTACTTAACAACTAAAAATTGCTAACAGAAAATCAACAGGCTGTGGCATAAATTCAGTCTGAAAACTGGTCGATTTTTTTTATTTAATTAGTTAGTTAGTTAGTTATTGCTTTACTCCCAAGCAGCACGATTTCGGCTATATCCGGGAGATGAACATGAAAGTGGTGATACAATGAACATTTAAAAGGAGCACATTTTGGTATTCGGAATTAAGAAAATGAGTTACTTTACACCATATAGTAATATCAGATGAAACCTCAACTTAGTAAAGTGAACTTCAATTTCCATTGTAGATTTTTTTTAATTGTCGTTTATATTATAGGTTGTGTCGGGTGCACTTATTCCAAATCTCATTATTTTCTATTCATGACAAGTGAACTTCATTCATATTCCAAAATATTGCACGACTGTACATTCAATGTTTAATTTTTTGAGAATTTCGACGGAAATTTGAGTGAAGCTGCAAGACGAGGGACACAACTTATAGGGGCAAAGTGATCATATTATAGCGTTTGTGCTTTCTACCAGTGCAGTCGACATAAATCGTTGTATAAATAAAATGGGTTTACACATGATATGACGTCTAGTAAAAATGACCAGCTAACTTCTGTAGTTATGAGGTCTTATGAGAATCACTTTGTTTTACTTGTTTTACAGGAAAGCTATAGTCCTGTTATTTAGAGTTTAAATCAAAGTACCGTTGGTACTGACAACTCGGAAGTCAGAATGTTTTCTTTTATAATGGAACTTTTTTTTATATCTAATGGATGAAGAATGTTTGTCACCATATAACATGGTTTAACCCACCATTTTTTCTTTAAATGACTCAACTAGGCAGCGTACCATATTTCATATCTTGAAAATATTTTAAGGATTTCTTGTAGCAGGTCTTTGAGTTGCATAAATTTGTTTATTTCTGCTGGGTATTCTGTTGCTAATAAATGCGACACATTTTAGTTTCTATTGAATGCTGATTTCAAGGATGGAGATTTCGTTAATCTGGCGTTTGATAAAACAGTTCCTGTTTTGTGGGGCTTTGTCTTATGTTGCACATTTAATCTATATCTTTTTTTATACTTAATTTTGGAAAGCATTTCCTGTTTTGTGTATTTGGACAAGGCTGTATATTTATGATATAACCCTTGTGTGCAGTTCATATTATGGTATTGGAGTAAAAAATTAGCTTTATAATTATGTACTCTGGTAAATCAATGATTTGTTGCAACAGATACAACTATAAGTGTTATACTTCTTCAATTCCAAGTTCTATGGAATTCTGTTTTGTTGTTCTTGGTATTTTGGTAAATTTAATTTTGTCCCAAATTTGTGGCTAATGAATACATGGTAATTTATGCACGATTTCATATGATGAACTTCTTGCATACCAAGTTTCGTTTGTTCAAGGGTTGTGTTGACTAACTTGACTAACAGATGGGGACAGTCTTATCACCATTTGTACATGTATATCATGGATTTCAGTTTAATGGGTGATTATTCACACTATAATTTGCAGATGGAATCCTGGTAGAAAGCACAACATATGATGTACTTTTTAGAAATATCCGTTTACTTGTTCATGAACTATTATCAGGGTTTTCAACATAAATATTGGGTCAACAGTCCGACAAAACTTTGCTTTTCTAGATTTTTTGATAACATGCATATCTATATATGGTGTAGTTCTTGCAAACCATGTTTTGTTTGTGTTCAGTAGTATAAGTGGAGTTTCATTTATAGCTTTAAATTATATGTTTAATTTTCAATATTGTCTAAACCCCTAGATTCTTCTTACCCCAGACATTGTTAGATAAATTAAGTAATAATTTTCTTCCCCTGTTTGGTATTTTTGGTTTTATTGTTTTATGCTCATCATAATTATATTATGTTTGGCATTTTCAATTTTTTTGGTAGAGCGCCTCTGATGAGTCTTGGTGCGTCAGGCGGAGCAATATTTATTGTCTGGAACTTTGTCATTTTTATTATAACAAAGTGATGTGTAGGACTGATTGATGGACCAGAGACATAAAGCTCTGCAACTTTTTTGTGTGTGAAATAGATTGATATAACAAAACAAGTTATCTTTTATTATTACTTTTGTAGAATAACTAACATTTTTACAGACATAATATTCTTATAGCAGCAATTATGTTTGAAAATATGCATTTTCTATTGAACACATTCTTGGTATTTTGGACAATATTTTTAGACATTAATACCATTTCAATGGTAGCATGTTTATTATTGTTCAATAATTAGTTAAAGTAATCTTTATAACATTACATAGCAATCTTCATATCAATATTACATATTGATTCACTAAAATGCATCAAAAATGTCACCAACATGTTATATGTACAAAGAAAATGGGTACAATGATAAAAATAAACCTATTGGACTTATATGTAAATATTATTTAACCCAATGTTTTGTTTTTAATAAACAATTACTAGTGATTTTTTTAAATGATAGGGGGCATAACCTGCCTCTAAATAATCTTAATTGGTCAAATGTCATTTTATTGACAAGGTTACATTCATAATTGAAACTTATAACATATATTGAAATACATGTAGACAATCTTTAACATGTCAAATAGTATAATCATTGCTTATGATATTTGTCAGTCAATCTATTTACATTGGATAACTTGTAATATATATCTATTGTAAACAGCTAAGGAATAAGATCCTTGTACTATGATGAATTGAAAGGATAATTTATTAAATACTTTGTTACAGTGAATTGAGTAAATATGAATGCCACAAAATCTCATTAAATACATGAAATAAAAAAAAACTTATGGAGCATTTACAGCTTTCAACTTTTGTTAGTCTTTTATCATTTTTTATAGACTTCATTTGGCAAATAAATTGGAACTATGTGATTTTATTCTTTCTTGCACTTGAGCTGTTACACATGGTATGTTGCATTGACACTTGCATGTGTTTTCTTTTTCTTTGTGTGTCTAGTCAACTATTATACTTGTATGTCCAATATGGGTCCAGACAAAGCTTTCTGCATTAATGTATTGTTCTGCTCTGTATTTGCCTTGATGTTTATGAAGATATGATGTTGTGTGGATCCATCATCAATAGAAAATATATAGAGTAACAAACAAAAAAAGTTCTTATATCACATTTATTTTTTAATATTTCATGATCACTTGATATTAAATTCACCACTGAACTCATTCTTTTACACAACATATTAATTCATGATTTTTACTCAATCTTTTTCACATCATCCTAGGATGTTTATATATTTTGTAGCTGCTCAAAACAAATTTTCATAATTTCTATAGACTTTTGGACTCCTTAGTTAGAAGAATAAAGCTCTCTGTAAAGGTAAACACTATTTTGATGCTAGATATATCCAGTTTCAGTGAGAATTATATATGCACAGTCAGCATTTATCCATATCTTGAAATTGCAGATGCTGATGACTTTTATCAACTTTTAGCTTTATATGGCTCTTTGTCTGAAAGAAAAAAAACATTTATACTTAACTTGCTAATACACACACATATTAAACATACAATGTAGGACACAATTCACATATAAATCCACATTTAAATTGATATTTTGCAAACAAATAATGTTATAAAAATAAACATCAGCTTACAATAATGTATTTTTTATCAACAATAATGATCAATAATAGTCTTGCAATTTCATATGTCCTAAAGTTGCAGCAATTCCACTATAATACTATCAATCAATCAATCAGTTTATTGGATAAAGCTCATGAATTAACAATGCAATGTAATCCCCAAAAGACATATATATATATATGTAAGACATACATGTAAGTATAAAATGTAAATAAGATGAAATAAAACATTTTTGTCCCTATATTTCAAGTTATAATATTGCAACATTTAAGGGCTGCAAATTTAGAATACAAGGAATACTGAAGTTTCTTTGCTTTTTTTGTAAGATCAAAGATATTTGATGATAGATTTCCATTGCTTTCAAGTTATGACAATTTCTAAACACAGTTTCCTATCAACCAGAAGGTTCATGCAATAAACATGAAACCCAGAAAATGTAAAATCAAAACAAATATAAGGTGGCATGTGACCAAATTGGCCATGCATGCTTTGAAGATATATCACATTAATCATTGTTAATATTTGTTTAATTGTTTTAAGTAATGAATACCTAACTATTTAGTAGGTCAGAAAATATTGTCAGATATTGCTTTAATTTCTTTAAGTCATATACACATGTACATTGTCATTAAAAATCTAAAAGGTCTTCAGGAGGGGGGGGGTAGCTTTCCATAAAATGGTGAACAGGGATGTGCCAAAGAGTAGGCCATGCCCATAAAAAAAACTTTTTTATAATTGGTCTGATTTCAAAATATTTTTTCATTGGATACCTTATGAAAATCCCTGCCCTTTTTTGCAATCTGATTAACAATATTTCTTACAGATTTTTTTTTAAATTAGGGGTCAAAGGGCAAAAAATGTTAATTGATATATGTGTATAAATAAGGTTTTTTTGTATGAGATGTTGATGTCAATATACATGTATATGTGTCAAAATGCATTTGAAAGTCCACCACAGGATGTAATGTCAAAAAGCTTTGTAAGTCCACCATGGGCTTCATGTGACCAAAGCAATAGACTATCCATATTGGGCCTCCAGCGTACAGGGTTCAACTTGTATCGGTCGTATCATGCTGCGCTAAGCGTAGCTTTTTATTCTATGAGGGCAAACATATCGAAATATTGTACATGATGACAGCTGTACAGAACCTTAGGACCTGTCCTGCAAAAATCTGTTCAATCCTGCAAGATTTGGTGTGTCTGACAGAATTACTGGCTGATCAGACCGTAATTTTGTATGAACTATCCTGGTATCTCTTTATATCATGGTACGTAGCTACGTAGAAACAGTGACGTCACAGTTGAATATTTGGTTTTGAAATGAAAGTAAATACCACGATAACACAGAACCCATGATATAATGAGAACGGAGTATATTAGTAAATTGCAGACAAAAAAATGCTTGGGTCAGACACAATTTTCAGATTCACCGGACCGAATGTCCGCTTTTAAAATTTTTCGATATGTCTGCACTTGTAAGTGAAGACAACAACCGAGCAGCAACATAACCTTGTGTAAGCAATTTTTGATTTAAAATAAATTAGATTCATATTAGACTCTAATATATTTTTACTAAACAGGTGGCAGTGTTTTACATGTTTTACATTCTACACTACAGTCAGTGACTTTTTTTACCTTCCCACTCATCCATGGTGGGCAGGAGTACACTGTCCACCAAGTTTTTACAAATTTTAATTTTCAAATTGTAAAAAATTGAATGAAGCTATCCACTTAAATTTTTTTGGCAGATTGTTTCAAAATATCTTTAGTCTATAAAAATATTACAAACAATGGACTAGTATTTCTAGTTAACTCTATATGTTTGTATCAATTTGATGCCCACCACTGTCCACCCTATGCCCACATCCACGGTGGACAAGTGGGCATGTAAAAAAAGTCACTGACTGTAGTGTATAATAAATACATGTACACAGAGTTCAGCATTGACCTGTAGTAACATATCTATTATTTGTTGTACATGTAGAGGAAAAGAACATAATTGATTGAAGAAAACAGGGATGTCCAAAACAAGCATTTTATTTAATCCCTGAAGAAAAGAACATAATTGATCATGTTGATAGATTACACATAAAATACAATAGACAACATGGTGATACAATCAATATACATGTACAATGTACAAGATGTTAATGTATGTAATCGTAAATTAAACAAAACTCTTTAAAATAACATAAATGCAAGACTTACTTGTCACGTCAACTTTTACTTCCGCAAGCCTTGATACATCACAGAACCATACGAGATCATTGGGTGCGAGTTTTTCAATAACAAAATCACTATTTCCCTCTGTCGAGACTCCTGGGCATGCATACAAACCGAGATCGTCAGGTTTGAATTCAGTTTCTATAGTTGTTATGTCGATATTTTTTGGTATCAGTCTCAGATAGATTGTTAAAATCAGGCTGCCGTCGCCATGTTTGCCGCTTACGACTTTACAAAGCAATCGCCTTTTCTCGTCTGGTCCTATATTTTATTTCTACGAGAGTTAGCGACGTGACAACGAGTTGTAACAGTTTGCCGCGCTTCTTCCATTTCATCTTTTCTCCGACAAGACTCGGAAGCCGAAGACTTCCGAGTAAAAATTAGAAATTTGATTATAGAGATCAATAAATGTACGTTTTATAGCAAAGTTAATAGAAGATAATGAGATGTGGAATAAGTGTACTCGACACAACCTATAATATCGACAATTTAAAAAATCCGAAATGGAAAACAGCCAGCAGCCTTCAATGTGACCAGTGGTCGCGACTGATTTTCAATTGGCCCTGGATTGAAATTAAACTACATATGATTAAAGCCTGCACCTAACTGTAACTCTGTGTCCTCCACATACTATAGATTTTACTGTAAATCTGAGAGACGTATTTAAAATAGTGACAAAATGTTCCACAGGCTATAAAAACGTAATGAAAAACACATGATATTCCGGTTGATGTTCATGCATATGAATATCCATCAGTCAGGAAATGATTTCATCAGTTAAATATCTTTTCCAACCCAAGATGGTTTTTGTTGAAAACATTGGAGCCATTGCCAATGGATAAGAGGTACTTCTATAAAAGGTTATCTGACAAACTTCAATCGTATGGAGACTTTTGTAGAGCTAATTGAGCTGATCCATTTAAGCAAGCAACAGCTTTTCTCTATCTGCAATAGTTTTCATTCTATAAGCCAATAAAAAGCTTCGTCGAGCGAAGCTTGATACGACCGCAACACGTTGAACCCTGTACCTTTTAGGCCCAATATGGATAGTCAATTACTCTGGACACATGCAGCGCATGGTGGACTGACAAAGGATGCCTTCTTTTGTGAACTTTCCACCCACATAGTACAAGGAATTTATTAATTTTCAACTATCTTAAAAGCAAATGGAAAAAAATAATTCTCAATTTTGTATCCACTTTTTGACAAGAACAAACTTGCAAATTTTTTTTTTTCACAATTGGATCACAAATTAAAAAGTTTCGATTAAGAACCCTTTTGGTCCCTCATTTTGAATAGGGGTAAAAGGGGGGAGACTCAAAAATGAATTCTCAATTTTGTGTCGACTATTTCACAAACTAACATGCAAATTTTTTTTTCAAAATCTGATCACAAATAAAAAAGTTTGGATTTTGGTTCCTTTTGGCCCCTAATAACGTAATAGGGGGAAAGGGTGGTCCCAAAAATTAATGCTCAATTTTATATCCGCTATTTGAAAAGAACAAACATGCAAAAAAAATTTCAAAGTCAGACAACAATTAAAAGTTTCGATTTTGGCTCCTTTCGGTCCCTAATTACATAACGGGGAAAAAGGGGGGCTCGAATATTCATCAGGTTCGTTCTTTTATTGTAAGAATCATTCTTGGCAAATTTCACAGCAATAGACCAACTAGGACCGAAGTTATGGTGGAAACAAATAAAATATTTGAATTTTTGTCCCTTTTTTGGCCCCTAATTTCGATACAAAAAAACGTGACCCCAAAAATCAATCCCATTCATCATTTTATGGTAAGGAACATTATTGCCAAATTACAAACCAATTAGATAACCATGATAACTAGAACTAAAGTTATCCTGGCAACAAACAATTAAAGTAGAATTTTTGGCCCCTTTTTGGGACCCTAATGTCTAAACAAACAATGGAGGGCAAATTTTGCGGTCATATAAAAACATGAAAAAAACCCGCCCTTTTTCACATTTTTAAGGGGTTGTAATACCTATAAGGGGTCATCTTACCACTTTGACCTTATGTAGAGCTAAATGAGCTGAACATTTAAGCAAGCAACAGCTTTTTCTCTATCTGCAGTAATTTTCATTGTATAGGCCAAAAACACTTTGTTTTGCCTTTAAGGGACTGTAACCTCTATAAGGGGTCATCTGACAACTTCGACCCTATGGGGACTTTTGTATAGCTTAATTAGCTAAACATTTATGCAAGCAACAGCTTTTCTCTATGAGCAAAACTTTTCATTCTACATGCCAAAACACTTTTTTTGCCTTTAAGGGGCTGTAACCCCTATAAGGGGTCATCTGACAGCTTTGACCTTATGGAGACTTTTGTAGAGTTTAATCAGCTGAACAATTAAGCAAGCCACAGCTTTTCTCTATCTGCAATAGTTTTCATTCTATAGGGCAAAAACATGATAAAAACGCTACTTTTGACTTTTAAAGGGCCATCACCCCTATCAAAGGTCATCTGACAACTTTGAGCCAATGGAGACTTTAGTAGAGCTTTTGATTCTGAAGAGCCTCAGATCCTTCGGATTTTTTCTATCTGTTATGGTTGCTGAGTTATTAGCCATTTTAAGTGATTTTACCTTACATTCTATTATTAGACTAAACAAGAGGCTCCCAGGAGCCTGAATCGCTCACCTGACATATGTGGCTGAAGTAAAGGTTATAAGGCAAAATCTATTTAACGTTGAAAGGGTCTTAAGATTAATAAGGGGGTCATCTGACAATATGGTGGATCTAAAGGTGCTGATCACTTTTGTTCTCAATCAAAATCTAAAACTCTGTCACCCTTTTTGAGTTATTTGCAAAAAAATGCAGTTTAACCTAATGTTCTATTTTTAGCCACAGCGGCCATGTTTTACGACCCATCAAAAATCCCCACATCAGTTCTATACACCTAATGCTAATAAACAACTATACCAAGTTTGGTTCCATTTGGACTTAAAGTGTCAGAGGAGTTAACGTTTTCAATGTAATGAGGAAATGCTGTTAAAATGCTCAATTTTGACGTTCTAAGGGCAATAACTCCTAAAAGGAAAGGTCCTACAACGTTGACCCTATTACATATCGAGGGGTTAGTGGAAAAAGGTGATATAACTATATGAAAATGTGAAACACATAGCACCTTTTTCCACTAACCCCTCGATATTTTGTAGATCTTGATGTGCTTAACAATATGCAATTTAAATTTCTCAAATATCTAGTATAGTTTTCAAGATATTGAGCTAAACAGGTGCAACATTTGCAAAAAATCCACAAAAAGGGCAATAACTCCTACATGGGTTGTTGGATTTTCTTCAAAATTTCAGAGCTGGTAGATCTTGAGGTGCTGATCACTTTTGTTCCCAATCAAAATTTTGAAATCTGTCACCGTTTTAGTTATTTGCAAAAAACTGCCATTTACCCCTATGTTCTATTTTTAGCCACAGCGGCAATGTTTTACGACCAATCAAAAATCCCCACATCAGTTCTATACACCTAATGCTAATAAACAACTATACCAAGTTTGGTTCCATTTGGACTTAAAGTGTCAGAGGAGTTAACGTTTTCAATGTAATGAGGAAATGCTGTTAAAATGCTCATTTTTTACGTTCTAAGGGCAATAACTCCTAAAAGGAAAGGTCCTACAACGTTGACCCTATTACATATTTTGTAGATCTTGATGTGCTTAACAATATGCAATTTAAATTTCTCAAATATCTAGTATAGTTTTCAAGATATTGAGCTAAACAGGTGCAAAATTTGCAAAAAATCCACAAAAAGGGCAATAACTCCTACATGGACTGTTGGATTTTCTTCAAAATTTCAGAGCTGGTAGATCTTGAGGTGCTGATCACTTTTGTTCCCAATCAAAATTTTGAAATCTGTCACCGTTTTAGAGTTATTTGCAAAAAACTGCCATTTACCCCTATGTTCTATTTTTAGCCACAGCGGCAATGTTTTACGACCAATCAAAAATCCCCACATCAGTTCTATACACCTAATGCTAATAAACAACTATACCAAGTTTGGTTCCATTTGGACTTAAAGTGTCAGAGGAGTTAACGTTTTCAATGTAATGAGGAAATGCTGTTAAAATGCTCATTTTTTACGTTCTAAGGGCAATAACTCCTAAAAGGAAAGGTCCTACAACGTTGACCCTATTACATATTTTGTAGATCTTGATGTGCTTAACAATATGCAATTTAAATTTCTCAAATATCTAGTATAGTTTTCAAGATATTGAGCTAAACAGGTGCAAAATTTGCAAAAAATCCACAAAAAGGGCAATAACTCCTACATGGACTGTTGGATTTTCTTCAAAATTTCAGAGCTGGTAGATCTTGAGGTGCTGATCACTTTTGTTCCCAATCAAAATTTTGAAATCTGTCACCGTTTTAGAGTTATTTGCAAAAAACTGCCATTTACCCCTATGTTCTATTTTTAGCCACAGCGGCCATGTTTTACGACCAATCAAAAATCCCCACATCAGTTCTATACACCTAATGCTAATAAACAACTATACCAAGTTTGGTTCCATTTGGACTTAAAGTGTCAGAGGAGTTAACGTTTTCAATGTAATGAGGAAATGCTGTTAAAATGCTCAATTTTGACGTTCTAAGGGCAATAACTCCTAAAAGGAAAGGTCCTACAACGTTGACCCTGTTACATATTTTGTAGATCTTGATGTGCTTAACAATATGCAATTTAAATTTCTCAAATATCTAGTATAGTTTTCAAGATATTGAGCTAAACAGGTGCAAAATTTGCAAAAAATCCACAAAAAGGGCAATAACTCCTACATGGGTCGTTGGATTTTCTTCAAAATTTCAGGGTAGGTAGATCTTGAGGTGCTGATCACTTATACCCTATGCCAGAATTTTGATATCTGTAGCCGTTTTTGAGTTATTTGCAAAAAACTGCATTTTACCCCTATGTTCTATTTTTAGCCACGGCGGCCATGTTTTACGACGAATCAAAAATCCCCACATCAGTTCTAAGCACCGAATGCTAATGAACAACCATACCAAGTTTGGTTTCAATTGGACTTATGGTGTCAGAGGAGTTAACGTTTTAAAAAGTTTACGGACGGACGACGGACGGACGACGGACGCCAAGTGATGACAATAGCTCACATGACCCTTCGGGTCAGGTGAGCTAAAAAACAGAGGCCATGTTTTTAAAATGAGGATCGTTTGTTGCCAACATGTCATATGCCATTCCTGCAAAGTTTCAGTTAAATTGGTTCAGTGGTTTCAGAGAAGAAGATTTTTGAGATTGTTAACGGATGACAGAGTTGATGGACGACAGACCACGACTGACCTTTGGCCAGGTGAGCTAAAACACATGAAAAATGTACTATGTCACCCTAAAAGGGGTCATGTGACAACTTCAATCCAATGGAAACTTAAAGAACAATTCTAAAGGGCCTAAAATACATAAGTTTTGACATTCAAATAGCCCATTGGTACCTCTTTGCTTCTTTCCCAATCTAAAATATTATTAAGAAGAAGATAAGATTTTCATATAAGACAAAAGTCTTTTACTATCAAGACTACATTTTTAGCATCTAACAAACAATTTATACATAAAGCATATCTATATATATATGTACAATTATGACAATCATTCCTTAAAACATAATGAATTTTGACCACAATGCTCACATTGGCACAGGGGCAAATCCAGAGGGGGCCCTCCTATTGGAGGAAAAATTTGGTTGGATCAATAAAAATCATTAAATTATGACCAAAGTGCCCCCCCTTTAGTCAGTCAGTGGGCCCTCCTTTTTTGAAATTTCTGGATCCACCCCTGAGGCACACTACACTAAACAGATGTAATTGATCTTATTGACAAAAATAAATTGATAGATGAAAATTATTAAAAATAACAGTCCACTGTCACTGACAAAGCAGAATTCATTATACATATATATTTTTTCCAACTTAAAAAATGAATATTTGCAGATTTACAAAGTATTTACAATCTCCTTTCTAATTTCTAACACTATCAACTTATATAAAATCTGTCATAGTAAAAAATGGCTGGATTTCGTTAAACAGGAAGTAGGTGAGCAACAGACCTGAAACAAATCAAACGTTAAGGGACCCCACCCCCATGCTGTATACCAAATATTAAGTTGCTGTGATTAGTAGTTGCTGAGAAAACTGTTACGAAAATTTCTTCCCCACTCCCAGGCCCGCCTGACATTCACCATTATAAAACCCAGATTTTTTCACTCTGTGAAATCCGGCCAAAAATGAATATTATGTTTAAAGCAAGTTTTTACAACTGTAGGTAGATAACATGTTGGTTTGATGTCACTTTTATGATCTTTAAGTCTCCGTTCAAACTGTTGCTGTTTTAAAACTTTTTCAGTGTTTTCTTTATCAATGCCATTCTCTGAAAATAGAAAGAAATGATTGATTAATCTCTCAAAGATGAGAAGTGGAGATGTTGATATATTTTTGTTCATTAAAAATATTCCAGAAAACCTGTAGTCCCATTTCCTTAAGAATATTAAAGTAGTAAAATATAGATGATAATGAGATGTGAAATAAATGAAAGTGACACAACCCACATTATATAAATGGCATTATAAAAATTCTGCAATAAAAAACAGCCAGGATTCAATGTGACTAGTGTTAAAAGAAGATATTTGAGCAAGTTTTGAAAAACAACAACATGTTCAATAGACATAATGCCCCATCTTGCAACATTTCAGACGGACCAACAGACAAATAGATATAAGGAGAGGAGGGACAGACTCCAACACTATATTCCGCCCCCATTTTCATAGATGGGGCATAAAAATATCTATTTAAACCCAAGAATCATAAGTGGTTACCATCCTAAACTGATTTTCTGTTAAACCTATCAATCTGAAATGGACAAACCTGTTTATATAAGTGGTTACCATCCTAAACTGATTTTCTGTTTAACTTATCAATCTGAGATGGACAAACCTGTTTATGAGTGGTTACCATCCTGAACTGATTTTCTGTTTAACTTATCAATCTGAGATGGACAAACCTGTTTATGAGTGGTTACCATCCTGAACTGATTTTCTGTTTAACTTATCAATCTGAGATGGACAAACCTGTTTATGAGTGGTTACCATCCTGAACTGATTTTCTGTTTAACTTATCAATCTGAGATGGACAAACCTGTTTATGAGTGGTTACCATCCTGAACTGATTTTCTGTTTAACTTATCAATCTGAGATGGACAAACCTGTTTATCAGTGGTTACCATCCTGAACTGATTTTCTGTTTAACTTATCAATCTGAGATGGACAAACCTGTTTATGAGTGGTTACCATCCTGAACTGATTTTCTGTTAAACTTATCAATCTGTGATGGACAAACCTGTTTATGAGTGGTTACCATCCTGAACTGATTTTCTGTTAAACTTATCAATCTGAGATGGACAAACCTGTTTATGAGTGGTTACCATCCTGAACTGATTTTCTGTTAAACTTATCAATCTGTGATGGACAAACCTGTTTATGAGTGGTTACCATCCTAAACTGATTTCTGTTAAACTTATCAATCTGAGATGGACAAACCTGTTTATAAGAGGTTACCATCCTTAACTGATTTTCTGTTAAACGTATCAATCTGAGATGGACAAACCTGTTTATAAGTGGTTACCATCCTTAACTGATTTTCTGTTAAACTTATCAATCTGTGATGGACAAACCTGTTTATGAGTGGTTACCATCCTTAACTGATTTCTGATAAACGTATCAATCTGAGATGGACAAACCTGTTTATAAGAGGTTACCATCCTTAACTGATTTTCTGTTAAACTTATCAATCTGTGATGGACAAACCTGTTTATGAGTGGTTACCATCCTAAACTGATTTCTGTTAAACGTTTCAATCTGAGATGGACAAACCTGTTTATATAAGTGGTTACCATCCTTAACTGATTTTCTGTTAAACTTATCAATCTGAGATGGACAAACCTGTTTATGAGTGGTTACCATCCTAAACTGATTTCTGTTAAACTTATCAATCTGAGATGTACAAACCTGTTTATGAGTGGTTACCATCCTAAACTGATTTCCTGTTTAACTTATCAACCTGAGATGGACAAACCTGTTTATCAGTGGTTACCATCCTAAACTGATTTCTGTTAAACGTATCAATCTGAGATGGACAAACCTGTTTATATAAGTGGTTACCATCCTTAACTGATTTTCTGTTAAACTTATCAATCTGAGATGGACAAACCTGTTTATCAGTGGTTACCATCCTAAACTGATTTTCTGTTAAACTTATCAATCTGAGATGGACAAAGTGGTTACCATCCTAAACTGATTTCCTGTTAAACTTATCAATCTGAGATGGACAAACCTGTTTATGAGTGGTTACCATCCTAAACCGATTTTCTGTTAAACTTATCAATCTGAGATGGACAAACCTGTTTATGAGTGGTAACCATCCTAAACTGATTTCCTGTTAAACTTATCAATCTGAGATGGACAAAGTGGTTACCATCCTAAACTGATTTCCTGTTAAACTTATCAATCTGAGATGGACAAACCTGTTTATCAGTGGTTACCATCCTAAACCGATTTTCTGTTAAACTTATCAATCTGAGATGGACAAACCTGTTTATGAGTGGTTACCATCCTTAACTGATTTCTGTAAAACTTTCTATCTGAGATGGACAAACATGTTTATAAACTTATCAATCTGTGATGGACAAACCTGTTTATAAGTGGTTACCATCCTAAACTGATTTTGTGTTAAACTTATCAATCTGAGATGGACAAATCTGTTTATGAGTGGTTACCATCCTAAACTGATTTTCTGTTAAACTTATCAATCTGTGATGGACAAACCTGTTTATGAGTGGTAACCATCCTTAACTGATTTTCTGTTAAACTTATCAATCTGTGATGGACAAACCTGTTTATATAAGTGGTTACCATCCTAAACTGATTTTCTGTAAAACTTATTAATCTGTGATGGACAAACCTGTTTATGAGTGGTTACCATCCTAAACTGATTTTCTGTTAAACTTATCAATCTGAGATGGACAAACCTGTTTATGAAAGGTTACCATCCTAAACTGATTTTCTGTTAAACTTATCAATCTGAGATGGACAAACCTGTTTATGAGCTTCAGTGGGTGCTGCCTTCTTATAAGGTCTTAGTTCTTCAGAACCAAATCCAGGGATGTAAATATTCCAGTTCCTTTCTGTAAATAGAATACAAGCATAAGTATTTATACTGCCATTAAAGATACATGTTTAAGGCAAAATATCTTTATAAAGGGGCATGGTATATAAATGTTTACGGATAGAAAAGAAGGAGTAATATAAATTACAACAAAGTTCCAGACAAATAAATTTTGCTACGCCTGATGCGTGTTTGGTCTATTCCAAGACTCATCAGTAAATCATGATCTTAGGTTCTTCAGAATCAAAAGCTCTACAAAAGTCTCCATTGGGTCAAGTTGTCAGATGACCCCTAATAGGGGTTATGGTCCTTTTAAGGTTAAAAATAACATTTTTTCATGTTTTTGCCCTTGAGAATGAAAACTAATTGGAGTTATGGCCCTTTTAAGGTAAAAGATAGTGTTTTTTCATGTTTTTGCCCTATAGAATGAAAAATATTGCAGATAGAGAAAAGCTGTTGCCTGCTAAAATGTTCAGCTCATTAAGCTCTACAAAAGTCTCCATTGGGTTGAAGTTGTCAGATGACCCCAAATAGGGGTTATGGCCCTTTAAGGTCAACAAGACCAATCGATGTCTGGCCCTGCGTCGCATGGCAAAACGTTGAATCATGTACGTTCTAGGCCCAATATGGACAGTCAATAATTTTTGACACTTGCATCCTATGGTGGACTTACAAAGCATATTTGTCACATGCAACCCAATATTAAAATTATATTAAAAAAAAATAAAGTTTCTATTTTATCCCTCAACTTGTAAAAAAAAAATTCTAAATTGCACCGGAAATAAAAAAAATCTCATTTTTGCCCCTTAAGAACCCCTCATTCCTAAACCAAAAGAGAAGGGACACCCAAAATCAGCCCCACCCTTCCTTTTATCGTAGTAACTTTAATGTAAAGTTTCATAGCTTTTGGTCAACCAAAACAAAAGTTATTGTCAAAAAAAATTTAAAAGTTGCTTTTTTGGCCCCTTTAGGGCCCTTTATTTCTAAACCAAAAAAAATAGGAGACACCAAAAATCAGCCCCACCCCTCCTTTTATGGTAAGTGACATTACTGTAAAGTTTCATAGCATTTGGTCAACCAGAACAAAAGTTATTGTGGAAACAAATAACAAAGTACCTTTTTTGGCCCCTTTCGGGCCCCTAATTTCTGAACGAAAAAAGCGGTGACACCCAAAATCAGCCATGCTTTTCCTTTTCTGGTAAGTAACATTACTGTAAAGTTTCATAGCATTTGGTCAACCAGAACAAAAGTTATTGTGGAAACAAATAAAAAAAGTTGCTTTTTTGGTCCCTTTAGGGCCCCTTATTTCTAAACGAAAAAAGCGGGGACACCCAAAATCAGCCCCACTCTTTCTTTTATAGTAGGTAACATTACTGTAAAGTTTCATAGCATTTGGCCAACCAGAACAAAAGTTATTGTGGAAACAAATAAAAAAATCGCTTTTTTGGCCCCTTTTGGGCCCCTTATTTCTAAACGAAATTATTAAATGACCCCAAAAGGGGGGGTGCACATCTTCAATATATCTGTAATCACTGTGTAAAATTTCAGAAAGATCCAGCAATTGGTTTTTGAGATTCAGATTACACAAGACAGGCACCCCATAACGGGACGGATGGACGGACGGAGTGACCCGACTACTAGACCTGCTTTCGCCTTCGGCGACGCAGGTAAAAATAGCGTTTTTTTTCATGCTTTTGCCCTATAGAATGAAAACTATTGCAGATAGAGAAAAGCTGTTGCCTGATAAAATGTTCAGCTTATTAAGCTTTACAAAAGTCTCCATTGGGTCCAAATTGTCTGATGACCCCTAATAGGGGTTATGGCCCTATTGAGGTAAAAAAAAAGTTTTTTCATGTTTTTGCCCTAATGAATAATAAAAAGCTTCGCCGAGCGCAGCATGATACGACCGCAACATGTTGAACCCTGTACGTTTTAGGCCTAATATGGATAGTCTAATGCTCTGGTCACATGCAGCCCATGGTGGA
The DNA here is from genome assembly GCA_963971305.1 of Arcuatula senhousia. Taxonomy (NCBI): domain Eukaryota; kingdom Metazoa; phylum Mollusca; class Bivalvia; order Mytilida; family Mytilidae; genus Arcuatula; species Arcuatula senhousia. The sequence continues at coordinate 1,984,801 of OZ020315.1, forward strand.
CTGACAAACGTTTTTGTCACATGCTTCTCTGATGGACTTTCAACCCAGGGGGTAAAAATATAAATTTTGAATGTTGTATTCTACTCTTTAAAAGAATAATGTTTGGGGAAAAAATTAGAAATCAAACCAGAATTTTTTTTAAATTATGATTACAGCCCCAAAAATTTTATTCTTAAATTTAGAATTGCTACCTGTAAAGAATAAATTTGCAAAAATTGTTTTTTGAAATCGGACCACAAATAAGAAAAGTTTCGATTTTGACCCCATTTGGCCCCTAATTACGTAATAGGGGGAAAAAGGGGGGGTCGCAAAAATTAATTCTTAATTTTGTATCCGCCATTTGACAAGAACCAACATGCAAAAAAAAAATTTCAAAATCGGACCAGAAATAAAAAAGTTACAATTTTGGCCCCTTTTGGTCCCTAATAACGTAACAGTAAAAAAAGGGGACACAAAAATATATCTGCTACTTGACACGAATAAACTTGCAAAAAAAATTGTCAAAATCGGACAAGAATTAAAAAAGTTTCGATTTTGGCCCATTTTGGCCCCTTATTACATAAAAGGTGAAATACGGATGGGGGTCACCAAAATAAATTCTCAAATTTGGATTCGCTACTTGACAAAAATAAACTTGCAAAATAAATGTTCAAAAACAAACCAGAAATAAAAAAGTTTTGATTACGGCCCCTTTTGGCCCCTAATTACAAAACAAGTGAAACAAAAGGCTCCCAGGAGCCGGAATCGCTCACCTGAACTACACAGATACATATATTTTGTAGATATTTTTGTGCTTAACAATATGCAATTTAAATTTCTGAAATAATTTGGTTAGTTTTCAAGTTATTGGGCTTAATTAGTGCAAAATTTAGAAAAAAATTGAAACTAGAGGCTCCCAGGAGCCTGAATCGCTCACCTTGTATTCGATGATACTTATATGCTGGATATAACAAAGGACTGCTACTCTGTGGAATTATCAATTTTAATGTTCTAAGGGAAACAACTTCTATCAAGAAAGGTCTTACAACTTTGACCCCATTACATAATTTTTAGATCTTTATGTGCTTAACCATATGCAATTTAAATTTTTCAAATATCTTGTATTGTTTTCAAGATATAAGTCTTAAAAGAGCAAAATTTGAAAAAAAAAGAAAATGGGCAATAACTCCTACAACTATTGTCAGATCTTCTTCAAAACTTCAGGGCAGGTAGATCTTTATGTGCTGATCATTATTACTCAAATAGAATTTTAATATCTGTTACCATTTTTGAGTAGTTTGCAAAAAACTGCAATTTACCCTTATGTTCTATTTTTAGCCATGGCAGCCATGTTTTTTGTCGAATCGAAATTTCGAACGATAATTTTGTAGACCACATACTACTAATCAACCCTACTAAGTTTCATTTCATTTGACTAAGCAGTTTCAGAGAAGAAGATTTTTGAAATGTTGAACAAAAAACTGTGAAAATGGTCAATTTTTACAATCCAAGGGATATACATGTAACTCCTAAACGAACGATCCTACAACTTTGACTCTGTTACAACTTTTGTAGATCTTGATGTGCTTATTCATATGAAATCTAATTTTTTGAAATATCTTGTATAGTTTTCAAGATATAGGGCTAAATAAGTAATTTTTTTGAAAAAAATCCAGAAAAAGGGCAATAACTCCTACATCGGTTGTTGGATCTTCTTGAAAATTTCTGAGCAGGTAGATCTTGAGGTGCTGATCACTTTTACCCTTGCCAGAATTTTGATATCTGTTACGGTTTTTGAGTTATTTGCAAAAAACTGCAATTTACCCCTATGTTCTATTTTTAGCCATGGCGGCCATGTTTTTTGTCGAATCAAAATTTCGAACGATAAATTTGTAGAGGATATACTACAGAACAACCCTACTAAGTTTCAATACATTTGGCCAAGCGGTTTCAGAGAAGAAGATTTTTGAAAAGTTGAACGACGGACGACAGACGACGGACGACGGACGCCAAGTGATTGCAAAAGCTCACATTGCCTTCGGCAAGGTGAGCTAAAAAGGGCAATAACTCCCACATCAGCAGTCAGATCTTTTCCTAAATTTCAGGACAGGTACTTAATATGCTGATAACTTTCGATTTTTGCACAATTTTGATATCTGAAACCATTTTTGAGTTATTAGCAAAAATAATGAAATTTACGCCCTTTGTTCTATTTTTAGCCACGACAGCCATGTTTTTTAACAAATCAAAAATATGAACGATAAAGTTGTAGCATATAAGCTATTAAACAAGTGTGCCAAGTTAAGATGCAGTTGGTCTTACGGTGTCAGACAATTAAATCTTTGAAATTCAGGGGAAAAATAATGAAAAATGGTAAATTTTGTTGTTTTAAGGACAATAACTCCTAATAGAAATTGTCCTACAGCTTTGACCTAAATATATGAAATGTAGATCTTGATGTGCTTGATCATATGCAACTTAAATTTTTGAAATATCTTGAATAGTTTTTAAGATATATGGCTAAATAAGTGAAAAATTTTGAAAAAAATCCAGAAAAAGGGCAATAACTCCTACATCAATTGTTGAATCTTCTTGAAACTTTCAGAGCAGGTAGATCTTCAGATGCTGATCACTTTTGTCTCCAATCAGAATTTTGATATCTGTAACCATTTTTGAGTTATTAGCAAAAAACTGCAAATTACCCCTATGTTCTATTTTTAGCCATGGCAGCCATATTTTTTGACGAATCAAAAATCTGAACAATAGAATTGTAGCATTTATGCCATTAAACAACTGTGCCAAGTTTGGTTGAAGTTGGATGTATGGTGTCAGACAAGTTAATCTTTGAAATTCAGGGAAAAAGTAATGAAATATGGTAAATTTTGACACTTTAAGGGCCATAACTCCTAAAAGAAATGGTTCCACAGCTTTGACCTAATTACATAAAATGTAGATCTTAATGTGCTTAATCATATGCAATTTGAATTTTTAAAATATCTTGTATAGTTTTTAAGATATAGGGCTAAATAAGAGCAAAATTTTGAAAAAATCCAGAAAAAGGGCAATAACTCCTGCACCTGTTGTTGGATCTTCTTGAAAATTTCAGGGCAGGTAGATCTTGAGGTGCTGATCACTTTTACCCTATGCCAGAATTTTGATATCTGTCACCGTTTTTGAGTTATTTGCAAAAAACTGTATTTGACCCCCCTGTTCTATTTTTAGTAAAAAAAAATCCGAACGCAAACTTTTTGCACAATACCCTAAGGAACAACCATATCAAGTTTGGCTGCATTTGGCCAAGCAGTTTCAGAGAAGAAGATGTTTGAAAAAAGCTAACGGACGACGGACGACGGACGACAGACGACGGACGACGGACGACAGACGATGGACGGACGACAGACGATGGACGGACGACGGACGCAAAGTGATGGCAATAGCTCACATGACCCTTTGGGTCAGGTGAGCTAAAAAGGGATGGTCGCAAAAATTAATTCTCAAATTTGGATTCGCTACCTGACAAAAATAAACTTGCAAAAAAAAATTTCAAAATCGGACCACAAATAAAAAAGTTTCGATTTTGGCCCCTAATTACGTAATAGGGGGGAAAAATGGGGGGTCGCAAAAATTAATTCTTAATTTTGTATCCACTATTTGACAAGAACAAACATGCAAAAAAATTATCAAAATCGGACCACAAATAACAAAGTTTTTATTTTGGCCCCTTTTGGCCCCTAATTACACAGAGAAAAAGGGGGCAAAAAAATTCAGGTTCATTCTTTTATTGTAAGAAACATTCTTGACAAATTTCACATCAATAGGCCAACTAGGACCAAAGTTATGGTGGAAACAAGTAAAATATTTGAATTTTTTGCCCCTTTTGGGCCCCTAATTTCGAAACAAAAAAAGGGGGGACCCCCAAAATCAATCCCATTCATCCTTGTATGGTAAAGAACATCACTGTCAAATTTCATAGCAATCGGATAACTAGAACTAAAGTTATTGTGGAAACAAACAAAAAAGCAGTATTTTTGGCCCTTTTTTGGCCCCTAATTTCTAAACGAAAAATGGGGGGACCCCCAAAATCAATCCCATTCATCCTTTTATGGTAAGGAACATCATTGTCAAGTTTCATAGCAATTGGATAACTGAAACTAAAGTTATTGTGGAAACACTAAAAAGTTAACAGACACCGACAACGACGATGACAACGACGACGACGACAACGACAGCATCATACCATAATACGTCCGCAAATTTTTTGCGGTCGTATAAAAACTATTGCAGATAGAGAAAAGGTGTTGCTTGCTTAAATGTTTAGATCATTAAGCTCTACAAATGTCTCCATTGGGTCAAAGCTTTCAGAGGACCCTAATAGGGGTTATGGCCCTTTTAAGGTCAAAAATAGCAGTTTTTCATGTTTTTGCCCTTTTGAATGAAAACTATTGCAGATAGAGAAAAGGTGGGGCTTGCTTTAATGTTCAGCTCATTTAGCCTCAGGAAAGTCTGCGTTTTGTCTAAGTTGGGAATTGACCCATTAAAGAAGACACCATTATGCCTTAAGGACCAGGTGAGCGATTCAGGCTCCTTGGAGCCTCTAGTTTTTCTTTTAATATGTGAAAAAAGTTTTGCGGAAAAATATAGCACATGATGTCCTGTTATTATATGGGGATTAGGGAACCAGTATGCAACTACGTTTTCCATTGAAACTGTTAAAATAGGGTATCAAGAGCTAAGTTAAGTTAGTATCCCAAACAACATTTTGTTCTATTGAACCCATATCTTGAGTAAGAAATCATGTCATTTCTGAATAAATAATATCAACATCCAGTCAATTTAGTGATGGAACCTTTTCACCTTAAGGTACATGCAATTGAAATGCCTGTACCATGTTTAATTTCTGTGCTAAAGCATACTTACCTAAATGCATCTGTACATCTTTGACTTCTAATGTATTTGATTTTCTATGTTTGGCAATAAGACACGATGAAGTTACAACGCTGTCAATGAAATCATCAGCTATATGCATTAATACCTGAAATAAATTTAATATACTAAACAATTTTTTTTCAAAATTCAGAAAAAAAATGGAGGTATGTTCTAGTTTATAATAGTGCGTAATGTATTGACCAATTTCTACCTTACAATAATCAATAAAATATGAATGGGTTGACAAAAAATGAAGTTCTACTTACTTCTTCAACATCATCATCAAGCTGTTCCATGGGATCAACCTCTTTAACAAGTTCCTGAAGCCTCCTCTTATCTAACACTTTAGTCTCTTGCTGAGGCGTTTGTACGACCATTGACTGTCCTGAGGATGAGCTAGCAGGCCTGATAGCAATACCTGGCTGACCTGGCAGAGACATCACTGAGTTGGGTGCTGATGAGTTGACGGCCACAGGAATTGGGTTACTACCTGATACTAACTGCCCTGGTTGTAGATTCTATAAAAAGACAAATAACATGTACATTTATTTGTAACTTTATGATACATGTATATTCTTAGTTATCTGTTATCATATTGATCATGTTTTCTAGGTACGTAAAAAGGTTACTCTTGAATACCAAAAAGCTATTGGTAACAACAAACTAAAGGACTGGGATGATCAATCTCATATATATCCAAGAAGAAAATAAAAAAAACAAGGCAAAGACATACATGAGAAGATCTCAGGTCCTATATCTTGTTACAGGCATTTCAAAAGGAATGGTTTTATGGCTCCAATATTCCCTTTTCAAATGTGATCCTCCGGTACAAAATATAAACAGAGAATATTGTGATACTGTGGAATTTGCTTGGAATCATAAAATTCATGGTATATTTTATAAAAGCAAGCTGATGAACAATTTAACTTATGTTATTAAGTTTTTGTTTAGTTATGTTAGTAGTTTCACCTTCTGGCCTTCATTTATCACTATGGTTACTAACTTACTTGCCTAACTTAGGCATGGCTTCTATGACATGCCCTAGGCCAAAAAAAAATATATGTCTGTTTCCTGCTTCCCTACCTACCCTATTTTTCGAGCCCTACCCTAAAGTTTTTATTGGCATTTTGGAACAAGCACCGTTAAAGTTGGGATTGCTTCCCCATTGACTGATCATGAAATTGAATGTAAAATAATTTTGTAAAAAAAAATAATTTTCCTACCTACCTACATACATTGTATGTACCCTAATTTTCAAGAGAAGGAAGCAGGAAACTAACATATATATTTTGTTTTGGCCCTATTGTCACCATATCAGATATTGTATACAAGCTTAAGACTTCTGTTACAAAGGTTTACCTACATGACAATGGTGTGTTTGTTTTTTGGGTTAAACCTTCTTTAGGTGCATCAGAACAAAATGGGGTCTTCAGTTACAGAACAGAACAGAATTTTTATTTGGTCTAAAATCCAAATACAGGATTGTTACCAATACAATTACAATTATATACACATACAAACATACAAACTAGTGATTAAGACACATGCCTCATTATTATCTGTATAACAAAAGATATATATATATATATAATTTACCAGGTTTGATTAGTAAGTTTGTGTATTGATATTTAACGTATATATCTAATATATTATTGGAGGAGGTGGTGCAAAATAAATGAATGAATAAATACAATTATATGTTGGACTACTACTATGCACTGCAGTTATTAAGTAACTCAAATCTCCTTTTATACATTTGATTAACACCTATTACAATGACTTTTACAATATCATAATCTTTACAATTGAATAAAAAGTTAAATCTAGCATCTGAATCAAAATTAACAAAAGAGGGGCAAATATCACATATATCTGTGAAAAGTTTTTCTCTAATGTTATTTAATGAAGTACAAGTAATTAAAAAATGAGATTCATCTTCTACTCCTGACTTACATAATGGACATTCCCTATTTGCTAGTGGGGTTTTAGTGTGACGCCCAACTTCTATTGCAAGTTTACTATTGCTTAATTTAATTTTTGTAAATGTTTTAACTATATCTCTGTCTATATCCAATTTAAGATATGTATCTATTTCATAGTTTTCTTTTATTTTTCTAAAAGTTCTAAGTTTATGACCATTTACAGAATGACTGTCGTCAAAAATAGTGTTCTTCCAATATTTTAAATAATTTTCATTTAATTTGTTTGTAAAAGCTGAGAGTAATTTACCTTGTGAAAAGGTACCTTGATTATCCCAAACATGATCAAAATTAAGTTTATTTAGTAATATTTTGACTTTTGAGGCAAAGCTACCTTGACAATTAAAATTAGATTTGTAGGCATCATGTACTAGTAAATTTTCAGATTTAATAATATGTAACCAATATTCAGCAACTGATTTCAAGGCTAAAATAGATATTGGATACATTCCCAGTTCTGCAAGTACAGCCAAATTCAGTTATGAAGCAAACTGCTGACCCATACTATGGCATCTAGAGGAAAGAGGGATTAATTATGATTCAATAAATACTTACTCCAGTAAACTGAACAGTAGACTGTTGGACTGGAATGTTAGTTGTTCCGGGCACTGGGTTCATATTTAGGGCATGTTACAACATTTAAAGCAAAATAAAAATCTAAAATCTGTAAATAAAACAAAAGCACAACATCATTGTTCATGTATAAACTTAAATGTACAAGCAACTACAACATGTACAATAGAACTACATGTACATAAATATACAATATACATGTACATTAATTATTTAGATGCATGAACATGTACAATGAACCATGTTGCCTACATGTACATTTGTACATGTAAACAGTCAGGGGCATAACCAAAATCAGTTATAAAATTTATAACTTAAATTGGTTATATTTTAGGCATATTTTAAGTTTTTTTTAATTATCTCCCTTGTCAATTTTAGTGAAATAACTGAAATTGGTTATTTTTTTCATGTACATATATATTGAATTTTCTGTAAAGTTCCACATCTGATGATATAATAGAAGAATCAAAAGTCTGATATACAATGTAAACATCTGAAGAGAATGATAAAACAAAACATCTGAAAAGGTCACTATGTGGGCTTGGTTCATGGTTTAGGCAATTGCTTTATAATGAGAATTCAATGTCCCATGGGGCCTTACTTTGACTGCCTTGCGTAGTAACTTCCAAGTAGTACGTAACAGATATTATGTAAGGTTTTAAATTAAAGGGGAAATGTTGATTTATCAAAGAAAAATAAAAGTACACATGTATTGATAAGAAAAAATTCGCAAGTCCACAAAGCTGGTTCTAAAATGGCCTTTAATTAAAAAATAACTGAAAATGGTTATATCCAAAAATAGCACATAACTGAAAATGGTTATTTAAAAAATAACTGATTTTGGTGATGCCCTTGACTGTGTAAATGTATACATGTATACATGTACATTTCTGATACATGTACTTGTCATGTCTATCAATCATGCCAATCAAAGCTTTTGAAAATGGCAACAACAACAAAAAACAACACCAACATAAAAATGTTTTACTAAGAAAAGAGCAATTGGTTTGGAAATATTCAATTACACAAACATTGGAAATATCTAAAAGTTTTACACAGTTCCATTACTCGTAATGGAGCAAAGCGAATTTCTCTTTCCAACTCAAACAAAGCTTCAACATGTGTTCAAGATGGTTCGAAAATACCAATAACATTGAGTTAATAAAAATTTTGGTTGAAAGTCATAGGTAAATATCAATTTGTTAGAAAACCAACATTTTCAAAATTCTGATCCTGAACTTCATTATAAAGTTCAGGATCAAGATCCTTTAAAAATTTATATTTTCATGAAATCTTTTAAAGTGCTCTGAATGTCGGAAAATTTTAACTGAATTCGTCATTAAAATACTGTACAAAATTTGTACAATGCTGTAAGTGATATTTTAATACCAAATTTGACATCTAATAGATTGAATTGCACCTGGATTTATTTCGCTATCAGCTTTGCTCCGTTACGAGCAATGGGACCGCATTGTAGCTCCACTTAATCAAAGATGTCAAAGGAGCCACATTATTGTAGCAAGATTAAAGCTAATCTCGTTGAGATGTTAGCTCCGGTGAAATTGTTTGATTGGCCTAAAAATTCACCGGAGCTAACATCCCAACGAGATTAGAGAACAGCCTGTCCCTAGCTCGAGTTTACTAAAATTTTATCCGAAAAAAAATTAAACTCGAAGATAAAGTCAAACTTTCACTGGAACTCAATCTTGAAATATAAATCATTGATTGCATAAACCTACACCAAGGATAAAGAAACATTTTCCAATCTAATCTCCGATACAGTAAACCTTTCACGGTTTTTAGATATGTGCCAGTATTTCTGTCATGTCTGTGCAAATGGCACTTGTCAAAATTATTTTGAAAATAACAAACTTACCACTAATCGTATTGTTTTATTATCTAATTGAATTATTTCATCTTTTATTTGGTTCCATTTCTTTGTTGTGAAAAATTTGTATTCATTAAAATTCGGGGATTCATCAATAGGGGACTGAAACAAATCTAGAAACTTAATATTCTTGTCCCAATGCCCTGTCGGCCCAAAGAATTACATACATACTTTGCTATTTTTTAACAAAATCTTTGAATTGTAAAATTAAGGTATGTTTGAATTATGGTATTGTTTACTCTTTTCGTGCCAATATCATCAAATGCATGAACAGTTTCAGAATATTTTTAGCGAATAATTTTACATAGAAATAGGAAAATCATTCATCTACTCACTAAAAACGGGAATTTTAAATAAACACTTGTTTTGAAATGTCCCTGCCTGTCCCTGCTGTACAGTTTTGACTTGCGGTGGGTTTTCCAAAACGGACTCGAACTTTAAGTTTTCGATTAGAATAATTGTTCAGGATGATACAAACATCACCATAAACCATCGTTTCTTCGAAGACTTTCTGCTTAGCACAACTGTACCGGGATAGACTGGCTAAAATGAAAGTTTGATTGGCTATATAGTAAAAACATGTGGAATTTCATACAGGGCTGGTTTCTTTTTCCGCAAATTTCCTACCTACAATGCTGGTTTATGTAGTTAATTAAGATGAAAACATTTTAATGTAGAAAAAGAGTCTTGTCCCCTATCCGAATTTATCGGCGGCATAGACAGGAATAAAATTTAACTCTATAAATTGGCCTTTGTTCCCATTTCCCCCTATTAACCCTTTTTTGTTTTAAACTATGTTCTAAACTGACGGGACAAGCCTATTCGACAGCCGAATGGAAAATAGAAATGTATTATATTTTTATATATCATTCATATATTATGTATATGAATATACATGTACCCTTTTGACAGGATTAATTTCCCCTTTTCTTATAAATAATTATTTCTGTGGTAGAGTAAACACAAGTTACATATTTCCCAAATTTGACAACGTTTGGCTATTTCTTTAGAATTTGATAAATTTATCTGTTTGGTCATTGTTGTAATATTTTTTGGCTTCTGTTTTTGTTTTATCAAATCTAATATTCTACCGGTTAAAGTCACTTTTCCAAGTTTTCTACTCCTAGCGTGTCTGATGAAGGTTAATCCATAAATTATAAAGGCGCTTCACACGCAGTGAAAAATCAAAATCATTTCAATATGTGGATCGTGTCTTTCTGGCACATATTCCATATTCTTTCGTTTTTAATATTATTTCAGAGTTTGGCTCAGTTTAGTGCCGTGTGGAGGTCGTAAAAAGCTTCCCCGTGCTTCAGTGTATGCTCTTATATATTTTCGAGTAGGCAAGACACAGTTTCCATATTTCAAAAATTTGACAACGTTTGGCTATTAGAATTTGACATATTTGTCGCTTGGTCTTTGTTGTAAAAATTTTTGGCTTCTGTTTTTGTTTTATCAAATCTAATATTATACCAGTTTTCCAAGTTTTCTACTCCTAGCGTGTCTGATGAAGGTTAATCCAGAAAAGCGCTTCACAAGCAATGAAATTTTGCTTTTGCTTTTTTATCAAAATCATTTCAATATGTGGATTGTGTCTTTCTGGCACATATTCCATATTCTTTCGTTTTTAATATGTAGAAATGCCCAAGTATAGTAATTAGACAGGAATATTCATGTTTTTGAAAGAAATAGAATTTGTCATATGTACTTCATAAAGAAAAATGACCCTTTTTTAGAAAATTCCCAAATCCTGAAACTTTAATTGAAAAAAATGTTATAGAAACAAAGGCGGATTTAGGATCGGCGTGCCAGGTGCGAGCCCTAGGCTTCCCGGTTGACAGAAAAATAATTGTTAGAACCTGTATGAAACAATTTTGTTCCGTAATATGGTTTCAGTACGCGCAGTCGACCCCCTTTTTTTTAGAATTTCATTCCTTTGATGAAAAATCGACTGACAAGTCCTAGAATGGGGCCTTAAAACTTAACTAAGTTTCACTTAAGCCTGTGGTCTTAAACATAAGGCTGTGCATAATTAGGCTATGGTTGTTTTTTATTTTCAAAACTGTGACGTTTCTGATTCTGAAAAGCTTTAAGAGATTAAGGTTTTGTAACAAGAAAATTTAGTTTTTAAAAGATTTGATTCCCGGTATTGCTCGATGATTTAGGCTTTGTCTCCATTTGAGGTATACCACGGTCTTTTCGGAGCTTCTATCTTCAAGCAGTGGCAAAACCTGTTTTATTTTCTCCCAGATGTTGTCGACACCGCTCCTTCACTATTGTTCTCTGGTGCCAGTGAAAATAATATCTTCAAAATAATGTTCCCTTGATTTATTTAGTTATTAATTTATTTTTATCCCTATTATGTAAAAAGTCTTTAAAACTTAACGTTAAGTCAGTGATACACGAGAGAGACTTATAAACTGATTTATTTCATTTCAAATCCGATTTAGAATTTAGAATCCATCGATATGAATAGCCTTACAGAACGATTTGTGTATTGGGGGTATTATAAACTAATTTGGACCTCAAAGAACTTATAGTGTTGTCTGGTGCTCTGTATTGTTTAGGAATCATGGGCTCTGCTTTCAAGCTTTTTATAATTTGTGCTTTAGGAATATTTTGCATTACTGGTAAGTTCTAATAGATAACTTAAAATGCACTCGTCTCCAACATGCAGTGTAAAAAACTGACAGCATTTACTGTGACATTTCTAGACACAGTCATGATTCAGGCGTAAGTTTTACAAACAATAGTTCGGGTATATATCGATGGAGGAAAATACCCAAAACAGTAAACTTATAGAAAACTAGTGGTGGATCAAAAATATTGAATAAGGGCAAGGGGCACTAAATGGCTAAAGGGTAGGGGGTCATGCCTCAACGTAATCCTTTACGTATTCAACCATTTTTTTTTTCGGACAAATAAAAGGGGGCTTGCCCCTTAGTCGCCTTCCATCCGTCCTTGTTCTGGAATTCAAAATCAAACATGATTTTTAATCATCTTTAACCAATAGGGCATCATTATATTACCTTTTAAGATTTCATGTTTTGAGATATCTGTTTTCACTTATGAAATCATCAATGTAACTTTATATCAATTTTCATTTTTTTTCTCCGAGAGATGTTTATTTACATTCTAAGTGTTTCCGTTTCTCTAAAACAGCATCAACAAAACTGCAATCACTTAAAAGTTTTATGCCATCACGACGACATGCCGAAGGGCATTATTCAGTTACATTTATGTCCGTCCGTACCATAATTTTCTCAAGCTTTTATCACTAAACTCTACACATGGGAATAATATAAAATAAACTTATACAAGCTAAGGTTGCTGTACATCACAAATGCTGTTCAGACCTGCCAGACTTTTACATCTGTTTATAGCCCATCGCGGGGGAGATCTCAGCAGTCGTGACCTATCGGTACATTCCATCTTTATGTAAGAAACCTTCCGTCTACATAAGCGTCTCAAAGGGGTAACAGTTAAATCGAAGAAGACGTTTAAATCTGAAAATCCTAAAATCACAATGAAAGGAGGATATTTTGGTGCTATATGAAGCATGGTTTGACACCCAATTTCTTTAAAGATGTCTACTACTGCCAATTTAGGGCCCAATTTCTGTATTCAGTTACTCCGAACTTGATTTTTTTATATTAACTATTCCCTTCGATAATTTTGATGTTTCTTTTATTCATTAAAGCATAATTTTGAAACGTTCTTGATTGCAGGTTCCTTGGCAAGTAATGAGGAGGAATTCAGTCAATGTGTTGATCACGTGTTCAGCAGCACATGTGAAGAGCTCGAAATCGCCTCGCAAGAATTATATAAGAAATCGATATGTGATAACGATGAACTACCATACAAATGTTGCATGTGTCTTAACAGAGGAAAATAATGTGAATCTGCACGAACTCTTACATGACCATTTCGTGGCTTACTGGTTAGATCTGCTGTACCACTCAAAAAGATTGGTACCAACCAGACCTAAAACTATTTGGGAGATATGATTAAAGTTTTCAAAATGCCATTGTTCGCTAGTGAGTTTTTATGTATAAATCTTTTAAAAAAGACTGTTTTTTTTTAATCATTTGTTGAAATATGGAAAAACATTTTAAAACTATATAGTTACTTTATTCTTGCTTTAAACCCAAGCAGCAAGTCCGGGATCGATAACGTGAAAGAGATGATAGAATGAACATGAAATGATGATGAAGTGAAGGAAATGGGGACACAGTGCCAATTTTGACTGCAACTCAAAAATGGAGTGATGGGTAGGGACAGGCAATTATACTGCTCCAATATTAAAGAATGCTCTCCCTACAAAACTGTCTAGTTTATTCTGCTTTAACTATAAAAAATCCGGTATCTTGACCTAAATCTTATAAGATAGGATATGGAGCAAATATACATTGTCAATTTCAAAAGGCATCCGTGCATGTTTATAACAAATGGCATTGTCATGGTGTACCAGTGTATCTGACAATTTTCAGCATATAATATAAAAAAATATTTGTATCAAATGCGCTAAAAAGTACCGTACCGTGTCACACCAAAAACAACAACAAAAAACAATTAGAGTGAGTGAGTGAGTTGGTGTGTTGCGCCCTCTGCTGCGGGCATATACGCCTCCCGGGTCCCACACGGGAATAACCAATTAGAAAAACACAACACAAAAATATACACATTACACAATCAACAAGCTTAAATCAAACCTAATCTATGTGATCGGATTTCAGATGAAGGTTATATGTTGTAAGAAAATACGTCTCTAAGCTCATTTTCTTCTGATATGATCAGCGATTTAAAGAAAAACTGTTAATTCTGTCAAAAAAGTGATTGTCTCAATTATTTATTTGGCTGCTTGTTGTGCCGAAATGACTGTTATTCATAACAGTGTTATGTTTTGTTTTACTACCGGGATCGCAATGGAAGATGGATCGAGGTTTGGTGCCATTGAACCTTGTTTATATCACCATTTCTTTCATTTCAAGTCAGGACTATCGTTCGCGATCTCTAATATGTCCATGGCATCCGCAAAACAAACATTAAAAGACAGCTTTGGCGTTCCATATATATATATGAGATGTTTATAGGAATACCAAACACTCTAGAAAACTGACCTTACATAAAAATAAATAAACTGAACATAAGAATGCCCCATCGACCATAATGAAAAACAACTTGATATAAAGTCTTCCCCATAATGGAAAAGAAGCCAAAAAGTGGCGGATCCAGAAATTTCGAAAAAAGGGGACTTTGACTGGCTAACGGGGGCACTTTGGCCACGCGTGCTCAGTGATATCCAACCATTTTTTTTCGTCAAAAGGGGGGACAAGGACCCCTCCCTCCCCATCCCAAATCCGCCCCTGAAGTTACATAAATAATAAATAAATAAATAATCTTTATTTCCTAATCATAGGGCCCATTAGGGCATATCAATCACAAATCATATATATGTTTGTCATTATGATTACAAAGATAATAAACATAAACATATAAAAGATACATTAGAAACATGAGAGCCAGCTTTCAACTAATTAATATGCAAAGATTAAAATAAAATTTACATTTATGACTTTTTAATCTGAGTTTTTTCTGTGTACTGCAGATTCTAATAAAGAGCAAAGGGAGTCAACAAAAGTGGTTTCTTCATTTGACATGATCCATATAAAAAGTTGTTCATTATTTAAAGTCCTGAGATTTGGATACATGTCATAATAAAAAATTAAAAAAGAGTATCTTTTAAGTCTGTACTTGGGACATTCCAACAGATAATGGAGTTCATCTTCTACCTTGTTCATATCCAAATTTTGACATGTTCTTTCTTGTTTTGGGATGACTTCCTGTTTACCAATATTGTTGATACGTCGCTCATAGCGCCCAGTCTCAACTCTTAATTTATGGTTGCTTAGCCGAAACTTTGTTAGTATTTTTCTATTATTGGAATATAATGGGGAGGATAAATAGTTTTCTATGGTAAAAGAAGTTTTGAAATTAAAGTATGTACACAACTTACCCTCTCCCCTTGAGTATGATAATTTTATCTTATCCCAAAATGAGAAAATTTAGCTTTAAACACTGTTTTAGTGATCGCTTAAAGTAGGCTTGTTTGAAATTTTTAATGTTATCAATATTTATATTGAGCTTGTTACAGTAAAAGACAACATTTGAGTACCACGTACACTGGTTAACGTTCTTTTTGTACATCTCTTTATATTCTATAAGGGCACTGTTTAAAAGATTTGAAGGAGATTTTTCAAGTCTGTAATAGTACATGAAAATAGATTTCAATGCTTCTAAATATAATGGATACCTCCCAAGTTCTGATAAAACTCCAATACCTGTTGTAGTTTTTGAGACACCAAGTATATATTTACAAAATTTATAGTTCAGTTTTTCAAATTCCCACTCCTTGAAAATGTCATACAAGTCAAGATTCTTTCTTTTGTTGGTAATGTTAAGAGTGGCCCAATTTTCACATCCATACAACAGTATTGGTTTAATGCAGTGATCAAAAAGATGTAGCAGAGTTTTAATACTTGGATGTGAAGATTTCATATCTTTATATAACTTAAAACATGCTTTTAAACTTTTCTGAAATAACTGTTTTTTTGCCTCTTTAAATTTACCAGTATTTTCTAAAACAATACCAAGATATTTGTATTGTTTTACACTTTCCAAAACATGATCTCCAATTTCAAAATTTTCTTTAATCACTTTGCCATTATTATTAAATATCATGACTTTAGATTTATTGGGATTCACTTCCAAACACCACTCTTTGCAATAATTAGATAGAAGGTTCAGTTTGTTTTGAAGACCTGTTTTTGATGTTGCAAAAATCACAAGGTCATCTGCATATAGTAAACATGGTATTTTGATATCATTTACAGCAATGGCATTACATATACTGAACAGCTACGACACCCTTGCTGTTCGCTGTCGATCAATATGTAATGTGTAAATAGACGTCTTCTATCCTTACCCCACCAGCTTTAATGTGTTCAAATTTTATAACCTACACAAGTGCATTCAAATGTTAATTCCCAGGACGAAATTCAAAAGCCAGAATAACGGATGGACGTAGGCCCCGTCGCGAAAGTCTGGGGTCGAAATGAATGTTTAAAGTGGCCTTTCTCGAAAAATTTTCTTAGATTTTTCTATTAAAGACAAACTTGATCTTTATTTCAATGAACATTTTGTGATCCTTTCAAGCGTTCTCAAGTCGTAACAGTAAAAACGACAGACAGACAGAGAGGCAGACAGACAGACAGACACAGGGTATAAACAAGTTGTTATACACGCATGACAATGGTTTTTACATAGACGGTAAAGAAATGTGGAATAAGTGTACACGACACAACCAACATCAAAAAACAGCAAGTTTAAAAGTAGCCAGCAGTACTAGTCTTCAACATGACCAGAGGTCACTGCTCGCCGTCTTGCACTATGCATGCATAAATTGGGTTAAAAAAATTAAATCGTTCTCGACCCGCGTCAGTTCTATACCCCTCGGAAGAAGTATAACATGAAAAATCTTTAAAAATATCAAGGCCCTCGACCCGGGCTTCGACCATACGATCATCATCTCAGGATCATCATATTTCATCATATGGCATATACATTTTTATGCTGATGACAAAACACAGCCAAATGACCGTCTACACCGTGAACACCGGTTTAATTATTTCAGTGAATTATTTTCAAATTCAAATAGTAATTTACGATCCTAATTTAAATCCCATTCTAATAGTTAAATCTCGTTTATTTATAAACCCCAATGCGGTTTATAGATCTGGGTTATCGAACCATGATTCGGTTTATACACTTATGTACACGCTTAAACCAGGTTATTACACAGCCAAACCTAGTTACACAAAAATATCGGAAAAATTAACATGGACTACAACAATTTACGAGATTTTATGGATAGCTCCGTTTACCAAATCAAGAAATCTCGAGGCATTAATTGGACCCCCGAAGAAAAGGTAGGATGATGATTTTATCAAGTTAAAGTGGTTTAAATTTACTTATTTAAACCTTTACCAATCGATAAATGTTATATCATTCGACTATGTTTGATTTTGAATACAACAAACATGACAAAAGAAATAGTTAATGTTATTCTATGATGTCGTTAGTTTTTTTAAAATTTGTTTCAGGTTTAATAATACCAGCACTGGTTTAGGTTTCTATTGTTTGCAGCCTTTGGCCCTTCATTGGGCGTAACTTGTGCTAATAAATTTGATTTGATTTGATTTGATTTGTTAACACATAATTCATAGCAAATTTTTCATTCTTATTGAAAAAAGGGGGATGGCTATGGATTTGGGAAAAATCGGATCCTTGACACACTTTTCCGGAATTAACAGATTTGCAATTTTCTCAACTAAAAAAACACTGGCCTATCTTTTTAATGCATGTCAAACACTAAACAGCTTATATAATCATGATAATTATTTACTAGGCAATATTCACCATAGCCCCCCCTTTCCATAAACATAAAATGTTTGTTCCGTATTAATGGCAGATACATGTAATTTTCAAATACTGATATACAATATATCAGTGTACTTATTTTTATACTTAGAAGTTTAAGTTTTCTAGCGTAAAATTTTGTAGGCAAAAATTATTTAAAAAAACCAACAACTTCCCCTTCATATAATTCACAAACTTTCAGTGAAATGAGTCCACTTTACTTGGATAATTAAAAACACACCAACAAACAAATAAAAAAAGGGTTGCGTATTGCTTATTACATGTATTAGCCAGTGAAATCGTCCTGTCATAAAGCAGCAAACAAAGCCATGTGGAGGACTTCTTGCATTCAAGAACACTCAACACTGAATATGCAGATTTCGCCAACAGTGGCTGGACCCGTGGGATTCCCTGCGGTAGGATACATTGTCGAATTCACCCATCCCTCGTTTTTGTTCCCCGCCGCAACGCGGAGCGGGATTGCGGAGCGGGAACATAGAAATACCGGGCGTCCGTCTGTGCGTGCGTGCGTCCGTCTGTCACACCTTTTTTCGTAACAGTTTTCTCAGTATGTATTAATCATAGGCTTTCGATATTTGGTATGCAGCTTCAGGTAGGGGTCCCATATGATGGGATGCGTTCTCAGATCTGTCGCTCATTTATTTCCTGTTTACTAGTAACTAGCCGACTTAGATTTTTCCCTCTCAACGGGAGGGGGGACAAAAAATCTGTTCTTGTTTCAATGGTATTCGAAGCCCGTTTATCTGCTCGAATTTGTATCCCCATTCAAATTCTCACTCATTTTTCCATTTTAACATATAACCCAGGGTCGTTTTAAATGAAACATGTTTACTTTTCAGGAATATCTTTTTGATCTCTGTCGCCAAAGGGTCCGGGTTATAGAGGACAAAAAGAGCGACTTACTGACACTAAGCAAGAAGGCGGCGGCCTGGAAGTTTATTCATACAAAATTTAGTGTTCGATTCGGCAGAAAACGAACGCCAATCAGAATCAAAGAGCAGTGGAAACGCATGAAAATAGCTGCACGTGCAGAACTTCGAGATCGAGGTTTGCAACCGGAACAAGGTGTCACTCCACTGGATCCAAACGTTCCGACGACCAGGTATTATGGGGAATCTCCTGAAATAATAGCAAAAGTTCAGGATTTGCTCTTTAACTCGACTGACCAAAATGATGGTGACGATGCTGTGGATCTGAATGAAACGGAGGAGATTCGCGAAGAGATCATAACTGACATCAAAATCGAGCCAAATGATGAATTTACAATGGAAATCCAAAATCAATTAGAGAACGAGGAGAGAAACAGACAAGATAGGTAATAAAACATGTAACCAGAAATATAAGACCAAACACAATGTGCCCAGAACGTTTTTCCCTAAATATTGATATTGTTTGCGATATCATTTTTGACCTCTCTCTTCGTATTTCCACAATGACTAAACAAAATGTAGAATTTCAATGTCTATACCCATTAAATCATTTTTTCAGACTTTTTTGTTTGGCCTAAGGGGTTACATAACACCTAAGGGAGAGAACTCTTAAATATTAGTTGAACGTTTTAGTCGGGCATATTTATTCAAAGAAATCAAGCTTCTCAATGATCAAAATATGAAATGTTAAAACTCCATTATATTCAATGAAAATTTTCCTAAGAAACCTATGGTTCGAATTGCTTGAGATTTTGCAATTAAATTTGTTTTACAAATGTTCCAACTTTTTGCAAATTTTCCGGAAAATTAAACGACACAGTTTTATTCTAGCCAAAGTGTTGGGTACCCCCTTAAGTTTGGCAACATGCTATTACTTTGTGTCATTCAATTCTTTACAAGGTTGTCTTTTTGATAAGTTGCAAAAATAAAGTGAAAGGGTGAGGAGTTAAGTCAATGTTACGGTATAAGATCAAGTAAAAAATAACATAAAAACAAAACGAACCAACAAACAAACAAATGTTTCAACCAAACAAGGACACCAATGCTTTATAACTTATCTAAATGTATAACCAATTGTTACAGAAGAATGATAGCTTTCTATTTTACATGTAATTCACTTGTTCCTCTTATTTCAGTTCTAGCAGAATTCGCCCTGAAGAAGATTCTAGCAGTCCGACTAATCCATGCATGTATGTGTACGAAAACGGCATTAACAGTTCACATAAACCAGGATCTTCTCACATTCACGACGAAAGACGCGACAAAGAGCCCGCCTTCTCTAACTCCCATCCGTCAAATTATCAGCAAAGGAGTACCCCAACCCCAGCACGACAGTCAACCTCAAGCCAAGGCCGCTTTGCACAGCGTCAGCCTGTCAAAGTAGACGAGACAAAAACACCCTCTTTACCAAGCATTGAAGCTCGTTTGACAGATGCACAGATTTTAGAATTTGCATGCATTGAGCATAACCGGAAGATGGAAATCATGGAGGAAGAGCATGCGCTTCAGATGGAAGTGTTAAATATTCAGCGGGAAGTGGCTTTAGCAAAATTGAAAAGAGCGAACATGAAAATAAACTCTTACTCTCAGCCAACATGTTGACTGTCTAATCTTACCATTCTTTTGTTTGTTTTAACATTATACAATAATATTCGTGGATATATTGACTGTCAGTTAAAATAAATTCAATTTTTGTGTTGTAAGTAATTTTGAAAATAAGTTAAAACCAGTGCTTAAAATTCAAATTTTGCACCGATGAGCAGAATTATCAAAGGTCCAGATTATTTTTCATGAAGATAATCAATTTTATAGCATCAGATTCAGACAATCTTTTATAGTTGTTTCACAGGGTTAAAATTATATTATTTTCAATTTGCGGTTATTGTTCTTTGGATTGAAACGGCAAGTACTTACCAATACCGATTCATACATTATGTCTGTCTGTCCGTCTTAAAAATGAGTATTTAGGAAATAATTAGGAATGACTAAAGGAGTATTAAAGGGGTTTCTCGAAGCATTTTCAGTCTCTTCTTAACTTAGGCAATCCTAACTATTTAAATTCACTTTTTAAAATTGAAGGTAAAACTATGACTAGGTATTTTACTCAGTATTTTAATTAATAATCGCTGATTAATAGGGCCCGACAACAAAGTGGCGATCACTTTAGAGTAATTAGTCAGTCCGGTCGTCACAAATAAGTTTTCCGAACCTACCATTGCAGATATTGAGCTTTATTTTGTATGGCTGTCAAGTGTGATGAATTACAGTTTCGATCCAGTGCGCAAATTTTTACAGGCGTTATCGCCCTTTGAGCATTGAAAATTACTAAAGTTTTAGTTTGCTACTCTTGTAGACAATCAAATGTTTTTGTCTCGCCTACGACGAATAGTAGCGGAAGGCGAGAGACATAGGTATTACTTTCCGGCGGCGGCGGTGTAAACTTTTTTGTAAGACTTTTGTGGACAATGAATTGCTTGAAAAGTATAACAGCTAGGCATCTGATACTGGGTATACAAACAATTCAGGTTAAAGTCTACACAACTGTCTCAATCTGTGTGACCCTGACCACATTTTCACGCTCCAGTGACTCTGAGCTAAGGTCTTTTTTCAGGCCGTAAACTTTTTTGTAAGACTTTTGTGGATGATGAATTGCTGGGAGTATAATAGCTAGGCATCTGATATTTGGTATGCAGACAGTTGAATTTATGGTTTACACAACTGTCACCTTGTCGTGTGACCTTGACTCCATTTTCACGCTCCAGTGACTCTGAACTTAGGTCTTTTTCAGGCGGTAATCTTTTTTGTAAGACTTATGTGGACGATGAATTGCTGGAAAAGTATAATAGCTAGGCATCTTATATTGGGTATACAGACAGTTGAAGTAATGGTCTACGCAGCTGTCACCTTGTTGTGTGACCTTTACCCCATATTCACACTCCAGTGACTCTGTGAACTAAGGTCTTTTTCAGGCCGAAAACTTTTTGTAATACTTGTGTGGACAATGAATTGCTTGAAAAGTATAATAGCTAGGCATCTGATATTGGGTATACAGACACTTTTTGTGTTTGTGTCAAGAAATGAAAGCTCGGGTAGTTGAATTAAGTGATGGTGCCGGCAGGAGTGGCCACACTTGTTAAGTTGGCCTTTATAATGTAAGCCACACTATTAATTTATCATGAAATTATAAATCATATAAATTTTGATGAACTATACAAACCAAATGCTTGAGGTGTTAAATTTAGCGAAGCCCTAGAAATTTGCCATCTCCTTGATATCTAGTTTGTCTTAATTTTTGTTAACCTATCTAAACTGTAAATATTCAAAGAAAAAATAAAAATTTAGTAAAGAAATAAAACTCACAGAATATTTTTACCAAAAAATATACATTTTGTAGAGCTAAACGTACATACTCCGTAATTTTTCAAATACATGTAAATTATTTCAATTGTACAAATTCTTGTTAGGAGAAAAATTATGATGTATCCCAATTTGAGAGACCTACGTGAACATAACTTAAGTTTAAAGCTTAAGGGGTTTGAAGGGTCCTAAGGGTAAGAATGCTCCAAGAAAACCACTGGACATTACTTTTCACCAGACATTAGACGCAAATTTTCACGCCCAAATTAAGTTTCATGAAATGCGCCATATAAAAAAAATTGAAATCGCCCAACAGCACCAAAGAAAAATTAAATAAAGAAAATAGAAACAATCAAAATTCAAAGAGTCAGGTAGTCCACGCGCATAATGTGCGTTTCGTCTATATTTCAAGTCTCATGGAAAGCGTATAAAAAATTATATGCATGTAGCCAAAATTTTGAAAACGCCCAACAGCGTATGAATATAAAGAGCAACAGAAAACATGACTTATCAATCTATGCTTAAGGTTGGAAGGACAACTAGAAAATATAAAGGTACTTTTGAAACTTAAAGTATCGAAAAAAAAAGTTAAAAAAAAGTATAACCTAGGCGCTCGTATAGACAATATGGAATTTCTATCTCTCAGATAAGTGCAGAGGTTGGTTTGTCATAAGGTTAAATATTGTCTCCTTTATCGGATTTGACACGTTGAACTGACCATTAGCAACGCAACGGGTGTGCTATACCAAGCAGAAACTGCTTACTCTTCCGGGGCATTTGAGTTTGTGTTGTTGATTGCTGTTTAGTTTTTTGTTGTTGTTTTTTTTGTGTTTTTTTTTTATGTTTTGTGTATCATCGTGCTGTTCTCGTTCATGTTTGTGGTTTTATTCTAACTCCTTTATCGGATTTGACACGTTGAACTTACCATTGGCAACATGACGGGTGTGCTATACCAATCAGAAACTTCTAACTCTTCCGGAGCACCTGAATTCTCTCTCGTGACGACTTGAGTTTGCGCTGTTGATTCTGTACAGTTGTTTATTTTTTTGTGTGTTTTATGTTTTTGTGTTTCATCATGCTGTTCTCGTTCATGTTTACTGGTTTTGTCGTTGCCCTAGGCTTTCGGACTTTTGACATTCGAAAGCCTCATTGGTGCATCTATGGTAGAACAGTAATAGTTAACTGAAAACATTAACTGTTTACAGAAAGCTCCAGGTTCCTTCTCCCCTATCAACCTAACTAAACGCTCAGGCGATGCCGAAACGTAGTTCCAAGCGATTGTGTTGTACCACTGTTATCTTTGAAAGAAAAAGCAAGTATGATGAGTTACTCCATCATGAAAATAGCTAGTAAAATCTTACAGACTGCAAATGCACCAAAAAACAAAAATCTTCACTAAAAAAATATAATGAATATAAATTAAGATATTATAAATCTAGCAGTATTTTAATGAGTTATATCGGCCCTGTTATTAACCGGCCGTAGCCTTGTAACAGCTGTATGCAATGTTTTAATTATTTACTTGGGATGTTAATGAAATTAGGCATGACTGTTAGACACTCGAGATAATTATTTGTTTACTGCGACTATAATTTGTGAATGGAAGGAATTCTTTGAAGCCATTTTGTATCTTTATATCTCTTATTTTATTTTTTAATGTCTGCAAAAAAGCTTCCAAGGTTATGATTGAGATATGTAACATAATCAATATTTAAATCAATACTGGCAACGCCTCGTAACTGAAAATTGCGCAAGTCATCATAGATGGAGAAAAAAGATTGGAATAATAAAATAATAAGTTAAACTGACTGAAGTTTTTACCAATGTTATGTCGAGTTCGACCGTTTGGATTTCTGAGGGTATATTGCACTGCATTTAATCATGTTGATTTTGTGTTAAATTCCAGTGGGGAGGTGCCAGTTTCAAAACGATCGAATAGTTTGAATCAGACCCGAGCATCAATATGGCGCCGAGCTAAAGCCTATGATAGCCTACCTTCATCGCCCCCTGTCTCCCTGCCATTTTCTGATTATGAAAATGCATCAAAACATAAGTACATATTAAACGTACTTTATGCAGATAAAACAAATTTCTTCATTACTCATCGGCAAAATCTGGCGGCCAATCATCTTCAATGATCTTGCGTTCTCCAAATCGTCTGCTCGATGTAACATCTGATGACAGCAAATGATAATTCACCGCAACGGCACCGTTTTTGTCAAACAGACCTGAAAAAGGTGTTGAGTTACCTATGACAAAATAAGACGATTTACCGCTTGGGGTAAAGAAACAATTATTTCTTCCTGAACCAATGATGACCTTTCTATGATCAGCAAATCAAATATTTGTGCACTTTCTGCTACGGATGACAGATAAAAGGAGAACACTACTTAATTAAAGTTCGTACCGAGGACAGAAGGAGCTATTATTATCCATGCATTTTCCGATAAGGAATTCGTGCACTTTTCTGGTAGTTATTGTCTGTGAGGTTGTCAGACTGCTTTTTGGGTCTATTTCAGCTTTTTCTTTTCACCACAAGTACTTTTAATAAATGAAAAAAACTAAAAGGGAAACTGTTTTTACGTGTATTTTCCTACAGAATAAACTTAAAGTAAAGACCTTGCATGCTTTTGTATATAAAGAGAATGCATTTTAATATAAGTACTATTGCGGTGTGGTTAATAAATAAATGATTTTTTTTCTCAAATCTGGCAATTAATTATGTAATAGCTACCGCACAGGCATTTGACAAACATAAAAAATCCTTAACAAATAAACATAAAAATTGCTGAAATATTACTTGAATAAAAAAAAAATCTTTTAGAAAAAAAAAACTCTTTCTCTTTAGTTTTAATTTGACTTCGCTATTATCAATAAAAGATTAAGAATTCTGCAAAAAGCATCTGCAATGCAGAGTACAATCTTTCTATTCTCAATTATTTTAGGTTAAGAAATACTTCTTTGACCATCTTTTAGAAGTCTGAATAAATATTTAGAGAAGACTTTCGCATCTGAGGAGTATTAGTTACATACGATTATTGAATGTTTTCAGAGAAATCATTACTACTTCTTATTAATTCGTGCCGTAAGCCAGTTCTGTGTTTATTCAGCCCGTCTCTGTATACATATATTTGAGAAATAAAATCACCTACACGTGCCGAGTTTATTATTGTTTTCAAGTCTGTAGAGAATGCCAAAACTCTTCGTTTATGAAGTTTAATTATGATCTTTTTTCTCCAATTCTCGAAAAAAAAAACTTTTCAGCAGTGTCAAAACGAGAAAAGAAATACGCAACTTGACAAATAACCAGCAATAAAACTCATATTCAACCGGTATAGTAAAACCCGACAGAAGCTAGAATTGTAATTTGATAACCTGCTATGCAATATTTAATTTAGACTTGTTTTTGTTCATGCAGTCATTTGTGTGTTCTTTACTTTTTGTAGTATGCTTTTTGCTGTCATTCTGCGTGTTCTATAATTCAGCCCTTTTGACTAGTACGTTTTTAGTTTTTTTCAAAGAGCTTCTCTGACTCGTGTGTTGTTTTCTTAGAACGTCTCTGCATATGGTGAGTTTGTTGACAGTCACGTCTCTGACTAGCTTTTTTGGCCAGTACGTCCATGACTAACTTTTTGACTAGTATATCTGCCTAGTCTTTTTACGAAAAAGTCTCTGTCTAGCTGTTTTGACCAGTACGTCCATGACTAACATTTAAACTAGTATATCTCTGACTAGTTGTTTTACGAACAAGTCGCTGACTAGCTTTTTGACTAGTATATCTGCCTAGTTTTTTTTAAGAACAAGTCTCTGACTATCATTTTTGGCCAGTACGTTCATGACTAGCTTTTTGACTTGTTTATCTGCTTAGTTTTTTTACGAACAAGTTTATGACTAGCTTTTTTGGCCAGTACGTCCCTGACTAGCTTTTTGACTAGTATATCTGCCTAGTTTTTTTACGAACAAGTCTCTGACTAGCTTTTTTAGTATGTACTTCCTTGACTAGCTTTTGACTAGTACGTCTCTGACAAGCGCTGAACAGTTTTGTTTACAAGCAATGTTTCTGATTGGCTTTTTACCCAGTGCATTGACTGTAAGCTGTGTCTCTGGCTTGATTGATTACTCTTGTCTATGACGAGTTTTTGTATTCGAGACAGGGACATGCTATTTTCAAATGTTTGATTGTCACTTTTGAAATTGTGTATTCAGTGCATGAGTGAGAACAAAAAATGCACGTTAGATATTGGCCGTCCAAGCACGCACCACAAAACATAGAAAATACTTAAGTCTGAGAATATTCTCATTTTCTATGGCGACTCCAATCAAAAATTTATAATTTGATAGCCTCACAATGAGTTGAGAATATTCTCAGAGTTAAGGAATTTTTCATGTTTTGTTGCGCCCAAGCCAGGCCCACTGCCATAAATTTTTTGAATATTCTTAAGTCCCAGAAAATTCCTAAGTACTGAAA
The DNA here is from genome assembly GCA_963971305.1 of Arcuatula senhousia. Lineage (NCBI taxonomy): Eukaryota > Metazoa > Mollusca > Bivalvia > Mytilida > Mytilidae > Arcuatula > Arcuatula senhousia. The sequence continues at coordinate 2,011,399 of OZ020315.1, forward strand.
TACTCAAATCTGATTGGTTAAAATCAATTTTTCAGACTTAAGAAAATTCTCAAGTTTTATGGCGGTGTGTCTATTTGTATGATTATCAGTACATGTATTCTGATGTTAGATGTAGTTAAAAATCATCAAAAAATAAATAGTCGATTTGAAGCATTGGTAACCAAAACTTTATCGTTGTTTTCGGCAGCTAAACCAAATCATTTTTATTTGCATGCACATGAAATTGTATAGGAATTGAACGAGTTTTTTTTACGAATAGAACGTCAATTATTCGGATATTCTGTAGTACACTGCCTCGCACAGATTTAATATTTTGGAGTATGAGTATACAAAGAATCTTTAATGAAATAAATTAAGAAGAGAAGAAGTTCAAGAAAAACCAAAACCCTGCCATGGCTGGAGATCAAATAAGATACTTTGTTTTCTTTTCTTTTGATCGTAAACCATTTCTGCTTCCATCTTTCATAAATGCACTAAGCGTGTGACGTATAAACAAAGACGACAGTAGCTCGCGCATGCCAACACGAGTTACAGGAAGTGCGAGACTGGAAACGAGGCATGAAATCGTCGTAAGATTGGGAAATGTTTACCGCTGTGGTAATTAGCCATAGCCGTGTAAATTAAAACAGCTAATTGCCTGGAATTACAAACAAACATTTACAAAGATAATGACTACATGAAAAGGAACTATTAAACACTGTGTCTTTGGTTGTTATAGCAATTAGTTGCACAAGAAGCAGTAAAGAAATGCAAATGTGTTCTTTTTTCCATGTAACATTTTATGTTTGTTATTTGAATTGGAGCCCCAATATTAATTAAGTGTGCTTTTCTTTATAGCTGACAACAAAAAAATGTACATGTCTCTTCAAAAGGTAAATTGTGTTGATGCAAAACCTGAAACTATCTCTATTCAGCTAAGCAGGCGTATGTCGGCTTCGGTACCCATATTGACAGTAAAATCCATTTGGCTTTTTAAAGGCGTCGAATAGTGAATGGGGGAGAGCAAAATACCCATGTGATATCTATAGCAAAAAAAAAACAAGGCCGAACATCGAAATTAAATCATGATTTTTTTTTCCAATTTCTCCTTTTCTAGTAGTGTGTTTTTTGAATTTCGCGTTTCTATATTTCGCGTTTTCAAACCACAAAAACTAGAAAACTATAGTTTCTAGATTTTTTTAACTTCTAAATTTTCGATTGAAACTAAATTTTGTATCCGAAAGTTAAGTCGAGCTGTTTCTTTGCACATCTATATAGTGATTTTATGAACAAGTAGCACCCTCTAAAATATTAATTAGCAGTAAATATCGCATGTCTGTCGGTATATCATTATTTCAATAATTAACTGGACTCAAAGGATTGGTGTTTGTTGTTCTAAGACCCCTAAGTAATCAATTGGTCGAATCGGTGGAATATCATCCACGTGTAGTGCTTACTAAATACACAGTTTTCATTTTCTGATTGTTGTTTTAGGCACGAGTAAATTAAGCTTCCGCTAAAATATTCCTCTGTAGTGGAATTATCAAAGTGTTGGAATGGCAACAACTTGGCCCAAAGTTTGTTTTTGTTAATTTTGAATGAATAAATGTTTCTGGTAGAAGGTGGCAATGGTTAGCATAATATAAATATACAAGTGTGATAATATGGGTCGGCTAGGTCGTATTAATCAAACTCATATTATAGTTTGCGTGACGATAATATAGTTTGCGTGACGATAAGCAATACGTTTTAGTGCTTTGTATTTTTTTTGGGTCCCTAATTATTCGCTGGGTCGAGTCAATTTCATAAATACATATGGAAAGGGTTTCACATAAATAAAAAGTTTTGATCTTGTTAAATATAAGTTTAAGATATCCTCAATATTCTTAATAATCACAAGCGCTTGTTTCTAGAAAAAAAAACCCAATTTTTCTAGAAACAAGTGCCTGTGTTAATAATGTAGAACTGAGGAAGGGAGAAAAATACATTTTCATATGCCATGTATGTTCTCTCTGTAATGTTTTGTCATGTATTGTAATGTCCAAACAGGGATTTTGTCTACAATAAAATTTGATTGATTGATTGATTGATTGTTAATAATAAGAGTTTAACACTTGAGCTTACAGTGCAAAGTCGTCAACTCCTCTCCCCCACCCCACCCATTCTCCATCCACCCCCCCCCCTTCCACACAACAAAGCAATAAAAATGGATTAACATCTTAGTAATTTATACAGAATCTGACGAATACGTATAAGTAATATTCAGAATATAAATATGAAAGACTAATTCGTGACAAAAAAATGTTTCAAAAAGCATGAATTCAATCAATAGAGTGAGGCAGTTATCTGAACTTGTTTAAATGTTTTCTTCCAAAGGAATTGGTTAGTATCCGAGTTTATCTACAAACAAGCATATTTCCCCAAGCCGATAGCAAAGATATAATGTTCTATAACGAGAGTTTAATGGTCTATAATATTGTTAAAACACATTCTTAAGCTCTTGTGTAACGTAAATTTCAAACATAACAACGTAAATTACAAACAGCACACTAAACGTATGTCGACTTTCACGGAAACCAAACGTTGTGCTTTAACCACAGCTTCTGTTTCTGTAAGATAAACATGTATATTTTAGAAAGGGGATGTTTGCTTCACAACAGCATAGAAGTCACTTTAATATATGTGTTTACTATAAGTATAAGAATTTTAGAATATTGCAATGATCGCAACATGCACAAATTTAATATCTAAGACCATCTATCCTAAAATTTACCAAGATGAGATATTTCTTTGCTTAACCGTTTAATTTTGGCCTTAAAGTAAACTTATCTTTTGATTTGATTTTATCTTATTAAAAGTAAATAGATATAACATTTCAATTTAAAAATTATCTTCTTTTTTTTTTACCTAATCTGCCTTTATAATATAGTTAATATCTAAATAAAAACATAATAAATATAAAACATTTCAATTTCAAAATTACCACAAAATAGAATCCTCAACTTTATTCTTTAAATCAAATTTGCAAAATGCGGCGGTTTTTCTATGTTTAAAAATTGTCTTTTAAAAAAAATCAGTTAAAAACTCCTTCTTGCTCATAAATGCAATTCTTGAATCTTGCAAATCTTGTACCGCCATTTTTTAAGGTAATAATGTTGAGCAAATAACCAAAATGTGGGGAATTTCATGGGATTTACTAAAATCATAATAATAATAAGATATCTTAAAAACTTTTTTAAAAGTTTAAATTCAAAATTCATAGGAATTTTAATTTCCCATGGTAAAAATGAAAATACCATGGGAATGTGTCATTTTTCCATGGGATTTCACGAAAATCCCATGGTAATTATAATTATCCCATGGGAATATTTTGTCCCATGGTAATTAAAAAATCCCATGGAAAAATTGTAATTCCCATGGGCGAAAATTAAATCCCATGGGAGAAATTATATCCCATGGGAGCAAATTAAATCCAATGGTTTGAAAATAAATCCCATGGGAGATTAAAATAATCCCATAGGAGAAACAAAGTTCTTAACTTGCACGAAATACCCGGATCGCGAGTTCCAAAATAGCCGACATTTTACCTCGATTTTACTGGAAAACTTGTACCTTCTCTCTGATAAATCAAACAGGGAAACCTTGTCCTTTCTCTCCAATCCGTTGGAAATGTTTGTTTTTTATATTTCTTTAACCATTACAAATTGAAGAACTGTTCTGAACAAAACTTTTTATTCAATTTTCTTCCAAATTTTCCTAAAATAAATCGGTAAACATGTTGCTTCCATTGCTCTCAATGTTCTGACGTCAGATCTTACCTCAGTTGACCTTTGACATTTGGACATTCTAATATCCGGAATGTTCCGGAATGGATTAACTCGCGATTTGTCTATTGCAATGGTTATGCAGTGTTTGAAAATCATAAATGTGTTACTGCAATCGATAAAACTGTTGGTTTGACTTGACAAAAATAGGTATATAGTATGTTTAAAAAAACATCTATGTAAAGTTTAACTCAAAATTTAAAAAAATGAAATATTGACAAAGGAAAGGAAGAAGCAAATAATTTACTAATGGAGCATGCATTCGAATGTCGGAATCCGTCACATAGTCCCTTCTTAATATTATCTCATGAATATTAATTAGAATTTCAAAATGAGGCTAAGTGTACATGCATGTTATCAGCGTCCTTAGTAATATGGCATCCAACTGCAATTATCGTGATTTAGATTTGATTCCTGAACTTACTTTTACTTTTGTCGAACAGTATATAAAATCCAACAAACATTCATCAGGAGAAAAACCAATTAGTAAAGGATTCAAGTATTTCAGCGAAAGCTATCTACATGATATCAAGGGTAAATATCATAAATTTATCTCAAACTTTTAAAAATAACATTCATTTTGTACTAAAAACAATAAATGAACTCAGTTAACCCTTGATTCAGAAACATTCTTCCATTATAAGGCCACTGAAATATTTTTCTAAATGTCACATGTTTACATGTTAGAACTCTGTTATAATTTCTGTTAAATCATGGGAAATTTTATACTGACAAACTAAGAAAAATATTGCCTTGTTTTCATTCAGATCACTTCTGACTTATTGAAACCATATGTTTTTACTATGCATTTTACTACACCAATACCGTATAATTCTTAAAAAGCTTACATTCTTTTTCCAGTTGAACTTGTTAATGGAACCAGTGTGGTAACTGGGAAGTGTTTTAGATCACAGAGAAGAAATGAACCTCCCCATCAAATTAAGGTGAATACTTCCCATAATCATTAGTTAAAATTTATGTTTTTACACCATTGACAGATCAAAGGTAGCAGGACAACCCCCCCTTTTAAAGAAAAACCATATGTTATTAGACATCCATATTACAACAGTGGGTCCCCTTTTAGGCAGTCAATGGACCCTGTTTTAGAAATCCCAAACCTTTCACTGTATACGTAGAATTCATGTATAACTTTGATTTGTCATTGTCAAATATATATATATATATATATATATATACCAAGTATACACTTATTATAAACAGATTCCATTCCTTTTGCAGGTAACTTTTAAAAATCCAAACGAAACAGCAATAGTAAATGCAGAATGTACATGCCCTATAGGACTGTCTGAGGCTTGTGGTCATATCAGTGGCTTACTGTACCAAGTTGCCAAGTACAAGATATTGATCTGTACTATCATACCAGCAACCTCTAGAAAGCAACTGCATAATAAATTTATACGATGGGGTGACCTTTCCAGAACTCCCATGCAGAAATACTATGGTGACAGAATATCAGTTTGTTCTCTCCGAAAGTCAATTAGTAAAATATGCAGGTCTACACCTAACACAAACAGAAATTAACAGATTTGAAGAAAATACCAGACTTCAAAGCAACTCACCACTTTGGTTTAAAGTACGAAAGCATAGAATGACAGCTTCTTGCATTGGAGAAGTGTGTAAAAGAAGGAAAGACCATGAAGTTTTAGCAACTCGCCTGCACAGTACAAGAAGATGTATGACTGCTGCTATGAGACGTGGTCATATTTGTGAGCCAATAGCTGGGGTTGCCTATGCCTTGAAATTTGACAACAAAATTAATGTATATCCATGCGGAGTAGTTGTTAACATTTGGTGTCCATGGATAGCAGCAAGTCCTGATCGTAAAGTGTATAACCCTGATAGACAAAATCCTTTTGGTTTATTAGAAATTAAGTGCCCTACTGCACAAAATATAGCTGAGGTGAAGTGTCTTAAAAAAACAAATAATGGTGACTATGAGCTAAAGACAAACCACAATTACTATTATCAAATAATGACGCAAATGGCAGTAACTGGTCTTCCGTGGTGTGATTTTTATGTTTGGTTGGAGAATGGAGATTTTTTGCAAACAATCAACTTTGATGATCAAGTGTGGCAGGAAATGAAGAACAAGATAGATCAGTTTTACTTTACTTACTATATTTAGATTAATAAACAAAATAATGTCTTATGAAACTTATGAAGTTTTGGCCCATGCCTTAACCAGCGGTCCTTTGAAGTTAGCTAGCATGCAAGCTACTGCCCACAACTGATTTGCTGTTCCAGCAAGAGACATCGGTATCGGTGTATCAAAAAGATGGTTTTCTTTGATTCTCTTGTTCATTCTTTCTACATGAATCCGAAGTCTTGCAATTTGCTCGGTTTCTCTAATTTCCTCCACTGTAAATTTTCCTTTTGATTTGAGAAATGCCGGAATGTTTAATGTAACATCTTTCTCAGAAAGAAGCTTTCGAATGGTGAAGCCCTTGTCAGCCATGACATCATCGCCTGGTTCCAGCAGATCAAGAAGTCCAGAAAGTTTGGTAATCTCAACATCTGATATACAACCAGTATAAAGAGGAGAAATGAATGTTACGGCTCCATGTGGAGCTATACCAAGTAAACACTTAAAGGTATTTGTTCCCTTGTACGAAGAATACATTTGAGAGTTGAGTACTAAGGAAGATGGTTGTTGTGTCTCAATCTCAGTACAGTCAATAATCACTCGTGTATTTGGATATGTTGCTTTGAAACATTCAGGCATAAGATTATTTATTTGTTGTTTTGAAAGCCATAAAGGTATAGAACCTAGCGTGAAGTACAAGAAATTAGCCCATGTCACTAATTTTCTACTCACTGTTTGAAGAGAACAGTTAAATCGAACACTTAAATCTTGCTCAAGAAGTCCCAAGTGAAGTCTACATAGGAATAGGAAAAGTTCATCAATAAGTAGCATGCCTCTTTTTCGCCCAGCTAAAGAAATTGTATCACTGCTCTGATAATAAGCACTCCTCATGTTCAGGGCTGTAGGTTCAATACATCTAAAAAAGTTAACATATTCCGCATAAGAAGGAAACCCGGTAAAAAATTTCATAGAATTATCATCAAATGAAAATCTTGATACACCAAATTTTTCCATCCTAAGCTGTTCTTTTAATTCTGCAATTTGTTTGTCTTTTTGTTCAATTAGAACTTCTAGTTTTTGTATTTTATTATGAAAATCTTCTTCTTCATCATTATTTACAGCTGCATCATCTGTAATATTTACAACTTCTGTTACGCAATCCCCTTCTTTTGGTTGCTCAACTTTTGAGGCTTCTTGTGGCGCTATGAGTTTTCTTTTTAGAGCTCTACGTGGTGTTTTTATAGATGTCCAATCAAACACACTTGGCACAGCATCAGGTTTTAATCTTTTTCTTACTGGGGACCAACCTGTGTAGTCATCATTTGTGAAATGCTTGGAACAAACAACAGTAGAATTAGAAATCTGAAATAAATAAAAACACATTACCTCGATATTTTAAATATGTCAGGACATAGGGTTTCCTTGTGTTAATTGTTTTTATTATAATTATATTCTCAGCCAAAACTTAGTTTTCTTTTGGAAAAAAATTAAAGGTATGAGTAAAAAGTAATAACTAATTGCATGATAACAAAAAACATTATATGAACTTTTACGGTACCATATTATAATTGATACTTACATTGAATAATGACCCTTCATCACGTCTGATTTTGATTATCCATTGCTTTTTAATATCTTCATTCTTTGGAATATGGTGAAAATGTATTTCTTGATTATATCTGGAATCTGATTGACATAAGGGAACACAACAATGCTGTGCTGATTTTGATTTTATTTTGTCAGCCATAATTCATTATCTATATATACATGCTGCTGTAGCTTGTACACTTAGCCTCATTTTGGAGATAGGAATGCCAGGCATGCATATAATTTGAGAAGGAACTATTGCTTTCTTTATATCACATGCCGGCAGAATTGTTGCGGTTTGGTTGTTGTGTGTGTATATTTTTTGTGATTGTTTTGTTGTGATGGGTTTATGTCTACCGATTTTGTCTGGGTTTTTTTTCGGATTAACGATATTTGATTGCCCCTCATGGTCAACAATTGGTGACAATTTCTATTGCGCATGCGTGAGATAACCGATAGACAAAATATTTTATATAAAATATGTAGGACTTTTTTAAAACAAATTCTATTGTGGAACTAGTTTTCGTTGTAGAATAATCTTATAGTTATATTTGAATAGAAAAATGTTCCTTCTTTCCGATGATATATTTTTTATTATTCCATGATGTATAGAAATTGCTTCCATTTTCATTTAAAGTAGGGTACCTTTTTCTCCATACAATTCTTTGTAAGAAACTTCGAAAATGAACGGAGTCGGATGTTTGAGGTCGAATTTAAGCTCAAAACTACATATGTAAATTTCCATATAGTTATGTTTCAAAAATAGACCTTCTGCAGATTTAGAATATGTAAAAATGAAAATTTTGTGATTTGAATAAATTGGTTCCATTTTCGTTCAAAAATCGAGAAAAGGTCAATTTTTGTAAAGTCTTCCACTGTGGTAGCCAATTCACACCAATTTGATATCTTATCTGTCATAGATAAGATACGACCGGACCACTAGCTTGATATGGAAATTATATATACTGTATATAAATGATATTTTTGTAGAAATATGGTAGTTGTACTTGATTGAGCAGTTAGAAATTTGTAGACAGGACTTTTTAAATAACATATTTTTTATATGATGTTGAAAAAAAAGATCACAACAAATGTGTTAAAAGATGGAATGTTTTTAAAATAAAAGATGTTAATTCAAAAATTAATGTGATGTTAGAGAATCTTTAAAAATAAAAATAAATTTTCTTTAGATTTAAAACAAATGCACCATCTAGGTTAAACTTTAATAATGCAACTGATAAAAAATTCAAAATTAAAATAAGTTATTCCATTGCGAAATTAAATAAGTGGTAATCATTTCATTTCATAGATGAGGGCATTTCTCAAACGACATTTGAATTTGTAAAAAAAAACATATTTATAGTTTTTAGATTTCTAAGTAATTAAAATTAATTGATTACATCCATTCTCGTGCTAATTTCATTTATCCACGCCAAAAACAATGATAAAGATTTAAGTTCTTATCACAACGAGGGCCCGTGCTGCGATATTTGGATTATTTAATAGATCATAAAGATTATCAGTATAATTATCAATTAACACAGCTATTCGAATGATGAGAAGAGATAAGTTTTAAACAATGATATTTTAAAGTAATTCAATTTAGTTTTGGATATTTCGAAAAATATTATTGGTTAGCATGGCATACTTAATACCGAAAAGATTTCTTCCAAGCCCAGTGGTTGTAACATTCATTTTATGATCATTTAATGAATATTACCGGACAACTTCCATAGAGGTTCTTATTGTATTCAGCACTTTAGAGGAGTATAAAAAGAGCCCATTATACCCAAGTTTTCATGAAAATACATTTTTTTAACAAAATTTTTGTAAAGTTTCCACTTTAAATTGCCACAAAATGGTTATTTCTCAATCAAATTAAATAAAATTTTCACACAGATATTCCTTAATCTTTTCTCTGTTTAATGCAATTTATTCTGATTAATTCCATAGAAAGGCATTAAAGTAGTTCAAAAAATAAACCAACTCTCATTTATCAACCAGTGATATTTTCATACATATACTGGACAATTAACAAGTTGCAAATCTATTTAATATACAGGTCTATGGCAAAATGAAGCCAAGAAAAACCTACATTTTAACAGACATGACAGACAACATAAGCTACATGCGAGCTTCTAATCAGCGACTTCTTTTCTTAATTTCAAGAATCAAATCCAAAATGTTCAAATAAAGAATTTTGTGTTAAATGGAAAATTAATATTTTTCTTGGATAAATGAAGCGTAACTTAATAAAGTAGTGCCTTTTTCTTTTTTATATATCCTTCAGATTCCTCCTATTTTCCGATAATTTTCAGCGTTAAAATTAAAGCCATGTAGGACGTCCGATTATCAAGTAGGTGATAAATAGTCGGCGAATATCATATGCCTCAGATGTGTGTCTGGAGCTTCCTAGCTCTAGTCCATTTGTGGTAATTTAAAAGATATTATTATGAAAGATGATTACAATACATATAAATACCCGTGCGGGTTCTGGGTGACGAAAAGGCCTACAGCAGCGCTAGGCTTGTTGGTAAAAGTCCACTAAAGAGCGCTCAGAAACTTGACATCGGGTTAGGCCGCTTTACTAACAAAGCGACTGAGACGTGTCCCCAAGGTGGTTGAATGGGACAGCCCTGCCAAAATGAAAGTCGATGTCGTCAGGCCATTGTGCGGAAAACCTGACCCCAAATCAAAGTGACGCACCGTGTTGGGACGTCACGTTCCTTGCGCGTTAAAGAACCATTCTGCAGGTCTCGATAATGATTTCCATGCATGAGTCTAGATTGCCCGGTCAAACCTATCCCTCCTATTTCCAGTACCAGTCAAAACTCTAAAGCCCGATTAGAAACGTGTCCCCCATTTTCTCCCCTTCATCATCTTTTTCATGTTCATCTTGCTCATGGTTTATATAGTCGAAATCGTACTGCTTGCGAGTAAAGCAATAACTAACTAAGCTTTACATAAGTTGAAATCTAACTTTATTGGATTTTTTTTTCGTTTTGTCTTTTCTAAAGTTTATGTATACAAATATATTTAAGATCTAACAAAACTATAGAGACCGAAAATACCAACTAATAAGCTGAATAGATTTTTCTCAAAGTATACGAATTCTAAATTTCAATACATATCTTCATGTAATATGCGAATTTTTTGGGGGATCATAATAAAACTGACTGGAAGGGGTGCGTCTTCTCGCATAAAATACCAGTTCAATATTATGGAAAATTGAAGGTCCAAAACAAAATAAGATCCGAATGGGCAACATCGTCCCGCTTTCCGTACATGTACACCTATGCAAAATATGTAGAAGTTACAAGTTCTTGTTGTCTTGCAATTGACTCTCTATATAACGTACAATGTAACAAATGCAATGCATGTATCAAAAACCAGTTGATGTGACACCTTACTGCAATTAAGTAAATGTATGTTCGTTCGTATCTGATGTCGCATCCTTATAATTTTTAATAATTATTACCCTGGGGGTCCGGATTTTGCCTGTCGATATTTGACTGGTTCCCAAATTGTTATAGTGTAACATTTCTGAATATAGATCGAACAGTAGGGAGCAGGTAGAAAGCTTACCTCAGAAATAAAATAAAATTAAATATATTTTTTTCAACTTTCTACTTCCTGTGGTATGCTTTTCTCCCATCAGTCATGAAACATTAGTTTCCCAACCTGTAAGAACTCCATGTTGATGTATTTGATAATGAGTGATTGACATGCTATTTATTGTACACCCGCTGTATACTTAGTAAGTAGGCAAAACCATTTTATTTAAAATAAAAAAACATTTTTTATGTTTCATGGCTTAAAAGCGCTTATAGAATTCATTCGAATGGCAGACGAGTGGTTCAGTCATGCGTTTAAACGTTTCAACGTTCATAGCTCATCGTGAGTATGGTAAGTTTGAAATAAGTGGGTCGACTGTTTATTTTTCAATATATTATATAGTCCAAGTCCACGAAACACAGAAAAACACAATACTATTACATATGATAGTATACACTTTTCAAATATAAACTCTTGTATGAGTTAAAATTTAGATTCGACAACAATATGAAAAAGTGCAGTCTTTTATGTAAAAAAACCAAACATTTTTTGTTTATGGACTTGCCCATTTAGCTATTTGTGTAAAACATAGATATCTTTGATTTATAAAAGGTTTACTCTTCAGTTCTTGTTTTACTTTTTTAGCCGCAGTGTGAATGTTTTAAACATTATCTGCTCACAAAACTTTTGTGGTGCTTGGCTTGTAAAGTCCTTCCAACTAATTGTAAGCACAGGGGCTTGTGTACAGTAAAAAAATTAAAATCCCCCTATATATATAGGGGGATTTTAATTTTTTTCCCCTGTGTTGTAAGCTATGTTTATTAAACATACCATCCTTTTATGGGTGTTCAGACTTTCATCATTGTATTCTATAGGAATTTAATTTCCTATGGGATTGTTTTTCTCCCATAGGATTTAATTTGCTCCCATGGGATTTAATTTTCGCCCATGGGAATTACATTTTTTCCATGGGATTTTTTAATTACCATGGGACAAAATATTCCCATGGGATAATTATAATTACCATGGGATTTTCGTGAAATCCCATGGAAAAATGACACATTCCCATGGTATTTTCATTTTTACCATGGGAAATTAAAATTCCTATGAATTTTGAATTTAAACTTTTAAAAAAGTTTTTAAGATATCTTATTATTATTATGATTTTAGTAAATCCCATGCAATTCCCCACATTTTGGTTATTTGCTCAACATTATTACCTTAAAAAATGGCGGTACAAGATTTGCAAGATTCAAGAATTGCATTTATGAGCAAGAAGGAGTTTAAAGCTCATTAAACTCTATTAGATATCTTTATCAGACAGGAGGATTATCAGCTTAGTGATCTCTGTAATAAAAATAGACAACAACCCTCTTGGTAGTGGTGTCAAGGTGTGAACAGTAACGAAGTATTTTTCTGGGTTCTTGGCTTTGAAAAGTGAATAAGTTAGAGAGGATTATAGCATTAGTTATAAAGGAAGAAGCAACTGCACCACTTTTTGGTACATGGTATAGCACAAGAAACGTATAGTGTGATATTTGATTGTGTATGCAATTTGAACGACAAAATTTAATAAATAAATATTATTAAATAAAAAAAATTATCTGTATACACCGTCAACGAATCAAACCTTATTAATGAGGAACCATTAATTCAAAAAAATAAATATCCATAACTCTAGGACAAATGTGAAATAAATAAATTCAAAACTATAAATTCTAGCATAAATTGTATAAATTTTCTTCTTTTAAAAATATGCCAGAATTCAGTGAAAAAAATCCGAAAATGCTCAATAAACAAATTGAATTCTTATAAGAAACTGTCGATTCTAATCGGTGATAATATCTCTGAAGTAGGCGGTGCTTTAAAACTGTTAATCCCGCCTCTTTATTTACATAAACCACGTGTATTTCAGCTTTCAGGATAATAATTTATTTACACCCATAAAAAGGTGTCGCTTCTTAATAACACTTCATTATTGTAAATTACATGGAATTATTTCTTGAGATTGGAAGCATGATCTTAACTCTGTAAAATAAAAACAAGAATTTATACGTGAAAACATAACATATTCAGGGAAAGAAACATTTGTTTTTATAATTTTCTAATTCGGAATGTTAATTCGTCAAGAGGAATCTTCTGAAATAAGACAAAACATGACAATGTGCACAGAAAGAGAAAATATGTGGACAGCAGAGAGTGATGAAGATATTGACATTGAAGACTGTCCGGAATCTCCGGACCATTCCGGGTACGACTCGACACAGAATTCCTCATTTGAATCAACTAATTCTGAAACTATCGCAGATGCTTCACCAGAAAACCACGACCACATGGAGAGCGAAATTATAGGAACAAATTCCGTGCAAAGTGGAAACAAGAAACGTTCAAATTTAGTCAAACCACCTTACTCATACATAGCTCTCATCGCCATGGCAATATTACAGTCGCCGAGAAAGAGACTCACACTTTCTGGAATTTGTGAATTTATCATGAACAGGTTTTCTTACTACAGGGAAAAGTTTCCGGCATGGCAAAATAGTATTCGTCATAACTTATCGTTAAATGACTGTTTCATCAAAATCCCGAGGGAACCAGGTAACCCGGGAAAGGGCAATTACTGGACATTAGATCCTAGGTCGGAGGACATGTTCGACAATGGGAGTTTTCTAAGAAGACGAAAAAGGTTTAAACGTCCATCACAAGAAATGATTCATCACCCAACTCCGTTCGGGGCATCTCCGTACTTTCAGCACCATCAACATCATGGACTTTTCGCACCACACACTCCACATCCATCAGTTCTCACTTCCGGAATTCAGTATCCGTACATGACACCTATGGTACATCCGCATCACGCATTTGTGTCTCAGGACGTCGCGCCGAGGGCGCAGTTACCGCCAATATCACTTCCGGTCAGAGAAAGAAAACCAACATTATCTCCTAGAGTGTCTAGCACGAGTTCTCCTACATCAAAAGCAGACTTTTCCATTGACAAAATCATAGGAAAAACTGAAACTCAAAAGTCTGACTCAATTACGGCTCCATCAACGTCAAGTGGTGTCACTATGCCTTTCCGGTCACCATTTGTAGGAATATCGCAATCCGCAATTCTACCTCATCTCCGCACCGGAGAAAATGACATTTCAAAAATTAACAATTCGGCTTATTTAGCTCAGCTCCAGGCAACATTAGCACAAATGAATTCACTTGATGTGGAAAAGTATAGAAAATATCTACAGATCTATGGACTTCACGGCTGGTCAGTCTAATTTTTGATTTAAAACCAGATTCTTTACTTTATTTATTTTATAAGTTATTGTTTTATTTATTTATGTTTTTATTTTGTTGCCATGAGAACTGTTGGAGCTATAGACCAAAGACATTATTTATTTTTCAGGGATTCATTTGTACAACATTGTGTTAATGTTAGATTTTTATGTTACAACAAGTAAAGCAATTTATGTACTATTTTCTTGGTTATTTTATTTTCTTTTAAAAGCTATTCACATAACAAAATAAAACAATTTTACTTAAATGTAGAAATATTTGATGATTATTGTTATATCAATAATTTGTTTTATAATGATAATTATTGATATAGTTATAATAATAATTAATAATTATCATTTGCAGTTTAAAAAAAACAACAACATCAAAATAATAAAAGAACTAATGAGATATGGAATAAGTGTACGCTACACAAGTTACATAAATGTAGATCAATAGGAATTTAAAAAATACACATCCAGTTTTCAACAATTTAAATAATATGAACTGCATTATGCCAGACTCTAACTTGATAAAAAAGCATCATGCATAATTTCAAAAACTGAATTTGTCGAATTTGAAAACATCATGCATTAAAATCTGAATTTGTCTAATTTAAAAACAGCATGCATGATTTTAAAAACTGAAATTTGTCTAATTTAAAAACATCATATATAATTCTAAGAACTGAATCATCTAAAATGAATTATTTATATTATTTTAAATGAGTAGTTTTATTTTTTCAGGGTCAAACAAATATTCAGAAACCAAGTCTAAAATCTACACGAACTAGTTTCAAAAGCTTCAAGTTTTTTTAACATTACATTTTTTATTTCACAAAAATATTTGCTTACAAATCCAAACTATTTTTTTTCCTGTATAAATTTTGTCCTTCCTTTCTTTACATTTGCCTTGCATTATTCTTGTATGATATATAACAGTAACGATTTGTCCATTTATGCATTAATTTTTCATCTTACAAAAAAGACAAAAAGAACAATAAAAAGAAAACAATGAAAAAAGGCAGACAAAAAATAAAATAAAATGATTTAAGAATTTAGAAATTAAATATATACATATTTCAGCTTGTGTTCAATTGGATGAAATCAATGACAAATTTCATATCTATGATCATGGGTGTGGATGCATTAAAAAATAAGAATGTTTTATCTGAAACTTTAAATTTGTATAAAGCTTAAAAAAATGAAAACTACATGAGTTTAAAAAATGTAAGCTGTAGCAAAAATATTTACATATTTAAAATCCTTGCATATATTTGAAAAGGGAAGCAAAAAAAAAAAGGATACTAAACACGGGATTAAACACAACAAAATTATACCATTCAGATCAGAGACAGCGGATAAGAAATCGAAAAATACCCAGGCATAAAAACAAAACCAGACCAGACTGCAGTAATATATACAGAAGATGGAAATTACCATGGTCCTGACTTGGACAGAAATGTTTATTTCATAATGATAATATTTGAACAAATAGACATCATTTCAATTAGAAAAAACAAGTAAATCTGTGAGCTAATGCTCAGTATTGATGCCCCCGCTCCCAAAACTAAACCACGCATACAAGTTAAAATACTCGGTAAACAGGAAGTAGTTGACCTAGGAACATATAATCGCTATACACCATATGGAACTATAGGATTAAGCGGTATACAAAATATCAGACCCATATCTAAAGTAGTTGCTTGGGAAACTGTGACGGAAATTTTGCGTTTATGTCCATTATGTGTAAAAACCTAAGTATTCGGTTAATAGGAAGTAGACTATCTAGGAGCATAAAATCGGTATACACCATATGGTACTATAGGATAAAGCTGTATACAAAATATCAGAACTCTTTCTCATGTAGTTGCTTAGAAAACTGTGACAGAAGTTTTGTTACGGACGGACGAACGGACGGACAAGGGTAAAACAGTATACCCCCTCTTCTTCGAATCGGGGGTATAAAAAAACTTGCTACAAAGGTATACGAATTAAGAAGAATAAGCTCAAAACGTTTCAGTGTATTGAGAGCAAGGAAATGCGGTTGTGTTATGTTTATTATTTTTAAATTTCCATATAATGTATGTAACATTGTGCATAAGAAGATAAAAAGAAATTAAATTCTTTTCATTTCTGCAAATGCATGTTTGGAATTTCATTTAAAGCACTTGGAAGCTTGTTTAAAAGGGGTACAATGTAAATGCGTACATGATCAGATATAGTGTATACTTTATAAAAGATTTATTAATGCTTCGCTTTTCTCTCTCTCTTTCTGGATGTCGAACCTTTCTTTCTTAAATGTATTTGGTCAGAAGTTCCCATGCAATTAAATAGGCTTATTAGGGTTCGTTTCATGCTTTTCTTTTATATGGACCACTGACTGTAACTAAAACTGACCAGCAATTAAGCTGAACATAGATTTTATGTGCATCTAGTTTACGGTTGATTTAAATAGGTTTTTGTGTTGTATTGCAATGACTTTTTTGGTTATTTTTCATAATTAAGTGCTTCAATTTTACCGGGTTTGGCCTAAGGCGAAATTTAACACAGGGTTCATCGACATAAAATTTTCTTTGGAATGCCCATAACAAGATATTGGCCATTAGGATCGGTATGTTTTTTGTTGATTAACATGTTTTTCCCCTGATTTTCTTAGACCTGGGAGCTGTGCAATGCACATATGCGAGATCTGACAGAGTTTTAGTGTTGGATATATACTTTAACTTTGTTTTTTTTTCAACGAAGTTTAAATGATATTTATGATATTAGTCATACACAAGTTTATATAATATTATAGCATATAAAAATCTCAATTTAACAAACTATATATATTGTATGACTATAGTTAATTACTGGGAACCACTTTATAACAGTAATACACTATTGTCAAGCTGAGCTTTGTATTAACTTCTCTCTAAATCTAATGCACCACAAACAAATAGTTTTGATTAATGATAATCCAACAACAAAAATATTTTGAAAAGTACTCATTAAATCTTAAAAATCAGATTAAAATCTTCAACATAATATTTTAATAATAATCCCATCATAAAGGACTGAAATCACACTGTGTTTCTACCGATCGTATAATTGTAAGTAAAAGGTGTTATTAAACTAACAAATATTCCACAATTGTATGGGTCTCGACTCTTAACGGAATTAGTTTGGATTTGGGATTATCCGGTTATGGTATTAACGGGGGATTATCGGTGCAACACCGTGTAACTCTGTTCTTTAGAAGAATGTTTGTTTACCATTCAGAATCAGTTAAAGAACAGATTATCACCTTTGAGTTCTATGTTCGGAACGGTGTTGCATATATCTTAGTTGGGATATCGCAAACAAATCTCAAAGTAAAAGAAAAACATGCATGGAACACGGGGTATTGTCGCTGTAAATTTGAGGACAGTTCAAAGTTAAAAAAAAAAACAATCGAAAGATTTTTAACCAAGGAAAGGACAGTGTGAAAAATGGTAGACACCAGTTTATTAATAGACTGTCGTCTACCAGATACTCCTCTTGTCTTTTTCTTTGCTAAAAATCATGCAACGTAGATTGTTTGGACTGCGATAAGATTTCCAGGCAATGATACGGGAAAGTAAATTTAAAGTAAACCCTAGTTTAGGTAATGCAAACAAGTGGAAGGAGATCAAAACACATACAAAAAATTTCAAAAATTCAGATCTTAAACAGCACAATTCATTGAGTTGATATAGCAATCAAAACGAAAAAACAAAAAACAAAAACGAAAAAGAAAATAAAAAAAGAAAAACAGGGAGAAAAATCAACCAAAAAGTTCATTGACATAAACTGGGATGAATGACCCTTGTATAAAGAAAACACCCGAGGTAAATCTCGTTGCCTATTTTTTTCAATGTTTCTGCTATGGATTTCCTATAAAAGATTTGGCCGCTGCTCTCTATACAACTAAGATGACATCATTACAGGTCAAATAGACAGCTTATCTGTAGAAAAACAATAATTTCCCACATCTAACGTTTGTCACAAGCTTAAACAAACACTGCCCTGACTATTTATATGAAGTTTTATGATCGCTTTTTCAGTTTTCATTGAGAATAAATCACGGTTGTAATTTGCCTCAAACGACACTACAAAACACTGCTTTAGTGATTGTGTGTTTGTTTAAGTATAGAAATGTTGGTTTGAAGAAGGCTATTACAGTAATATTGTCCCGAACACCTTGGATATTGCTAATAACCGACTGTCAATCCTGTATTTGATGTTGATTTGCGAGGAGGAATAATTTCGTTCCAAACTAAACTCGTGTTGTGTTAAATAAAATAAATAGCGATTAAGTTGTGATAAGGACTTGGTTTATTGCGACTTTTGTGGACATTAGCACTTTACATCAAACGATGAAATAAGCAAAGTTTTAACATAACCAATCATAAGATATTCCAAATTAAATTGCAAGGAATATTTATTGTTTTATTACATTCTGACGTTTGAAAGCCAATAAATAAACATTTTCCTTAAACTAATTTCAAATAAAAACTTCACATATTTTTATTTCTGTTGTAAATTTTCGTTAAATCCCATACTTCTAGCTACAAAGACAAACATTACTTGAACTTACTGCGTTGAATTGCAGTGATATCTTTTCCTCCATAAAGTACATGTATACAGGTAGAAAACCAAAGGTTTTTGTGAAAGAAATGGGTTCATATATAGTCTAAAAACTAATGATTTCGGGGAAAGTCTTTTTATACAATATTGCAATCATCTAACAAATTTAAAATAAAAAATATATATAGCCTTTTGTCGTTTAATAGTATTTCCAAGCTAGATTTAGAACAAAATTAAGAAAAAAAATCAAGAAATTAAAGGGAAAATAACTTCTCCATGGGTTGTAGTATCTTCTTTAAAATTTCAGAGCAGGTAAGTCTTGAGCTGCTGACTATTTTACTATGCCATACTTTTGACTGATCTGTTGATGTTTTTGATCGAGATATTTGCAAAAAACAAACAAACCCAAAACCGAAATTTACCCCTTCCAGTCAGGTGAGCCAAAAAGTAATAATCATCTTTCAAACTTCAAGATACAAAAGTTTTAAAGACATATGAAGAAATGTTCATTTGTCTATATAAAATGATTGCTAGACCCCTAATCAATCATGGGTTTATTTTTGCAAGAAAAAATATTATTGTTATTTTCAAATGAGCTTGCTTCTTACAATACTTGAACTGTATATTCACCATGCAACTCTTATCCTATGTATCATGCAGTGTTCATCCATTGTAAGTTAAAAAAAAAAACACGTGCTTCAAATTACGTTTCAACCCTTTAAAACAGTGTTTATCCGAGTAGGATATCCTCTGCAAACTGAAATCTTGACAGGAGTGAAGGGTCAAAATTAATAGCATTTTATCCCGATCATGTCCCCAATTGACAAGAAAGTTTTCAAAACAAGTCTTGATAATAACTAATGGCATTATTTCTTCAATTTCCGAAAGTATTATGAACCGAAGACTTACAAACACACGTTAAATATTGTTTCTGTTTCACATGCATTAATGCTATAGAAACTATCATCACTTTCCTTAAAATAGGAAATCTTACAAGATATTTGTTTTGATGATAAAAGCTCTTAATTTTGATATGATGTGATCTTAGGAGAATACCTATAGTAGAGAATTTTGATCCGTTAATTTCTGGAAACCATACCAGGAAAGTTTACAACCTCTTTAGTGTTCTAAAATGTTTAAGAGTTTTGCTTTTCTCCAACAACAATTTACAGAAATGTAATTTTGATTTGGTAATATAGTTTTTTTTTATTTCTTCATTGTGTTTTTTTTAACGATTTGTTGCCGAAAAAAATACGTGTAATGTTGTAATTGTACTGAATGATACTCTCCTTCAAATTTCAAAAAGGTGTCTTTGAGGAATAAGACAATTTAACTAACTGGCAAATATCTGAAAGCAAACATTTCGCATGCTGCATTTGACTGTTGTAACAGATCACATCTTTTGTTCTTTTTTTACTTTTATTGAAAAAGAGGACTGATAAATTATGATTCTTAAATTATCGATAGATTGTAACATTTGTTTGGTTTGTCTTAATTTAGATTTCACCGTTTCCCATTATTCTATTTTATCTGCCTATTGTGGTGTTAAAAGGGATTAAGACGCTTTACAAACGCCTGAGTGATAACCAATAAACCGTCAGATGGGAGACATTGGTCTTCAATAACGACACTGAGGACTCTTCAATGCATTCTTTTCATTAAAGATGTCCCTCATTCAATTCCACTAAACACTACTATATCATTATATCTATTAGAAGGGATCAAACACCGCTAAACAAGACCAACGGTTTGTATACAATACCTGCCTTTGTTTCCCGCCCTTTCCGGAAGATAAGGGAGATTACTCCATTACTGATACCCGGATTAAAAAGCTGTTAATTTTACCACTGTGATAAGATAAGCAGAGAAAAGAAAATATTTTGAAATAGATACTTGGTGGCGATTAAAGAGATTAAAAAGTGAGAAAAGGACACTTTGATGATTCCGAATTTAATTGTAATGTTCCTGGTTTTAGACAACCCCCGTGAACTAGCAACCGCCACGGAGGATATGTCCCCCTGATTAAAGTGTTTGAAGTTATTGGACCGAGTTTTATGTTATGTGTATGTCCGCCTCCCTTTGAAATTTTTGTTCTCATAACAAATCTCTTGAAAATATCATTTTGATCATCTTCCACTTTTATTTGCAATTTTAATGCAACGTACTTGGCTATAATTGTTAATTTCATGAAAAACAATGGGACTTCCGTGAAGTCGTATACATTCCTCGGATAAAACATGTTTTTGGCATAGATTTTGGCATAACTTAGCACGAGCCAGAAAAGCGACGTTTTAAAATTTGCAAAGTTTGTGTTTCATATAGTTTTTTTAAAATTGTTTGCTGCAATGCAACTGTATCCATGCTTATATCAGGAGTGTCTCGCTATCTTTCTTAGCTACAAGCTTTACTAAAGTTATACTTAATTTTAAATACTAGCGTTGGTGAATATGAAAGAATTTGTTTGTAGATATGACATATTGTGAATGACAGAAACTATATCACACTTTGTAGATTCAGGACTATGAACCACAGATTGCCTATCGAACGCGGAAGATGGCAAAATATTCCTAGGGAAAACAGAAAATGCAATCTATGTCAATCCCAAGAAATTGGAGACGAATATCATTATTTACTTACATGCACATCGCTACGGGAAGAACGTAAATTATACATTAAGCCTAAGTTATACAAAAGGCCAAACACTATGAAGTTTAGGGAATTGATGAACAGCCAACACCCACCCGATCTCTACAATTTGTGTAAATTTATTCGCATCATAAATCAAAGGTTAGATCCTCCAGGGTAACCTAGCACTTTAAACACTTATTATTAATTATTGGATAATTATATATATATTATTATTATTATCTTTTGTCATCGATCTACATTTACATGTCCACTATATTTGAACTTTGTACCTTCCACATTTTGAAACAAATCATTGTTGATTGTAAATTTTACACTGTATTTCTGTATTATTACTTTTTTGTCTCTGTACCATAACTGGTTTTGGAGAATAAAGATATATATATGACTGATTATATATACCGTGTCACTTATTGATGGAGACATGCTCAGTTGCAGCTTACTTTGTTCATCATTAGAAAGAAAAAAACTTGTGCAACATTTTTTTTCCTTTAGTTCCTGAAAAAAATATCATATAGTATAACTTTTCAACTGCTCTCCTTTCGTAAACTTAATGGAAATTAATTCTCACATCTGACTGAAATAGGGTTTTCGCAGTCATTACTGCAAATTCATTGTATTTTTTCTGCTGGTGAATAGGCCCCGATATTTCCGATAGAAAAACATCATGTAAAAAAACGATTACACGGATTAAACTAATAAATAAAAAAATTCAAAGATCAAACTTGCTCGTATAAACATTTTAAATGGTTATTTTCTCATTTAAACTGATCGTTATTGAAGTTATATTATATTTACAAACGGTCTCTTTTTACGTCTGTTTTGTCGTCACAGAGTGCATCAAGGTTGTGTAAACATACGTATCAAAGTATGACCGAACTCACCTACTCACTTCGGATTTACTCGGACTTTATTGGGTGTTACTAATAGAACTTACAAATATTCTAATGTTATGAGTAAATTATATTTCTTTTGTGAATATTGTTTCGCGTATTTACAGTTTGCAGTAGCTTTGAGCATTTTTTTCTGTTAAGTGTACACAAATACAATATGCATCTATTGAACTCCTAAATTGTATATAAAACTTTCACGTTAAATGAATTTTTTCACATAAAAACATTCCAGAAGCTGAGATTGGTTTTGCAGTTTTCTCTTATTACAATTATAAAAGTACTTTAATTATAATCATGATAATATAGAGAGTTTTTTTTTTATCAAAGTATAAAGGCAAACAACCTTGATATCTAAGTTTGATGTATTTGTTGTTTGTTTTATTTTTGCTTCTTTCTTTTTGTATTTTTTTAAAGTAAAATTTCGTATACACAGTGTTTGGGAGAGCATTATTTTTGCAACTTCTCAAAACATTCATAAAGACAAGGCAATGTCGCTTTCGCTCGTTCGATGCATTGATTTTCTATGTTTTTTGTTAATGTTTTCCTATATCATTAGTACCACATTTAATAAATTTAATTTAGATATAGCCTAACTTCAAAACTATACAAGCAATGATCATGAAAACTCTGAATCTGATGTATATATGTTACAGTAAAAGTGTATAATTAGGAATTATACATAATTCCTGAAATTTCAGTAAATATGTATAATTACTAAATGGGTTAGGAAATATATATAATTCCTAATTCTGACCAGTAATTATACATAATTACTGATTTTTTAAGAAGTTTTTATACAAATTTACTTATTTGATTTTAGTATATTTGTAGAATAGAGCACATGCTTTCTCATACATTTTGTACCGTAACTGTTGAAATAATCAATTCCTTATTAAAAGTTAATAGTTTAACATAAGTTTGATTGCTTTATATTCTTTTTTAATTACTTTTTTAGGGATAAGCGTCTCTTGTTTAACGTCTTCATCTTTGATTTGTTATTTCTTTATTTTTTCCTTCATGCTTTCTGTTGGAAAAGTAATTTTAGGGATAAGCGTCTCTTGTTTAACGTCTTCATCTTTGATTTTTTATTTCTTTATTTTTTTCCTTCATGCTTTCTGTTGGAAAAGTTCATTCTTTTTCTTTTCATATACTAAGTATTTTGATAATTTCAAATATGGTTAAATAATAAAATAAAATTATAATAGTGAGTCAATTTCAATAAATTTAAAATGATTTTTTGGCTAAATTTTGGTCAGAGGGGGAAAACAGCTTAAAAATCTTTATTCAGTCCTTTTAGATAACAGTTGACTTACATGTATGTTCTACCAGAAAGTGTGTTAAAGAAAATACTTTTTAGGCTTTAATGATTTTTTGGTAAAGGTCCATATCTTAGGCAACTGTTTAGAATTGTGACACAAACAAGGTAGAAGATGAACTCCATTATCTGTTGGAATGTCCCAATGGACTCGTGTGTATTTTGGGTAGTATTGTAGGGATCTCTAGCCTAACAGTCAACTTGTGCACTTTATTTTTATCAAATACATGTATACAACAAATTAAACAAATTCTTTAATAATGTCCACACTTGCACAATAAGAACTGAAGATCCAATATTAATAATTAATATGTGTAATCTAAAGGGGTTAAAATTCTGAGAAATGTAAGGTTTGTGCTTATGTTGCTTTGCTTGACATGTGTTTTTAAACAATTCAGAATAAGTTAAATACCATTTCTTTAGTCTTTAGGAATTATACATAATTCCTGCTCAATATTTCAGTAATTATGCATAATTCCTGAAAATTTCAGTAATTATGTATAATAACTAATGAGGCCAGTAATTATACATATTTACTGAAATTTTCAGGAATTATGTATAATTCCTAATTATACACTTTTACTGTAACATATATATATACTGTTAAAGCAAGCATGTAAAGGTTAACTTGAAAATAAAACTATTTGAAAAGTTCATAAATGGCAAGACAAGACATATTTATTTCATGTTCTTTTTTCTTATATATTAATGTTGAATCGAAGCAGGGCCTAGGCCAAACAAAAATGTATGTGTGTTTACTGTCACATGCTGAAAAAAATTAGGGTCGGAAGGTAGGAAAATATTTTTTTTTTTTTTTTTTTACCTTGAGTCTATGGGGGCAGCTTTGTGACTTTAATAGTGCTTAATGGAAAATGCTCAAAAAAACTTTAGGGTAGGGGGGTAAAAATTAGGTAGGGTAGGGTGACAGTAAACTCACCTACTTTTTTTTTGGCCCTACACATAATCTATAATAATGAATGAAACATAACTTTATGATTTGGTCAATTACATCTTGACTTCAGCAATTTCTTAAACATCTCTGGTTTTGTAGGGAAGTAACAAAACAGTTTAATGAGCACATTAAATGTTCACGGCTTATTGAAATTGCAATCTAAAAGTAACATTTATGCTCAATATTTGTGAAAGGGTTAATTTTCAGCAGAAACAGGAATAATTAGTTTGTAATATCTGGCGTGTTTGACACGGCGATTAATGAAGTTACAGTTGTTGTTTGGTTCCGCATCGAGACAAACCAAATTATACAACACATTCTGTAACAACTGTATACATTCTTTCTTTTTATCCAACTTAAAAAATAGAAATTACTTATACCCTTCCAAAGTTATTCCATCTTTTTGTCCTAATCGAAGGAATTCAAGCTCCTTATGCTGCTGTCATATTATCTTTGACCCCTGGTTTTGTTTGTTTGTTTCTTTGTTCGTTTATATTTCTGCAATTCCATACAAGCTTTGGGCAACTACATAAAAGTGGGGCAAGTATGCCTGTAAAAAAAAACGATAAGAGTCATATTTAAACTCGGTTACCCTTTGTGAATTTTTTTTTTTCAATTGGTTTCATTTAATCCCGAGATACCGGGGTAATTTAACTAATAATTTTTCTCTGTTTTCATCTTGATTTTCATTTTGAACTCATGTATGTTCAAAAAAGTATATTTATTTTGAAATAATAAATGGCAAATAGAAAAGAAATGATTTCCTTTATCAAAAAATTCTTGTTAATCTAAAGACTGTGACTAACATTTTATTTTTGAAAATATTTCAGAAGTTGTTATATATTGATTATACGTGTAAAAAGTGTTGTTAGTTGACTTTTGTTATTGTTTTTTTTTTTTGCTTTTCTTTTAATTAACGGATATATTTTTTTCCACCAAAGCGGACTCTATTTCCATACTTCGTGAGACTTTTCTGGAAATATAGGTCTATATATGCTTCATTTTTCCCCTTAAATTATTTATGCAAGGCAATGTATATCGATAGTAAACTTTTTTGACAAGGTGCGCAATAATTTTCACTCAGAATTGAAATTACATTATAACTATTTTTACATAAACCACACAAACAAAGAAGTGCAATATAGATTTCACCACCCTTTGATCACCAGAGACAATTTGTCAAAGTCAATGGCTGATATCCGATTTGTTTACATCGTTTTATTTGTATATTTTAATTCCAGTACAAAGAAACTCAGGCATATTTTCTTGTCTATATTTCACGGGTTTTGGTAAAGTAATATACGACACCCTATTTTCTCTAATTGAGAGGGACAGCTGTGAAAAGAAACACAGTTTTACAGTAATGAAGAGTTTCAAAGAAACTATGGAGAAATAAAATACCGTAAAATACGTTTATCTGTGTTTAACAGCTTAAAACATTTCTAACGGTGATTCTTAGGACGTGTGTCAATATTATGGGGCGTGTCAATAGGCGGAGCTAGTCAATCAAAGTATTTAGTTTTTATTTTGCATATTTATTTATCTTTTATATCAATCGAAAAATGCGTTTTCAGATTTATTTATTTAGATTAATTTAATGTTTTCTATTACAAATTATAAAATGGAATATATCTTAAGTTTTGATGGGTTATTTGCATCAATAACACACCATACATTTTAATGCAGCGTTAACTCAAAATAAAAGGGAATATTTTACAGTGTAGAAATAAAATGATAATGTTACTCTGTTTCTATGATTTTCTGAAATAAGATACAAAAGAAAAAAATAAGCATGTCATTGAAAAATAAAGATAATATTAAAAGAAAGTCACGATTCATAAATCAAAGTAAATCAATTCGTAAGCTTAATATTTATTTAGAAAAGAAAATTAATAAAACAGTCTATTTCATTCTTTTTTACCTATAGTAAATTAGCCGTAACATCTTGTTATAAAGTTTGGTTTCCGAGAGCCCAATCAGCCCCAGTGTTTACCCTCCCCCTTTTATTAGTTTACAAAAACAGTCGTAAATATGTCACTTATACCCGATTTCTTAATAAAATTATCCAATTTTGAGGGTAAGATAAATAATTTTTGTACGTATCATAACATGTTTATCTGCATGGCAGGCTGATATAGGCCAGTATGTTTATTAAATTCAATAACGGATTAATGTTGGTAATCGCTTTATTTACTCAATTTGAGAATTTAAGATTTCTGAATAACCATTAGAAAATGTCATTTGATGTAATAGATTGTATAAGATGTGCCAGTAATGGGTTTATGAAATTATCTGATTGATTTTAATAACCAAACAGTTTTGACTTGTCTTATACATGTATTATCTCAAATTTACACCAATTGCTAAACATTGAAATCGAACTCTGCTAAATGCAGTTAGCTTGTTCAATACATCAGTGTCTGTGACTTTACCTATACATGTTCAAGTATTTTATATCTTGAATTTAACACTATTGTAAAACTTTGTAGTCAAACCTTGTTAATGCAGCTAATCTTTTTAGGAATTTAATACATTAATCATGTTAATGAATTCATCATAAGAAATTCGTCCGTCCCGTGCGGGGCCCGGGTGGCGAATAGGCCCGCAGCAGTGTCTAGACTAAGGGTCTTGGGATTCTGAAGTCAGGTCAGTGCTCAGTCCACAGAGCGACCAAGTGTGTACTCACAGACAGATGTCAGATATCAACGGTAACTATATAATTCTCGATATAACTATTCAGGAGTGTCGAATGACCCTTGTAGGAATATATGGCCCGAACGAAGACTCACCAAATTTCTATTCCAAAATTGAAGAGCTGGTCTCTTCGTTAAACAACTCATCAATAATCATGGTTGGGGACTGGAATGTGGTGCAGGATTACAGTCTTGATACACATAATTACAAAACAAAAAACAACCCAAAAGCACATGAGAAAATTATGCTTTTAAAGGAATCATTAGATCTTATTGATATATGGCGTGA
Organism: Arcuatula senhousia; assembly: GCA_963971305.1. NCBI lineage: Eukaryota > Metazoa > Mollusca > Bivalvia > Mytilida > Mytilidae > Arcuatula > Arcuatula senhousia. The sequence goes on from OZ020315.1 coordinate 2,039,095, forward strand.
AATGAACCCAACAACTAAGCGTTACACTTGGCGGGGACCCGATCAAAAACAAAGTAGACTAGACTATTTTCTTGTATCCTCAGACCTTCAATCTCTCATTAAATCCTCAGACATTGAAGTAAGCTATAGATCAGACCACTCTCCTGTCAGTATTTTAATACAATTTTGCTCTTTTGCCAGAGGTAGAGGTACATGGAAATTTAACAATAGTCTCCTCCATGACAAAGACTTTGTAGATAAAGTAAAGGAATGTATTAATGAAACACTAAACCAATATGCTGTTCCTGACCCTCAAAATCCTGACAACATTAGATACTCTATCAACCCACATCTATTATGGGAAATGGTTAAGTGTAGCATACGTGGCAAAACTATCGCTTATTCCTCTTATAAGAAAAAAAACCAGGACAAAAAAGAAAATGAATTAGAAAACACCCTAGAAGAATTACAAAATCAGTACCATGAGAGACCAAATGAAGACCTTAAAGTTCAAATAGATCAAGCTGAAAACGAGCTTAGACAGTGTAGGGAAAAGAAAATAACTAACATCATGGCACGGGCAAAAGCCAGGTGGCAAACCGAAGGCGAAAAATGCACAAATTACTTTTGTAACCTGGAAAAACGCCAATTTAATGAGAAACTTATAACAAAAATAATAGATGACAACGGTGAAGAAATAACAGACCAAACCGAAATAATTAATCAACAAAAAATTTTCTATGAAAGTCTGTACTCCTCATCATGTCCAGAACTCAACCATGAGCATAAAACACTTTTCTTCGATAAGGAAAACCCCTTCCATGATTTTATTTCTGAAGACGAAAGCGAGTCTTGTGAGGGAGTTTTAACATATGAAGAATGTTTAAAATCCATAAAAGATATGAAGAATGGTAAATCTCCAGGCATAGATGGCTATACAGTTGAATTCTATAAATTCTTTTGGAATGATTTAAAAACTATTTTGATAAGCTCATTTAATTATAGCCTAGAGATAGGAAGCATGTCCACATCCCAAACTCAGGGCTTAATTACATGCTTACCAAAAGACGGAAAGCCAAAAGAATTCCTTAAAAATTGGAGACCCATTACCCTTCTAAATGTAGATGCAAAAATTGCCTCTTCTGCTATTGCAAATAGAATTAAACCTTTGCTAAAGAGGTTGATTAGTAACACCCAACAAGGGTTTATGCAAGGTAGATATATTGGTGAATGTACTCGACTAATATATGACCTTATTGAAGCTGCAGAGGAAGAAAAAATCCCTGGTCTACTTGTATTACTAGATTTCGAAAAGGCATTTGACACTCTTGAATGGTCGTTTATCAACAAAACCTTAGAATTCTTTCAGTTTGGTCAAGGATTGTGTAAATGGGTTCAGACTCGGTATGCAAATACACAAAGTTGTATTGCAAACAATGGGTATTGCTCAAAGTTTTTTAATATCAAACGAGGCGTGCGACAGGGTGATCCTTTATCACCTTATCTCTTTATACTATCTCTAGAACTATTGAGCTCTGCCCTTAAGTTTGATCCCAACATCTCAGGAATCAAGATAAATAACTCAGAATATCTGATAAGTCAGTATGCAGATGACTCATCTCTTTTGTTAGATGATAATGAGATGTGTTTAAGAAGATCGCTACATATCCTAAACAAATTCTCTGAATGTTCAGGGTTGAGAGCCAATCTAGAAAAAACTGAAGCCATATGGATTGGGTCAAAAAAATACAATAACAATAAGCTAGCACCGGACCTTGACCTAAAATGGAATTTTAATGGAAAATTTAAACTACTAGGAATTGAATTTGACATGTTTGAAGAAGATAAAACAATATCTAACTTCCACACAAAAATTGCCAAAATGAAAAAACTGTTAAACACATGGTTATATCGAGATTTAACCATACTGGGAAAGATCACAGTCATTAAGACATTAGCCTTACCAATCCTTATTCAATGTCTAACAGTGCTTCCAAACCCTCCTGATAACATTTTTAAATCTATAGAAGACATCTTCTTTTCTTTTGTTTGGAATAATAAACCAGACAAGATCAAGAGAAATGTTATCACTAACCTTTATCATGAAGGAGGCCTAAAGATGCCAAATATTAAAGCTTTTTGCATGAGTGTCAAGTTGTCATGGATAAACAAAATGCTAGACCCATTACATCTTGCCCCATGGAAGACTTTAATTTCAGAAAAATATGAGAAATTTGGTGGAGATAACATCTGGATGTTAGATAAATTTGGCCTAAATACTATATCAAAACATTTCAATCACTTTTGGAAAGACATTTTCCAAAACTGGAAGTTTATTCACTTGGATTCTAATGAAGAGCAAAATAATGTTTTGTCCCAGTCCATATGGTTTAATGAAAACTTAAAAATTGGAAGTAAACCATTCTTCTATCAAAAATGGTGTGGGGCTGGTGTTTTTTACCTTAATGATCTGCTTTCTGAGAACAACTCCCTACTCTCCTATGAGGAATTTAAACAAAAGTATCAATTGAGAACAAATTTTTTACAATTTCAAGGTGTTCTCCATTGTATACCACATGATATAAAAACAAAAATGCAAGAAAATACCCGACTAGAGCATGTATTTTCAGAGTCTTTGAAATATCTGAAGTCCCACAAAAAACCAAGTCAATACTTTTATAAGAAAATTCTTCCAAAATTCACTGAAAATCCTGACAAACAACAACAAAAGTGGAGCGTAATTCTTGACATAAACATTGAGAATTGGGAGGATATACATTCAATTCCTTTTTCATCTTGCAATAATAACAAGTTAATTATGTTTCAATATAAACTTTTGCATAGAATCCTTTTCACAAACTCTCTTCTGAAAAAATGCAATATGAAAGAAACTGATCTATGCACCTTCTGCAATGAAACATCAGAAACAATACTACATCTATTTTGGGAATGTCCTGTCACAAGAAATTTCATCATTCAGGTTAAGGATATTATGAAGAATATCTGTAATTTTGAAATCCCAAAGGAGAGAGAAAGCTTTTTGCTTGGTTCACCCCAAACAAACAGTTTTGTCAATTTTATTGTTGTTCTCATAAAGTTTTTCATATATTCATGCAAATGTAGGAACACCAGACCCACCCAAAGTGGATTTATAAATATACTTAAAGACAATTATGAAATAGAAAAACTCTCTGTGACTTTCTACAAGGCCCCTGCAAACCAAGAAAAGATTGATTTAAAATGGGATCCTATACATCATCTCCTAATATAACAAAATCTTATTGTGTCAAGCATTTTTATTTTTACTAAATACTGTCGTGAATGATGTCACCAGGGATGCACCGATAAAAAATGAACTGTAAATGGGGCATCCGTTAAAATATTATTGTAATAACATGACAGTAGTACCATTTTAACTTCTTTATTATAAAATCTTGTATGTATGTGTAAAAGGGATCTACATGTAACTGAAAGCAGCATTATTAGAAACATCAACTTCTCCCTTTCTTTTGTAAACTTTACCTAATAAAGTAGTAATCCATTAAAAAAAAAAACATAAAAACATAAAATAATGTTGCTTTCCTCATAACAAGGTTCCCATATAACACCTTCCTATAGAAAAGGGCTATGTGACAGAATGGATATTTTTGCATTAATGGTTTTATAACTTAATAAAAGTATTTTTAACTGGTGACTGTAATCAAAAACAGACAAATTTATACTGTGTAATGATTGAATTGTTATAGGTTTGAAATGCAATGAAAAATAAAGAATTACAAAAAAAAGTGTGTACCCTAGGTGGCTGAATAGGGTGGCCCTCATACGCGGGGGGGGGTGTCAGGTTTATAATGCGGAAACTCTGACCGCTGACCATAGTGGGCCAACGTGTGTGGAGAGTGCCACGATTCATGCACGTAAAAGACCCCTTTGTGGACTGCCAAGTAGTGCACCACACCGGCTAAATTCACCTGTCCTTTGTTTCCCACCCAACCCGCATTTTTCAATTATCATCATCATTTCATGTTCATTTTATATATAGCTTCTACAACGCGATCGAGGTGATTATGGAATTTCTAACATCAAGAGAAATAAATTTGATTATTTTAATGGCGAGGCTTGCCGAGCGATTAAAATATCAAATTTATTTCTCGAGATGTTAGAAATTACATAATCATCGAGAATTTAGTTGTAAAAGATTTTTCTCTAATGTCTACAGGTAAATAATTGCAAAAAGGTTGCCCATCAATTGCACGTGCAAATACGCTGAGAACAAAATTTTCTCTAGAGGTGAGAAATATTTTTCTACAACTGGTTGAGAGGTTGATAAATCGGACGAAAATTAGAGAACATCCTTTTCATGTTCATGGCCTTTACCGTGATAACCCATATAGCGTTGCACGGGCGTAAAACACCAACTCACTCACTCACCCGACACTGAAAGTTTCGACAAAGAATCTAGCTAAAGGAACAATCATTGGATCTTACTTTGGCGGAGATGGAGGGGTAGGGGAAAGGAAAATGGTGAAATTTGAAAAATAAAAAGACAGGATGTCAAAAATCTTGAAATGTTAAAACAGGCCCGTGTTTGACTTGAAATGAAAAGAATTACAAAAAAAAACAAGAAATATTAATACTGTGAGCAATTTAAAAGGTTATTTAGTTAGTTAATGCTTTACTCCTTAGCAGCACCAGTCGATTTCGGCTATATCAGGGAGATGAGCTTGAAAGGGGTGAAAAATGAACATGAAATTATTTATGGTCAATGTTGATGAAGTGGAGGAAATGGGTACACAAGGCCATTTGGTTCGTTTTTTACTCTCAAGCAGCAAGAGAAACGCACTCTCAGGTAGATGAACATGAAATGGCGATGCAGTGGAGGAACTGGTGACACAAGGCCAATCGGGGATGTGAGTTTTGTCTGTCACTGGAGGAAATGGGTAGGAGCAGGCAATTCAGCCCCCTGCATGGGGATTCTACGGATCTAGCTGCATGCAGTTCGTAGCTCATAAGGTCCTTTTACTTTTTTTCTGAGTCCGCAAAAGCAATACATTCCAAAAGGACCCAATAGAGCTACGAACCGCAGCTACTATATGGGCCGTACTCTTATCGAGACTTGCAGCAGGGTTTTTCATCGTGCAAGGAATTCGACATTTTTGCACCATTATGGTTTGCCGTCAAGTTTTCGACATTGAATCCTGACGTCCTCGGTATTCATTATGACCAGACTGCCCTACAATTGCCTGGGGCATACATCCAAGTCGCCCTGTGGGCAAAACGGCCCAATCCGATGCCGGATTTCTGGGCTCTCTTTACTGGACTTTTACCGACAAGCTAGTGCTGATTCGGGCCTTTTCTCCATGAAACCGGAACTAAAATGGGTTACACAAAAGAAAAGTTATCTCGTATGGCATTAATGTAATCGGGAGAAACCAAGTTTCCTCATTTAATTTACCTCTCCCATTCAAAATTTTATGGCCAACGTGACGTGACGGACAGACGGACAGAGAGACAGGATTATTTCTAAATACAATAGAAAACGATGAGATATGGAATGAGTGTACGCGACACAGCCCACAAGCGGCAATTCAGAAAAAAACACAATGCCTTTACATGTAAGTTAACTCAGTCATGATAACTAAATGTTTTTTTTCATTTCTCATCGGTATATATGTCCATCTTTTTTATTGTTAAAAATTTCTTGAATTACTATCAATTATTCTAATTGCAGCTATTTATCTTAAAAACAAGATTAATTATTAGGAATAAATCTGAAGACTACAGGTTGGACCTTCATACAAAGTAAAAAAATGCAAGATCACTTAAAGACTCGATGCATCCATCTGAACCGCGGTATCGTTAAACAAAAACTATATATAGGATGTCAGCTAAAAAAATATCATTTCGCAACAAAAAATTAATGTGAGATACACTGATTTGAAAGTCAGTTGGTGAGACATAGAAATAATTTCCCGGTGACCCAGGCGGATCTGCATCTTTCCCTTTGTTTACATGTTTACACAAGCAATAATGTTAAACGCTCTTCAGTGTGTTATACTTAGATCCGCAAGTTTGTCTTGTACTAGCAAAATCATTGTGATGTTTTATTCAATGCCAGTCACACTTTCACATTAAAGCTTTTAACTGACAAAACAAGCTCTATTAACTTTCCTTTGTAAATAGCCCAATTTGTTCATGTGCTAGGACAACAAACAGGAATACGGGCCAAATATTCACTTTATCTGCCAAACATACCACTACACCATGTAAGGTTGTTTTTCGTTTTATACAAACATATGATATCGATAGTATGTGTTCCCGATTTGGGTTTTGTAAACTTGTTAAAATCTCATGTTTTACCAATGTATATCTATCTTTCAAGTCCCGCAAATTTTATGAATTAAAAGATGCCTAGAGTTTTACGGTACGTACGCCCGTTCTCGATCCCTTTTCTGTGCCAATCAAACTACAGGGTTGGATCCAAATATTTTTTGAAATAGGGTTCCAAGCCAATGTAGCATCGTAAGAGGACATTCGGCCCCCAGAGGAAGGAAAATTGTCAGGACATTTAGCCGATTGTTAATAAATTTGTTTTTCTTCAGATATATAAATTGACATTGAGAAAAAGTTATTTTGTTAAGCATATCGATGAAACTATCTTTAAAAATGCCTTAGAAAGAGGTGACATTTATAATGATAATGAAACAATGTTAAAGACAAAACTAATTAAGGTTTGAATGTGGCTTTTTAGAAGTGTCATGCTGTGCCCATAATAATTAGAAACCTTTTTAAATGAGCCAGAGAAGCCCCACTTAATTAAAGTTCATATTAACACATCATTGACTTGTTTTACTAAAAGAAAGAGTGCGACTCCGGAAAAGTCCATATTCCAATAATTGTCAGTATTTTGTCATATTGTCAGACATCTGTGGCAGATTACCAGAGGGAGGAAAAAACAAATATATTGAACATTTTTATAAATTCATAAGCCATTAATCGTTTACCCTAATCTCCCGCCAACATATCGACGGCACGTGCCCAGAGCGTGCAGGCTAATAATGGCGGACTGGTGAAATATTTTGACTGCTAGTATAGTTGTGTTTCTGGATCAAATTAATTGTTTTTTCTTCATTTTATCGAAATGAGGATTGCATACGACAAATATTAAGCATGTAAATAACACAAAAGACAAACGCTCACATTCAATATAAGCAGATGTCCAAAAATTTTGGAAACTGAGATTTCTAAATGCAATGTCAATATAATTATAGGAGATATCTAAACTTATAGGACCTGGGAATAGGCTGTCACTCTAAATCATTTTTACTTATATGAAAGCCATTTCTGCATTTAAACATCATTTAAAAGTTTTAAAAAGTTTTATTATTAGATTCAGCCATTTTCATTTGTGTGCATTCATGATACAAAAATCACAGTTAGTTTATAGGCCTTGTAAATCAAAGCAAAGGTTTCCAAAAGATTGAAAATTTTGTCCCATATTCTGTATTTTATAAGTAATTTTTAGCAAAAGTCTTTAAAATGGCAAAAAACAATATATCATAATGATTACACTTCTTTGCCTTCTGTTCTTGGTACGTTAAGTTCCAAAAAAAAGTAACATTGCTTTTATAAATTAAGTAAAACTAAAAACGGGGACAACCAACCTAACAATAACAGTAAACATCAATTTGTAGAATTTCTAGAGGAAAGAGAGCAGAGTATTGCGTGCCGTAGATAGACAATCTTTTACTTGTGACAACTCATTTACACAGGACCAAAAAATGAACTAACTACATGAAAAATAAACAATACAAATTCCCGATATTATATCACCACATTTCTAACTTGATGTGCTTACTATATCCATAAGAAGCAGAGAGTCACCAATGGGGCATTTGAATGTCAAAAGTTCAAAAGGGCAAACTAAGGCAAAACCAGTAAACACAAGCGAGACCAGCACGAAGAAACAGAGACAACATTATAACACACAAGTTTTGTGAAAATCGGTAAAGTAATTTCAGTTGAGTTGCGCTGACAAAATTTGTTACAGAAAGTGAAACCAATAATATGTATGTCTAAAGATACAAATACCTAATCGGGTATAAACTGTAAAGAGTGGTAATCGACACGGAATGCACAGAACAATACCTAGGAACTTAATTGAAGAACTTTTTATGTCGTTCTTATGTGTATTGATGGTCATGAAAATCGGTTGAGTACATGTATAGTTAGTTACAGAGGTGTTGTGTTGACAAACATATCCAAGCAAACCAGAATGACAGACGGACGGACGGAATACAACGTCTCGGCTCCTTTCGCTCTTCGATGTCAGTGAACTAAATATTACCAAACAACCTTTGAAAATTTGAAATCACTGCATGCATTATCTGTATATCCGTTTCTTCATCTGATTTCTAAGACGTCAGGATCTCAATCTGTACGCGTCAGATAAAAATATGAATAAATTTATTCGTAAACATTAAGTATAAGTCATCTAAAGCAATGTAAATGATTTAATTAAGGTCTGTGAACGATTACAATTCTCCAGTGAAATATTTCCCCGATCCTATAGTTGTAACATTTCTATAGTACCGGCTGACAAACTCTCGGAGAGATGTAGAAAACATTTAAACAACAATCAAATCAAATTTCCCTAGTGTATTCCTTGTCGCGTGGCAGAACTAAATTGTCAGATGCTCATTTCACCGTGAAATATCATGTCATCAAAAAGACCCTTTCTCCATCAATAATATTTTTAACCGTCCGTTTTGGTCATAAAGAATATTGTTTAACCAGCCATCAATGTGATGTTCGTTCCCAAGTACAATGTTTGGTATTCGGTCGGATCTGAATTTCAAATGAAGCACTTGATTATGACAATAAAGACGTGGTTGTAAATCTGAATATTTTGTATATGGTGCGTTAGGGATGTGCCCATCGGGAGTTCAATCTGTTTGTTAAATAAGGTATACTAATTAAATGCTAATTTGACAAACGTTTGGACTGACGCTTCACTGATTCATGTTTATTGGGATGAAAAATATGGTTGCATTCTGAATTTGTTAAAACATTTGAAATTAAAATCAGAACTGGAAGCAGTATTGTAAGTATTTTAGCCATTTACATATACTGTATAAAGTTAGGTAGTTTAAATAGCGGTTTTCATTAAGAAGTTATGAAATACAAATAAATACATAACCATTCGAAGAAGTAACACTCTTTGTATAAATTAAAATTGATAATAATTATAAGATTGTATCCCGAATTCCGACCAGAACCTCCCCACGTTAGGACACGGTTCCTGTCTCCAGTTCTATAGTAATTGGAGCAGCTTACTCTGGCGGTGGTGTGTCATGGGCTGGTCGACCCATGGTACACAACGAGTCTTTTTTAAAGTCACTGCAGAGGCTCTTTAGCCTATAGTCACGACTTTAAAAAAAAACATTGAATGATTATAAGGTTCATTTCATTTGTTAGAAAAAGTGTTGTTTAGTACCAATGAGATTTAGTGCAACTTTCAATAAAGGTTACGACAAAACTACCGAAGTGGGATGATCAAGAAGGAAAGACATACCAGAGACATTGAAGATTGCACTTGTCCTGACTTGGTACAGCATAGCATATGAATTTCAAAACGTTGGAATTGTTTAAATGCTATGACTCTATGCAAACGAATCGCAATACCATAAACACTCTCTAAGGACATATTTTTTGTCATTGACGACAATAATTATGCGCAATGTATAGACCAAAAATAATTGTAAAAAAAGTACTTTTTTATAAAACAAAATTCAGTACACGTTGGCGAAAATGCGCAAAACATGACAATTTGCTGTCGATACAAATATCTTTAAGGCCTCAGTATATATCTCATTGTATTCATTTGACCAGTCAACTTTGAAAGATGCAAACTTTTTAAATACCTAAGGAGCATTAGAATTTGAAAAGTTCAAAAAGCCAAAGGCAAATCTAGTCGGTACAAACAGAAAACAACACGAAGAGTAAGTGAGTGATTTGGTTGTATGATTGTATGAAGGTGACAAAACATGAACAGGATGATAAAATAAACCATGGGGGTTGGATGGTATATAAAAGCTAAAAACAGTTTGAAGACCACAGCAGGAAAGGTCGAGACTGATTATAAAGACTACGTGGTGCACAAAGTCTACAAAAGGAATCATTTACAATAGTACGCCTATGAAGAGTGACATTCTCAACACATGTTGTCCAACCATGGTCAGCGGTAAGCCGTTCTGTAATATAACCTGGCGAACCCACGCGCCCTATTCAGCCACCTAGAGTATGCACATCTTGATCGCTCAGTTGGCTAAGCATTTACCCGACGCCAGAATCTCACGATCCTTATATAAAGTCGGCTCGTATGACAAGCTATATAAGCTCTGCTGTAGGCCTATTCGCCACATGTGACCTGTACTGGGGAAATCTACACGAAGAAATACTAAGAAGGTAACATAACAACACTGCAAAAAAAAAACAACAAACAAACAAAAAACAATAACCAAACTTTCATGCAATGCAAACAACATTGTATAAGGTTACAATTTGTTAAAATCTATCACCATAACCAAGTACCGGTATTTAGTAAGGTTAATACTTTTACTGCATTCGGTATTGAACACCTATTATAATTCTCTTTTTTATATATCTATGGTCAGTGTTAACTAATTTTATTACTAGCAGTGCAGTTGCAGGAGCCCTTTCAAACATGGCAATATTTCTTTGGAACATCTTCGTAAAAAAGCTAGTACAGCAAAATTACCAAAATAGGGATATTCAACAAGATATAGATCTAGATCATAAACGAAGATATTTTCATAGTGGGTAAGTAAAACTGACTTGGTAAAGATATTTCGAAAGAACCAGGGTTTTTTTTGCACCAAAAACAATTTCTCTTTTCGATTTTGATTAATTCTAGGAATTTAACGAATCATTTTTTATCTTAAATTTAGCTTCTGATTTTTTCCCTTTCTTTACCCCTAAGTTAGTATGACATTAACGTTAAGGATAGTTACTCTTCATGTTTCAGAATTTCAGTCTGATGTCGGAACCCTATTCGTTAAAAGGAATTTCTTGCGTAATCCATGACGCCCTTTTAGACTGATCCAACTCATGACAAATTTAGAACTGTTCTGCGCCCTGACAGTTTTAACTTCTGACAGTTCTAGTCCGTGACACTTCTAGTCCCTGACAGTTCTATAGTCCCTGACAGTTCTAACCCCTGACAGTTCTAGTCCCTGACATTTCTAGACCCTGACAGTTCTAGTCCCTGAAAGTTCTAACCCCTGACAATTATAGCCCCTGACAGTTCTAGTCCCTGACAGTTCTACTCCCTGACAGTTCTAGTCCCTGACAGTTCTATAGTCCCTGACAGTTCTAACCCCTGACAGTTCTAGTCCCTGACATTTCTAGACCCTGACAGTTCTAACCCCTGAAAGTTCTAACCCCTGACAGTTATAGCCTCTGACAGTTCTAACCCCTGAAAGTTCTAACCTCTGACAGTTATAGCCCCTGACAGTTCTAGTTCCTGACAGTTCTACTCACTGACAGTTCTAGTCCCTGACAGTTCTATAGTCCCTGACAGTTCTAACCCCTGACAGTTCTAACCCCCTGACAGTTCTAGTCCCTGACAGTTCTAACCCCTGACAGTTCTAGTCATGCATTATGTAGTCATGATACTGTCATGCCTAGGAGCAGTTCTAAAATTGTCAGAGGGTAGAATTGTCATGGATTAGAACAGTTCTAAAACTGTCAGGGCTTAGAACTGGTCTAAATCTGTCAGGGCTTAGAACAGTTCTAAGAACTGTCAGAAAAAAAATCCTCACATAGGGTTATGTTTCTCCTCAGTTGCTGTCTTCACTCAAGAAATTTTACGGAAGGCATCATGCACTCAGATGATTGCAGATGTTGGTTTGTCATAGGGTTTTGTTTTATCTTCCTTTACCGGATTTGACACCCTGATTTGACTGTTGGCAACGCGACGGGTGTGCTATAGCAAGCAGGAACTGATTACTCTTCCGGAGAAACTGAGTTCACTCTCGTTTTGACTTGAGTTCGCGTTGTTGATTGATATTCAGTTATTTTTGTGTATCCATGTTTTACATGTTCTGTTTTTGTCCCGTTCTTGTTGGTGTTTACTGGTTTTGTCTCTGCCCTTTCGGACTTTTGACATTCGGATACCCCATTAGTGTAACATAAAATAGTGTCCGCTGTGAAATATTGTCTTGAGTGGCATTTACTCCTATGATGAAGTCCAAGGACGGAATAAAACGCTTAAGAGATATGAAATTTTGTCCTCTAGATTTTTCAGTGTTAAGTATGGCAGGGTGGACAAAATGTCATAGGACACTATTTTGCTTTACATTAGTACCTCTTCTTCTAAAATTATCAGGGCTTAGAACAGTTCCAAATCTGTCAGGGCCTAGAACAGTTCTAAATCTGTCAGGGATTAGAACAGTTCTAAATCCGTCAGGGATTAGAACAGTTCTAAAACTGCATGTCAGGGATTGGAACGGTTCTACATCCGTCACGGTTCAGAACCGTTTTTAATCTGTCATGAGGTAGAACTGTCCAAAACTGTTCTCGGACAGGACAAAGCTTGTCATAAATTGCCCTGACTCTGTCAACAGGACAGAATTAAAACAGATCAATGGCAGTTTCTGACAGTTCTAAAGAGACTGACCACAACTGTAATCTCTGTACAAATATTTCGTAATATATTCATTAATGCTTAATTCTACGTAAGAAATGTACTATTTTTGGCCTGCATTTTAATAACAGTAATTACATATGCAAATTTCTACATTGACATTGTGAAAAAAAGCATTTTTTTCACCCCAAAACATTGATTTGGTCAAATTAATTGATTATCGGTTGTATGTTAAGTTATTTTGTAACCACTTTTTGTAACCCCTGGTGTGTAGGTGAGGCAATAAAGGTTTTACATAATATGTATGTCTATAAGAGCATAATATTTAAATAGTTATTTAATTTTCATATCGACAAAATAAACTAATATATAAAAAACAGGATGACACAACGCCAATTACACCAAGAGTGCACAACTGTCTCCCTGTTCATTTAATTCTGAAGTAGCTTAAACAAAAAACCTGAAGAGGACCAGTAATATGATCCACCCAACTACCAGACTTGAACAAACAACAGCTGCTAAACCAAACATTGTGTTCCAAGTACTTACAACTAATAAAAAGCGATTCATAATCTGTCGCCGTGTATTTATACAATAGAAATGATTTTCTACTTTATTGTCATTCATTGTGTTAAGCTTATTGTTAAATCCCAAAGTTGTTGAAAACCCAAGCGGCTGTATTTGAAAGGCCGTTATTGCATTGTAACGTCAGCGAGATTGAGTCAAACTGTTCAAGTACTCAAGTTAAGTAATCATTTTGCTTTTAACGTTTGGATATGATTTTATTATGGTCGATGTTGAGATGTGAAAAATAAATTGTTTTGCCTACGAGCACTTTTTGAATGTAGAATGTGATATGAGTTGATCCGGCGGCTATGGTTATAATACAATATAAACAGACTCTGAAGACAATAACATTTTGTATCAAGTGATATTGTTTGGCGTTCTGAGGAGAATAACAATTTTGAAAGAGTGTTAATTTATTTTATCTAAACACAAACCTAGTTAATTTTCAAATATCAAGTAGCAAGAAAACGCGACAAATAAAAAAAAAAAAAAAAAAAAAAAAAAACAAATACACAACAATTTTGAAATGAAGGAAGCAGAGAGGTACCAAAGGGGCATTCGAATGTCAAAAAGTCCGAAATGCAAAGAAACCATCAGTAAACACAAACGATAGCAGCAAAAGAAGCAGACAACATAAAAAACAACTGAATAACCAACAACGCGAACTCGCTGTTACAAGAATGAACTCAGATGTTCCCGAAGAGTAAGCACGAAGAAACAGACAAAATAACAAGACACAAAAAAACCCCAACTGAATACCGGTAACAAATAACAACGCGAATTCGTTGTCAGCTGTTCCGAAAGAGTAAGCAGTAAATTAAATCATCATTTATTTCAACCATTGTACATGGTTTCCTGGAAAAGGTGAAAAGACAATTTCCTTCATAGGAATTGCAAAACGTTCTTATATGTCAACTCACTCAAAATAAGAAACACAAAAGAAACAAAGATGTTCAAATACATATGATATGAAAACTAATAAATATCTGGAAAAAATTATACGAATTCAGAATATGGCATTGTTAATCTGCAATTGTCACTTGTGTTCGTGTAACAATAAAAATCATGCTCCAACTTGCGGGGAAGGTGAAGCGCAAACAGTACTGATACCGACTAAATGTTTGCAAAGCGATGTTTTCACTAGTTCTAAAAAAGACGCTGTACATACAAGATAAAATAATAAAAGGTGTCGTACAGTGGCTAGTTAAAAGGTAAACAAAACAATAGTTTAGAAGGTAAAACCACATTTAAAAGGTAAAATCCAAACAAAAAAATCACAATAAAAGGTAAAAATTAATAAAAAACTAAAAGATGCCCAAATTTTCGGACTACAAGTCCTTCCTCGGGGGCTAAAAGAAAAAAGAACGATGTGGACACATCAGCTGACCAGAACCGAATGGCGAGTGTAGACCCAAGGTATACCACCTGCGGAGACGAATTTGTTTGCAAAGACTTACAATAACAAAGAGCAAACACAAAATACGTCATCAAAATGTAAGATAAAATGAATCTGAGGATCAACAGGAAAAAAAAAAATAACGTCGCTGCAGACCTATATATAGGTATAGTCACGACGTTAAACTCCCCAGTCAGTCAACAGGAAAAAAGAGGTGGGTAGGGAAAAAATCAATCCACCTGGAGCACTATATTATTTGAGAGTGTGTGAAATTTCATTTTCGCCCCCGCAAAGCCACACAGACCACTCAAATGCGACTAACATGAAAAGGATGATAAAATGAATATGAAATGATGACGATAAATGAAATATGGGGATGGTATAGGAACACAGAAACAGCAAGTTTTAAGTAAACAACTGTCGTTTTATATTGATGCCAAAGGGTTGAAATGTTCCTAAAAATTTGATAATTCTCTGTTCAAGAAATTGTCTTTGTTTCTCACCAGAACAAGTTTCAAGGAGAACGGTTACCTGCATATCGTGGACGCTGTGGCTGGGCAAATAAAAGTGCTGACCGACTGGGCAATCTTCACATTCAAGAACGCTCCCTCTGTGTTCGGCGAACATGTCTCCTAGCCGACGGTAGGTTTCCCCTATGTAGATTTTACAACAATTGGCACAGCGGATGGCATAGATAACGTTTTCAGATATGCAGGTGAAACTGTTCTTCAACTTGAAAGTGTTTGAAGGACCGACTATCTGCTCAGTCTCCCAGGTGAAGTTGCATGTAACACATATAGGTCGACCACAACCCCTGGTACCTGAAAAGTTGGAGCGAGGACGTCTAGTGGTATTGTTGTAAGAGCTTGAAACTAGATGTTGCCTCAAACTCTTTCCCTTGCGGAAGGCAGTCAGGGGTGGCGAGGTAAATACATTCGACATGTGTTCATCCGCCTGGACAATGGATTTGAAGTTGCGCAGCAGAATATTCCGTATAGCCAAGTTGTGAGGGTGGTAAGTAAGAACCAAAGGTATACGGTCGTTCTTGCGTCTAGTTGGCCTCCAAAGCTTTGGATCGTGTCACCTGAGAGACAGAGTTGATGGCTTTATCCAAGATCTTATTGGGATATATCCCCTCTTGACAAAGAATGATTTCATAGTATTACTCTGAACCTTGAAGTCATCCTCATCGCTGCAAATACGTTTAAGTCGTAGAAGCTTAGACTTAGGAATGGCATCTTTGGAACTCTGAGGATGACAAGATTGATAATTCAGGTAGCAATGCGCATCTGTAGGTTTGTAAAATATAGAAGTTACTATTTTACCATTTTTGATGCTGCATTCCAAGTCAAGAAAGGAGAGTTTCTCTTGAGTGACGGTGAAGGTGTACTGGATAGCAGGGTGATAGGAAGAGACAAAGCTTATATAAAGGAGTAAAGATCATCTTCACTTTCGGAGGAAACACCAAAAACATCATCAATGTACCGTTTGTATAAGTCTGGGACAGGACCAATGTATTCGGAAAACATTTTCTCCTCCAAATACCCAACAAACAGACAGCCATTTCAACCCTTTGGCATCAATATAAAACGACAGTTGTTTACTTATAACTTGCTGTTTCTTTGTTCCTATACCATTCCCATATTTCATTTATCGTCATCATTTCATATTCATTTTATCATCCTTTTCATGTTAGTCGCATTTGATTGGTCTGTGTGGCTTTGCGGGGCCGAAAACGAAATTTCACCAACTCTCAAATAATATAGTGCTCAAGGTGGATTGATTTTGTCCCTACCCACCTCTCCTTTTTTCTTGTTGATCCTCAGATTCATTTTATCTTACATTTTGATGACGTATTTTGCGTTTGCTCTTTGTTATTGTAAGTCTTTGCAAACAAACTCGTCTCCGCAGGTGGTATACCTTGGGTCTACACTCGCCATTCGGTTCTGGTCAGCTGATGTGTCCACATCGTTCTTTTTCTTTTATCCCCCGAGGAAGGACTTGTAGTCCGAAAATTTGGGCATCTTTTAGTTTTTTTTTAATTAATTTTTACCTTTTATTGTGATTTTTTTGTTTGGATTTTACCTTTTAAATGTGGTTTTACCTTCTAAACTATTGTTTTGTTTACATACAAGATATCCTGGCTACCGTTTTACATATATTGATGAGGAATTAGTGTACGGGACACAACCTACAATTATAAAAAAAAATGGAATGATTAAGATATGTATCACGTCAATAAATAGATACAAATGATTTTTATTCAATCTTTATAAATAGATTATTACAGATATTATTGTTTCACAAAAAATCAAAGTCCTGTTCAGGGCTCGGATGACGAGTAGGTCCACAACAGAGACAAGTTGGTCTAAAGCGGAAACTACGGGTTTTTGGATTCCGAAGTCGGGTTTGTGCTCAGCCCGCAGAGCGACCAAGATGGCTAAATTGCTTGTACGATTAGAGGTCAAAATACGAAAGTCTGACTGCAGCCATACCGTAGTTGGATAATATGCGTGGAGAGTTCCATAATTTAACCATTGTACATGTATATCTCCAGGTAGTGTTCTATATTAGCTAAATTTTATACGTCTTTCCACATCTTTCCCCTTTTGAAGTTTTCAGTTTTCCACCCTCCCCGTATTTCTTTTCAAGTATATATATAAATGACATATGTATCACAAGTATTATATATTTTTTTCATTACAATGAACCCAAGTCACGTGTGCCAAACTGCAAACTGGAGAAGATTTAATTGCTCGGGCTCAAGGGCCCGAGCATCTAGATTCAAAGCAACTACATGGAGATCTCTGTATAAAGAGCGCTTGTAAATTCACTCATTGGATTCCGTAACTTTCAAAACATTTAAATGATCGATGCATCAAAATTGAAGACGCTTCCGGGCAGCGGAAATAGCCGAATGATTCCGATTACTAATCGGAATATCCCTAGTATGATTTCGTTTGGACCCGTACCCGTTTTCAAATTTCACGACTGATAAGTGTCGGTCTTAATAACCAGATAAATATCAAAGGTTGGAGTCTGTGTTCTGTCATGATTATTTATAAACTTTTGTACAATACACTAACAAATGTGTATACCTAGATCTACATTTAATAGTTAATTAAAATTCTATCAACCTGTGATATAAAGATAAATATTACGATATTTATGTCATAATCATAGGGATCAAAACAAGCATATAATCATAATAAACACTTATATTCTGTTGCTATATTTAACTGGTTCAGTCCATTATTGGGCATAAGCGGGGGTTTCTTTATCGATCAATTATTCCGATAAGTGTGCTCCACTTAACTTAATGTATTACCGGGTCTAGAATCTGTGTTTCGTCATGGTAATTTATGAATTTATAATAACTTTATTTAAAAAAAAAATACATGTATAAGCGTTACTTGTGTGACCATGCAGTGGACTTGACATGCGTAGGAAACAGCATAATTGAGTTGTTGGTGAGCCCATTAAACTTATAAAATAAGTTAAGTTTGTACATTCATATGTATTAATAATATATCAAACACTTGAGTTGGAAGTAAAAAAATGTTAAAAGTAAAAGAGAAAAAGGTCACAGAGTATAGAATTGTAATGTATTTTTCAGTTGATTGCAATAAAAAAAATGACCAAAAAAATAAAAGCCTTTTTTCTAGGAAGTCTGCTTCATATTTAGATATGCATTTAGAAATTAAAACTGTCAACAAAGCACTTAAGGAAAACTATCAACAAAGCTCTATGATAAACGTGATGACTTCAACTTTCAAATCGTCAATTTCCCTTCTTGTGTTGCAACATTCCATCTGCTCAAACTTACGAAGTTTTCTTATCACAATTGATTCGTTACTCCATGGCTTGTGGAAATTACATCGATTTCCTTGTTTCTGCAAACAGAAACTGCTTAATTTTCCGGAACACAAGAGTTCTCACTCGTCACGACTTGGGTTCGCGTTTCTGATTGCCATTCTGTAGATTTTCGTATGTTTGTGTTTTATGCTGTGCGTTTCTTCGTGCTGCAATTGGTTTTGACTTTGCTTTTTCAGAATTATATCATTCGGATGCCCCATTGCCCAATATTTATAGGTATTTGGACACCTCGGCCACACTTTATTTCGTCCATAGGAAGTCTCGGCCACATGACTCCTCGGCCGTAGACAC
The DNA here is from genome assembly GCA_963971305.1 of Arcuatula senhousia. Classification (NCBI taxonomy): domain Eukaryota; kingdom Metazoa; phylum Mollusca; class Bivalvia; order Mytilida; family Mytilidae; genus Arcuatula; species Arcuatula senhousia. The sequence goes on from OZ020315.1 coordinate 2,057,868, forward strand.
TTCGGCCATACTATATAAATCTCAGGTGTATATATAGGGACTTAGTCTATATTCTTAGTAACTGATTTTTTTTCAAATGTATAAATCGAATTGCCTTAACTGACAGATTATATGATATTTTAAAAATAAACACAAAAAAATTTTCGAATGAAGAAATAAGTATAAAAGGCAGAAGTAAAAAGAATGATACTGCGGCCTTGGACATATTATTATGATATATATAGAATATCATATGGGTGTTTTCATATCGTATCTCATAACAACCCGAGACGCCCATATCATCCCGAGAGCTTTAGCTCGAGGGCATGATATTGGCCGAGGGTTGTTATGGGATACGATATGAAAACACCCATATTATATTATGTTTATCATATATTTTAAATTAAAAATGTTTATATGTTTTTTACTTATTTTAATTGGAAACAGATACGTCCCTGTTGCAAATCAACAAATGTAATATCAAATCTACTAGTTTTTTTAAAATCTCAATCACGGCACATATTTTTGACGCAATTTTTGTATATAATTAAAGTTACATATGCTTAAAATAAGTATCAAACCATTAAACATTCTTAAACTATAATTTATATCAAAAATTCTTTCCTCATTGTGGAATATATTCAACTCAAATCTCGTGATTTAACCTAAAGGTGCGTTATTGATTTCAAATCACGTGACTTAAACTTAAAGGTGCGTTATTGATTTTCTAGGGGTGTGTTATGGATTTTTTGGTGTGTGTTATCGATGATACGAAAAAAAAACAGTGATATGACCCAAACCATTCATCTCGTATCATATATTTTAAAAACGCATATAATTAAACAAATATATGATAATTATTTTTATTAATTTGAACAATTATGCACAGTTGATAGATTTTAGACACAATTTTCAGTTTAGACTAGATTTGCATCTCCCTTTTTTTCGGCGTAAAATAAAATCGGGAAAATATTCTCTTTAGTATTTTCATGAAACATTATTTTCTATTAAAACATCATCAATGTGGTATAATGATACTTATCCTGTCTGGTCTGGTTATATTCGCTATTGCATATAATACAGAGAACTGTTTTGCTTACGGTGACCGTTAAAAAACTAATTTACATGTCTAGGTCATCAATCGTCTTTTAGACACCTATATTTTTTTTTTATAAATTCTTTAACTTATAAGTCACAAGACACAAAGAAGGGACATGTGAGTTCCAAGTAGTTCTCAAATGTCACGAGTTTTCCTGAAATCAAGTGGAATTTATTCTAGTCTAAGACCATTAGAATTCGATGCATAGTGTTTGGATAATTATTTCTTAATTGAATTATTATATTCGGCTTGACTGTTGTTTTAGATGATTATCGAAGCCATGTTGTTTGTGACACACGCTAACACTTGATTGAATTTCAATTTAAAACAATTAGTATGGTCATTTACTCGAACTCGACACGGTAATTTTATTATTATTATTTAACAAGAATCATTTGATGATCTACAGTCATATTAATGTCAAATCCAATACTCAAATGCATATTGCAAGGAAATTTAGATTAAAATTATCATACTACAACAAAGTTGTGTGTTCATTGGTTTATATGTCTGTTATGGCTATTAGAATTAACGAACATATTTTAAAAGATTGCTAGAAACATCTATTTTTCGTGTCATCTTTTCTTTCTTGGTTTTGGTAAATGAAATAAGGTTGAAATTGATTATATATAAAGAGGTAGTATACTTGAGATAATTTAACTAACTATTTAGTTTTAATTTTCTCAGCCATACCTACTACATGAACGACGTTCGGAGAGCGTCGAATCTTTCAATATAACATATTTTACTAGTATTTGTCGTTTTACTTGCTACCATAAAATCAATTTAATTCATTTTATATTATTTTCCATGCGAACTTTTTTATTTTTGGAAGAAGAACTAAGTACGTTTCATCTTAATACACTTACAAATATCATAGACCTGTAACTAGTAAAATTATCTAATATACAGGTCTAGATGCCAATAGTATAAAATCAATTTGTCAAAATATTCATAAAAATACCCCCTAACTGAGAAAATTATAACTCTCAGCCCCTAAACATCATGTACGAGTCCCATTTTTAAAACCATGGCCGAAGCGTCCTAATACAGTATGGCCGACCTATACTAGGGCCGACGTGTCTATGGACGATGTGTCCATGGCCGAAGTCATAGTATGGACGAGGTGTCCCTAAAGCATATTTATACCTCTAGAACTGCTCTAAGACTTCTGATTAAGATATTCAAGTTTTCTGGTTGTTGTAGATTTTTTTAATTGCGTTTTACATGTGTCTTCGTAAACATTATAAACATCCGTTAAAAATTAATGCCGGGCCCGAGCAAGCTTTTTTGGAAAGCTTATACTTGTAACCTATATAGCGTTGCACTGGCGTAAAACTCCAACTCACTCACCCAAGAGATTTCCATACCAGGATCAATAAATTTATCATACGAAAAATATTGCACCACAAAGTGTGTCAAGAGAGACAACTCCAGTTTGCATTTTCAGAAAGTCATGATAATATGGTATTGCACATTTATTGGATACAAAAACTCCTTGTTCAATTATAAATTTATATATGTTTTATTAAGATGAATATTTATAAAACTTTTTATTTCCCATTTTTCAAAATAAAGATGTACGTCGATGTGCCAAGAATATGGGTAGGTTCTTTTTTTTTAATAATATTGAAATGGGCATAATTTTAGGACAATTTTATATAAAATGGGTATCCGTATTCAATTTCATTGAATACCGATTGAATTATCATGTTCACTTTTTGATACCTTAATTAAACCCATTTTATTGTGCAATTCTGAAATATGGTTTATGGAGGACTACTTTAGTATAATTAGAAGATACATTTTGTTATGAAACTATCCACAATAGATTTTGCAAGTCTATATTGGGACTAAAAAAGACATCCTGCAATATTTCAGCTAAATCTAAACTTGGTAGATTTCCGGTGGAATTATATGTAAAAAGACAAGTCCTTTTATATTTTTGCAGACTAAATCAGAATGATATAAATCCATTATTAAAGGAATCATGTGAGTTATGTAAAAACCTACATAACGATGGATGTTATACATGATACAGTGTTTCCACTTCTATATTTCAGGAGTTAGGTCTAGATACTATAATAGATAATGAATTTTTCGATGAAGCTTTTACTAGAATTAAGAATAATCTAAAATCTAAATTTAATAATGTTATAATTGTAAGTGAGCACTACAAAGAAAAAAAAACTTTAAGTAAATTATCATCAATTTCTGATAATTCTAAATAATTTTTATACAGTAAGTTGAAGACAGAATTTAAGACGGAAGATTACCTGCTTTTTAACTTTAGAGTTAGTGATCATACTCTTGAAATTGAAACTGTAAGATATAAAAATATACCAAGAAATCAGCGTTTTTGTAATTTTTGTCAAGAGCAAAAAATCGAAGATGAACTTCATTTTTTCATAGACTGCATAAATTATTCAAATCTAAGATCTACACTTTTCAAAAGTATATCCGATTTTAAACCATTATTCTTAGAAATTGAACCTGCTCAACAATTGCTTATTTTCTTTCTCCCGAAAATGAACTTTTACCACCTATACACGACTTTATAAAGCAGTCAATGGAATTGCGAAGATATGGTCCATATCGGTCTCTTTCGATTATATGTTCTCACATCATGCACATTGTATTGTTTAATTCATATGTATTGTAAATTTTTCATGTGTTTATTTGTATTTGCTGAACCCACATGGATGAAATTTTGCAAATAAAAGGATGTATTGAACAAAATAAACGATAAAGAGATGTGGAATAAGTGTACACAACACAACCAACATTAAATGAACGGCAATTTAAAAATCACAATGGAAAACAGTCTGCATGCAGTCTTCAACATGACCAGAGGTCACTGCTTGCTGTCTTGCATTGGCCCAAGATTGAAAATACTAAAAAATCTGGTTTAATATATAAATATGGGTAATGTTTTGTCCACTATGATATAGGTATGCTGTATTATGAGCTTTATATAATTTTGATCATTATGACATTATGTTTCCTATTACCATTTGCTTCTTCACTATTCCTTCACTTCTTAAAAGGTTATTGAATGTAATTATAGAATGTGAAAATTGTTGATTTTGATAAAGATATGGGTCAGGAAAATTGGAAATTTTATATGTATATGGGTAATGATTTTGAATCATAAATGGCACACCCCGCCCTTAAAATTATAAATATGGGATTTTTGTTTTTCAGATGAGTAAGCAGACGTAGGTTTGTCATAGGTAATAATGTGTGGAATAAGTGTACGCACAATGCCCGCATAAATAAGCGGAAATTAATAAAACCAACAATGAAAAAGAAAGCATAAAAAATAAATTTCATCGCGAATATTTTCCAGTCCTGAAATTATCAGAGAAAAATCCATTCTTAGACGAAGAAAAAAAAAAGATTCATGGCTTATTAAATGTGGCAGGGTAAAACTAGTTTTTTGTCCCCAACCTTCTCCCTTTTGATAATCTTTGATTTGACTCGCTGAATTTACCTTTAGGAATGCAACAGGTGTTGTTGTAACAAGCAAGAGCTGCTTACCCTTCCAGAGCATCTGAGTTCACTCTAGTTACGACTGGAGTTTGCGTTTTCGATTACTATCTAGCCGTTTTTTGGGGTTTTGTGTTGTTTATTTGTCCGTGCTGTTCTCGTTTGTGTTTACTGGTTTTGTCTTAGCCCTTTCAAACTTTTATCATTCAAATGCATTATTGGTACTTTAATTTAATTCTGCTTCTTTCATATATAAACCAGTTATTACATTGTATTTCTGATGTTTTGTGCTCTCGTAATACCCCCCCCCCCTCCAAAAACAAAGAAGAGAAAATCCAATGTGTAAAGATTTTATTTACAAAGAGTGATAGTAACGTTTCTGTGTCTTTATTTCTCTCCCAGTTTGAAACATTTCTGTGATCTGATGCTCGAACCCTATATTGTTTACCGAAGCAACGGAGAGAGAAACGCCAACAATGCGTGGGTTTTACAGAAATACAGCCAGCCAACGTATTTATGAAGTTATTTTGTGTCATGCAGATATACTCCATATCCTTTCATTTTATATCCTTTCTATAGAATTGAATTGTTTGTATAAATACTGTACACCATGTACACATTGGCTACTAAATATATTTCTATTATCAGTACTTACCATTTGAATCATAAATTCCAGTTTGTTCTCTCTCGCTTTTCTTTCTGTTCAAGTATGCAGCATTATTTTTTAAACGCTGTTTTCGTTTTAAAAGGTTCCCACTTATGTTAGTTGAAAGTCTTTTATCTTTTTGTTAATTTTTGTATTCTGTTGGATGGCTAAATGTTCATTTATCAGTTTTAGAGTCTTTTGGATTTCTCTCGATGTATATCTTAAAAATTTTTCAAAAGTTAATGCGTTCTTTTCTTTTACATGCTGTAAGTTTTCTCTTAATGTATTTCATTGTACCATACTCCTGACTCCTTACCCATGGACATTTAGGCACTGTCAATGACTGTGTTTTCGTTTAACAGTTTTAGGTACTTTTGAATTTCTGCTTATGTTTTTCTTCGAGACCACTCGGATTTGTCAGCGACAATCTCAAATTACCGTATATAAGTGACAATCTTAAGTAACGCTTACTCTTTCGGAGAACCTGAGTTCACTCTTGTTACGACTTCAGTTCGTTTTTTTGATTTCCGTTCGGTTGATTTTGTGGTTTGTGTTTCTTCATGCTGTTCTTGTTCGTGTTTACCGGTTTCGTCGTTACCTTTTCGGACTTTTGACACTCGATTGCCCCATTGGTGCCTCTTTGCTTCTTTTAAGACAGAAGTGAATAGTACTGTACGTATATGGATTTGCAGGGAATTGTTTTTTTTTGCGTTCAAAGGCGGGAATTCAAGTCATTCAACGGCATTCAACTTAAGATGGGCACCTAGTTTGTGTTGTGTTTCACTTCGACATCATTTGAGAGATAGTTGTCCCGTGTATAAGGAGAGCATAACACCATGCACTCTAAGGTAGAGATTGATGCAAGAAGGCTCAATCGGGGCAGCCATAAAGGCCACACTAGTTCACAGCAAACTGGCAAACTTGTAAAGAGACTTGCATTAGCTTGGAGCTTTTTTCCAAATCAACTATTATAGAATTAGTTACTTATAAAGCCCATAATCACTTATAAGCCTACAATATATATTTTCGAAACTAAACTATAAACACCTTATATGTCAGTTCTTAGAAGCCGAGAGGTACCAATGGGGTATTCGAATGTTAAAAGTCCGAAAAGGCAAAGACTAAACTAGTATACACAAACGAGAATACATCACAAAAGCACATAAAACAACTGAAAAGCAATCAACAACGCGAACTCAAGTCGTAACGAGACTAAACTCAAGTGCTGAAAATAAGATATAAGATAGGCATTTAGAAGATGGAAGATCTTTAATTTATTTATTTTTTATCCCTCGAATGACTCGCGATTTTCTTACACATTGCATCTTTTAAAATTTGAATATTGGGGTCGATGTTGCTTTTCATTTTGATACAGAAACACTGTGTGAATAAGGTTTATATTTACGCTATACTCAGCACAATAAGAATTAGAAATGGCACAAAAAGAAATTAATTGTTGCCTGGGTTGGTTTCTACCTCTGGTATCCTGGGTGTTTGCATTGGCCATAGCAAATCAGTCTGCAGTCCTATAGTTTGTTGTCTGTGCTCATCTGAACCCTTATTGTCATCGTTGTCTAACTTCAAGTTTGGTCTAAAATGATTAATAGGTTTAAAATCATAATTTTAGGCAGAACAAAGTTATGACAAAGGAGTAGGGACAATAATGGTTCTTGTTAGCCTTGAAATATGAAGATTGCGCAAAAGACTCCATATCTTGTTTTTTATGTATGGACATACTTTTCTATAGTCAAACATGTATCTTTAAAATTGTGAAAATTGATGTACATGTAAAGGATGAGTGTCAATAAGACCCATTTACCCTTCACTTGATGAAAAGTGGAAAAAATATTTTCTTAAAGAAAATGATAAGCTTTTGCTATATCAGTTTAGTCGTCATGTCAATCAGTGAACTCAAAATGCTATATATTAAAGACAATGTCATAATTTCATTGGTTCTTGCTGATTTTCACACACCTGGTCTGGAAGAAGATGGGTGCATCTAAAAACACATTCATTTTTGGCAAAGATTTGTAAAATGATATGGAACCCATAATTTCTGAAAGTTTGAAGTTGTTGTTTTCATGATGCGCCCAATCTTTTCTCAAGGAAAATATGCACTGAAAACATGACAAATTGCGGGTTTTCTCTATTTGGCAAATAGACCAATAAATATAATGTAAAAGAAACAGAGGTACCAATGGGGCATCCGAATGTCAAAAGTCCGAATGGGCAGAGAAAAAAAAAACCAGTTAACACCAACAAGAACGGGACAAAAACAGACAACATGTAAAACATGGAAACACAAAATAACTGAATATCAATCAACAACGCGAACTCCAGTCGAAACAAGAGTGAACTCAGGTGCTCCGGAAGAGTAAGCAGTTCCTGCTTGCTATATTGCTCAAAATTATGTCACGATAAATAAAATTTGCCTAATATGATGTGTTTTCTTTGTAAGGGACGGACCATTTAACTTGAAGGGGGGCCTTGGTTTTTCGTTTTGATCAGATTTTTTTTTTTTGCGCGGACAAAATATTTATTTTTCGAAGGCGTCACGACAGAATATTTTTTTTCATTACCAGCATTATTTTTTATAGCAGAAATCCTTCTTCAGAATATTTTTTTGTTACCCTCAGCTGCCAAAATATTTTTTTCATCAAAAATAATTTTCAGAATATTTTTTTTAGGAAAAAACCAAGGCCCCCCTCCTTAAAGTTAAATGGTCGGTCCCTAACTACACATCGAGTTGACATTTCTTTCTTTTTAAATATTATAATATTTGAACCACGTGCATTTTATTGGGCCAATAATGGGTTTAAACATGTTAAATGCCCTCATCCTTTGATGGCAATGTTCTTGATGAAGGTCAGTTTCATTATATATTCTTTTACCAAAACAATCATAAAGAAAAATAAAATGATTCGTTTTTTTTTTTTTTTTTTTTTAGGATAAATATTTTATAAGCATCTGACAACAGAATTGATAGGTTGAGACTTGTGTTAAATATTAGGGACGTATGTCCCTTTAATGGTGGGGCCTGGGTGGCCGAGTGGTCTAAGGCACTGGTTTAAATACCACACTATTGATCACAAGCCGATCACCTCTGAGCTGGTGTTCGAGTCCTGTTTGTATTTAACAAAAAAGGGACTTCACCAACTGTATGTGATTACATGTAGGTTGGTCAGTTACCTGCCCAAGGTCGGTGGTTTCCTCCGGGTACTCCGGTTTCCTCCACCATTAAATACTGACCCCTTACATGGCCCAGGTGCGTCGATAAAGGGCGTTAAACACCAACACACATACACACACACACACACACACCCTTTATTGGCAGAACAATCATAAAGTGTATTTTATGGAGTCATATAAACTGAAACGACTGGTAAAGTTTATTATCCTTGCTAGACATAACTATACTTGGGTTGTTAATAAAAGCACTGCCACAAGCCAATGCAAGGACACGGGACCTGACAGAACTACATGTACGATCAACTACAGTATACAAGTGGGACGCCAAACCAAGTCTTTGTATCGTCATTTTTGAAATATTTTTTGCCAAAGGGGAGGAAAAGCGGGCAGTCTCACTGCCTGACTACCTCATAAGGGGATGACAAGCCTTCTGTTTCATCATCATTGTCTCAATGATGATTAACGTACGTCCCTCAACCAGGCCATGCCTGTCTCATATTAGGCCAAACATGCCTTATCGTCCTATCTCCTAACAGGCCTTATCGCCCAATTGCAGAACAGGCCTTATCACCCAACGCCGAACAGGCCTTATCGCCCAATCTCCTATATTAGGCTAAAACAGACCTTTACGCACAAACTCCTTTGCAGACGACGTATTTTAAAGTGAAAGACATTATGCGCTCATAGACAACAATTGGATTTCCTTCTCTTAGATGAGTGCAAGTTTGTAATAGGGTTTTGTTTTTTATTTCGTTTATCGGACTGACACGTTAATTGACCATTAGCAGCGCGAGGGAACTGCTTATCATTCTGGAAAGCCTGAGTTCATTCTCGTTACGACTTAAGTTCGCGTTGTTGATTGCTATTCAGTTGTTTTGTTGGTTTTAGGGGTTTGTGTTTCTTCGTGCTGTTATCGTTCGTGTTTACTGGTTTTGTATTTGCTTCTTTTTTTCTATCCATTTAAGGACATGACTCAAATTATGTTTTGGTAAAGGCCAATATGTCAACAACTGGAATTGGTAGATAAATGATATTTGGTCAGCTAAAACATCTTGGATAATTACCAACAAAGTTGAGATAATATATGTAAATTTGTACATTTTTCGCTTGAATTACTCAGATTGAAGTTTTGGTAAGTGTCAATATCCAGGAAAGTGGCCGGGGGATGATATTTAGTCTATAAATAGATATTGGATAATAATTAACGCCCTTACTAGACTTGTGTAACCGCCCAAGATTTTCTCGCGCACGTACAAATTTACAAAAAGTACCATTAAATTGAGACCGGAAATGCCATTCTACACTCTAACCCGATTGAGGTTACCTTGACCTACATTCTTCACATAAATGATCCGATTAAATTTTTGTTCAGGTCGATACATTGTATATCAGCAACTGCAAGTGGTACATGTAGAGATATGATAAGGGATGTTAGTCCATTTTAATGGTAACACTCCCCAAGTGTATTGTATGGAGTCATGTGATTTCAAAATTTCATTTCCGCCTGACTTTTTAAAATTTTTTGTTTGGCATATCCAAAATTAACCATGTATACCCGCGTTTTGGTATTGTAATTTTGAAACCACTGGGCAATAACCGTTGCTGGTGGACCAGAAGTCCCCGAGGGTACTCACAAGCCTGGTCGTCAGACTTTTCTGACACGATTTAGCATGGAACTTCTAATATTTTTGTCGCTGAAATTTCCGATTTTTAGCTCACCTGGACCGAAGGTCCATGTGAGCTTTTACCATCACTTGGCGTCCGTCGTCGTCGTCGTCGTCGTCGTCTGTCGGCGTCTGTCGTCGTCTGTCGTCGTCTGTAAACAATTTTTCAAACGTTAACTTGTCCGACACCATAAGTCCAATTGCAACCAAACTTGGTATAGTTGTTTAGTGGCATTATGTGTACAAAACTATCGTTCGGATTTTTGATTCGTAAAAAAACATGGCTGATGTTACTAAAAATAGAACAGGGGGGTCAAATGCAGTGTTTTTGCAAATAACTCAAAAACGGTCACAGATATCAAAATTCTGGCATAGGGTAAAAGTGATCAGCACCTCAAGATCTACATGCCCAGAAATTTTCAAGAAGATCCAACAACCGATGTAGGAGTTATTGCCCTTTTTCTGGATTTTTTCAAAATTTTGCACATATTTTGCCTTATATCTTAAAAACTATACAAGATATTTTAAAAATTCAAATTGCATATGATTAAGCACATCAAGATCTACATTTCATGTATTTAGGTCAAAGCTGTAGAACCGTTTATTTTAGGAGTTATAGCCCATAAAGCGTCAAAATTTACCATTTTTTATTACTTTTCCCCTGAATTTCAAAGATTAACTTGTCTAACACCATACATTCAACTTTAACCAAACTTGGCACAGTTGTTTAATAGCATACATGCTACAATTCTATCGTTCAGATTTTTGATTGGTCAAAAGATATGGCCGCCATGGCTAAAAATAGAACATAGGGGTAAATTGCAGTTTTTTGCTAATATCTCAAAAATGGTTACAGATATCAAAATTTGGATGGGAATCAGAAGTGATCAGCATATTAAGATGTACCTGTCCTGAAATTTTGGAAAAGATCTGACTGCTGATGTGGGAGTTATTGCCCTTTTTCGTACTTTTTGCCAAATTTTGCACTTATTAAGCCCAATATCTTGAAAACTAACCAAGATATTTCAGAAATTTAAATTGCATATGGACAAGCAAAATAATATCTACTATATATATATATATGTATCTGTGTAGTTCAGGTGAGCGATTAAGGCTCCTGGGAGCCTCTTGTTAAATTCAAAATTGTTTAAAACACCAGGTTTCTTTCCTTGTAATGCACATGGTCGATATCCTCGGTGCTACATTTGGCTTCCGTGTTCGAACGATTTGGTTTTGAGTACTTTTTGTTCTTAACAGTTTTGGAATTTGATAAGATAAAAAAAAAAGATAAAGAAGAAAAACGAAACCCCGTCACATTTTAGAAGTTAAAACATCAAAACTTTTATTTTAGAAGCCGTATTTATATGTGAACATGATGAAATTGAAATCTTTGTATTTTAGTCTCAAAGAAAACCTAGTGAGGACACATGTCATGTGACCGAAACATCCAAAAATACCAAAAAAAAACCCCAAAACAAGTGAAAATGTCATAAATAATATAAAACTTTTTTTAAATAGTTTCATTCATTAAACATGAATCAATTTTACACAAATGCATCAGCCATTCCATGAAATATATAATTTTCGAATAAAACTAGGGATATAATTCACTTGAAAATTGACCTAAAAATCACAAAGGTTTGTTATGTAGACAAAAATATCAGCTTGGACCCCTGTTTTTATCGTTTAATTTCAAAGTATTATTGTATTAAATAAAGTTTGATCAAATAAAAATAGAATTCAAATTCGTACATTTTTTTATAAGACAAGATTAAATGTTAATTATTTGGCCTTTCTTAAATAGTCATAGTAATCTGGGAAAACATTGAGCCTAAATTTTTGCTAAAACAAGTCTGGAAAGGGGGTTCAATATTTTTACACAAGAAAAAGTATACACCTGTTATCAATATATAAAAAATTGGACATTTTAAATTCGGCATTATTTTTGGGGTCAGGTGTCCTCACTAACCTTAATAAACCCGATTCTGCAACAAATTCATCAAGGAAATCGGATTTGCAGAAGATGCAATACCATATATATGTATATGTATATGGGTATATGAATGCATGGTTAATTTGTTTATGTTGTATATCGATATTTCAAGGAGTAACTTCTCATCAGCAGCATTTGAATCAAAACATTGGAAGGTAAAAACACAAAAAGAAATATTGAATGAAAAGTACTCAAAGCCAAAAGGTTCGATCAGTGAAGCCAAATCCAGCACCGAGGATATCGACCATGCGCAGTTCAAGGAAAGAAACCTGGTGTTTTAAACAACTGAGACTTTAACAATCGGGAATTTCAATAATGAAAAAAAATACTAGAAATTAATGGTAAATTCGTGTCAGTCAAATCTGACGACCAGGCTTGTGATTACCCTCGGGGACTCTTCTTGATAAAGTAAGGTAATAAGTTTACCCAAATATCATTCTTTTTTTAACGACTGGAAAGTGATAAATATTTTATTTTCAGAGACTCAATAGCGAAATTTTATCAGTTTAATTTTTACTACTTTGCGGTTTACATACATGTATTCCTCAAAACCGTGTTACTACCGTACCCTAAAATTGGAATGAAATAAGTAACGTTTGGTGCATTAAACCTAGTTTAACACACCATAATGTTCTTTTGAAATGTCAGTATTAAGATTGCGATCTTCAAATATTACTGTGTTAAGTATTGTTTTGCCGTTTCTTCTGATTGATTAATTTATTTCGATATTTTTGTATATTACTTGTATTTTATACTCCCCTACTTCTTCTATGAAGAAATTTGTTAATATCAGCAAATATCCAAACTAGCAGAAAAAAAGAAAGGAAAAATAACGTCATGAAAGGAAAAGGGAATAAAAAAAGTAACTGAATTGAAATGATTTTAAGGATCATCTTTGAGTGTTTTCTAGGCAAAAGTAATATTGCACAGCGTACAAGTTGATCATGATATCGACTTTGATATAACCGGACAGTATAAACAACCAAAGCCGTTTTATTATTCATATCATATCAATTAAAACTTTGACACATTTTTCTATTAGAAATGCCAAATCTTTGTAAAGTCAATTCTTTGACGTTCGCTGGCATTTGTCAAATCTTGACACACAATATAAAAATGCAAAGATCAACCCAAAACATTTAACCAAAAGAGCACCAACGATAAGCAATGATGAGTGGATGTTTTCTAGCATTGCTTGGGATAATTCTTGCTTCGTTCTGGACAGTGCAGAGTCAAACTAATCCTGAAGATAATGTAAGTTTTTTTTTAAATTCAGGCATCTGGGGTGTGAATTTATTTATTTAATTTTATGTGAGGGGGCACATTTGAAACTTTACTAATGTATCAATCCTGCTATATCTTAATTTTCCTCTTAGCATGTTGATGATAAGTTAAGACTTTCTTTCAAACTTCAAGGTAACAAAGTACAAGCAGAAATAATATTAATAGACACAGAAGCACAGATTGGCGGAATATATATAGAAGCTAATGGGATGTGGAAAAAAAAAGAGTACACAAAAATGAGGTAATAGCATCTAGGAGAAAATAAGAATAGAATGAAGGCAAGTTTTATGACGACAATTTTTGACTCTTTCATAGGGATCATACGATGTTTTACATGTATCTGATGTAATAAAAATAAAATTGAATTGAATTGGTGACGACATGTCCATAGTGACTGGTAATATCAATACAGCACAAAAGGCAAGAACTGATTGAATTGATCATGTCTATGCAATATCCTGGCAAAATTAAATAAATGACATTCCTTTTTCTACTTGAGCTGTTAATGGCGTGTTATGCAGTCTCAAAATTTAGGTTATCACTGTGGGAAACAGAGGGGCACAGGGGACTTTTGAAATCTTTATGGTAAATAAGGGTTTTAGACAAAAGCGACATAAAACTTAAAAATTATTGCATTTAGATATTTTTACCAATCTTACCTCTTTTAAACTCAAACTTTGGATCCACCCTGTTTATTTTGTCTATATATTCAACTATGAAAAACATTTTATACGCACGTTGATGGTATTAAGATTAAAATTTATGCATTTTGTTATTAAATACATTTATCTCAATTCATAGATACTAGTTCTTTATCTCGAAATCACGACTTTTAAGAATATAAACAGCGCAGAATAAAGCTTAATAGTATCTTTAAAAACTAAGACCAACCAGTGTCTCGAAGAGGCGCAATTCCTTAGCATTTGAAAATTCTCACTAGACAGATTCCTCGTGATTCTTTTATTAATTATATATCTTTTTAAATTCATCAGGTTTATTATGGCTTTATAAAAGTCCCTCAAGGACACGATTTAAAGACCCATGTACGAGAACTTCTAGAGAATAAACTACAAGACTTTGACACTGGAGAGGTAAGAAATACTTTATGAAATGATATGGAGTAAATGAGCATTATATTACATCTTATATTATATCTTATACTTTATTCTATTCTCTGCTATAATGTAATCATTGTAATGATGCTGCCCTTTGAGGGACCATAATTGGAAAATAAATTATGTCTTATGTCTTATTACAACACATATGTTAACTCCAATTGCAATTTATCTTTATGAGCTGTATGGCCATTTCGGAAAATTATTCCTTATCAGCAGCATTAGAACAAAAACATAGGAACTCTACCATTTCAAAAGATGTTTAAATTGCATAAAACCAAACAAAGTCCAAATAAATAAAGATAAGGGCAAAACTACGTTGCAGGGAGTTAAACCCTATGCTTTAGAATGTTCATAAATCTAGATAATGGTTATCAACAAAGTGTACATATGAAACACGGGGAATTGTTCTACCAACTCCACACGACATTAAAGACAAACCAAACCCCTGTAATTAAGAATTTATGAAAGGATATGGGGTAAATAAACATGAGACTATAACACATACGATAACTCCAACTGTAATTAATTTTTATGAGCTGTAAAATTATTCCTCCTCAGCAGCACTAGGACCTCCACCATTTCAAAATATGTTAACATTGCATAAAACCAAACAAAATGGAGGGAGTTAAAACTTATGTTTTATAATTAACAAAAATAAAGGCAATAACAAAATTACCGAACTTGGAGGATCATTCTCAATGTCAAAGAGAAAAGACAAAACATGGAAGACACACTGTAATAGTTATAGATCACAATGGTCCTGACTTGGTACAGGCGTTTCAAATGAAATGGTGTGATAAACCAGGTTTTATGGCGCGCCAAACATCTCTCTTCCACTGCGATCTTATGGACCAGTACTTAAACACAACGTAACACGGTTGTGAAGACATAATAGGGATAATAAGGTGATTATCTCAGTACAACAATCAGCAAAACACTAATCAAAACAAACACTAACCAATACGTTTAACTTAATTTAGAATTTTTTCACCAGTGGCTGATAACGAAGGAAGAATTTTTAGGCACCGTTTGTTACGCATTTTCTTGTAACCTCGGTGTAAGAGTTGGTCACGGAGATAATGGTTAAAAACAAAGTGTACACATGAGAAGTTATCTCATGTACAGGTATACCATATCTAAAAAAAAAAGAGCAAACATCTATAACACGAGGAATTGTTCTACTAGCTCGCTCAACACGGCATTAAAGACTAACTCCTGTAATAAATAATTTATAAAAGGATGTTTATATGACTGAAACTAATATGGAAAAACAAAAGAAGCATAAGAATCTTATCGTTATAAATTTTATTATTAATCTGTGATAGATGAACAGTTAAATTATAACATTTCTTCATTTTAGGTGGACCAGCTAACACCTTTAACTGCAAAGGTAAAATTTTAAGATCCGTTCTCTTCCACAGAACTGTTTGTTATATATACATTTGAATATTTAATTAAGTTCTTTATCATACAGCTTCTATCATTGAGGTAGCTTGGCTTCTAAAATGGAGCATTTTTTTCTGCCATCAACAATGCGAACTCAAGTCGTAACAAGAGTGAACTCAGGTGCTCCGGAAGAATAAGCGGTTCCTGCCTGCAATAGCACACCCGTCGTGTTGCTAATTTCCAATTCAGTGTGTCAAATCAAATAAACGAAGACATAACAAATTTCTACGACAAACCAACATCTACACTCATTTGAGAGATAAAAATCCCATATTTGTCTACGATTGCACGATGCCTACCATAGAATTTCTTGAGTGAAGACAGCAACCGTGGAGCAACATAACCCTGTGTCAGCAATTTCTGTGTCAAACGTGACGCTTTGCCAAGGGTATCGATCTAATGCCCGCAAGTTCTAGAGTAACGAATCAACTGTGATACGAAGACACCGTAAGCAGGAGCGGACGGAATGTTACTACACAAAAAGGGAAAGTTGACGATTGGAAAATTGAAGTCAAAGAGCTTTGTTGAAATTCTTCATTGAATGTCAATTTCGAGATGAAGATCAAAATATGAAGCAGACTTCCAAGAATCTGTGGTGTTATTTATCTCACGTTCCTGAGGATATATGAGATGGAGAAAGTCACCAAATCGAGAATTGTTAAGTGAAAGGACATCATCAATATAACAGAACGTGAGGTTAAAAGAGAAAACTAGTTTACGATCTTTTTGTCTACAAGAGATTGTAAATAGTGCTTCATATGAATGTAGAAACAAATAAGCAAGCAAAGGTGCACAATTAGTGTCCATTTGAATCCCTATTGTTTGCTGAAAAACAAACGTCCACAGAATTTGAAAATTTGACCTGATTTTGGGCCAAAAAAGGCAGTTCTTGAACCTACTCCTTTCTGCATTTGAATTTGTACGGGGAAATTTAAAAATGATTTAAGGATAATTTTTGTGTTATAATTGTTTTTTATTTAATAAAACATGTTATGAGCTTATGAGCTAACTACTTTATTTTTATATATATATATAGTTTATGAAAGGATATGGAGTAAATGAACATGAGACCACAACACATATGTTAACTCCAACTGCAACTGATTTTTATGAGCTGTATGGCCATTTCGGAAAATTATTCCTCATCAGCAGCATTATATAGAACCCAAACAAAGGAATTCCACAATTCCAAAGATGTTCAAAATGCATAAAACCAAACGAAACCCAAATATAAATAGCAAAGGCACGCCTGGGAAACTCGAAAGTCGCAACCAAAATTCCGGGACCCGGAACTTTGTGATTTACTTTCAGTGTAATAAATTTGAAAAATCAAAGAATGTCACTCCATGCATATTTGTTGAATAATTGTAAATAAAGCAAAAACAGTTTATTTCGTTCAATTGACAACGATTAGTTACATTTTTCCTGAAATCCGGACTTGTCCTGGTTAATACAATCGCCTTGACAATATAAAAACGATTTCTGGCTTAAAATACAGGCTTAACTATTATTTTTGGTATATTTAAGATCTGTGACAAATTTCACATGGAATGACATTCTCTGATTCTTGCAAAAGGTGTTCTTTTACTAAGTATCAATAAACTTCCAGGTATTAATATTTGGTTGCGACCTGCGAGTTTCCCAGGCGTGTAAGGGCAAAACTATGATGGGGAGAGTTAAACCTTAGGTTTTAGAATTTTCATAAATTTAGAAAGTGATTAAATACAAAGTATATACATGAGAAATAATCTCATGTACAAGTACACCCTATCTAAAAATAAAGAGAATAGATCTTAAACACAGAAGAAGGACAAATACTGCATATTTTAACCTTTTACCGTCTATTCGGTGCAGTAAGATTTGCTTATTTAATTCTATCTAAAAGAATTCCACGTTTGGCTCATATAGCACAAGAACACAGGCATTACTCCCATTTACACCTCATTAACATTTAAGTCATATTTCAGGATATACAATCAATTAGTCAGCCAACAGCAAACTACGATTCCTTCCCGGAACAGAAACAAATATTAGGAGCCTTTAAGAACGGACGTAAACGTTTATATGGAAACTTTCGTCCCATGAAGAAACGAATAATGGGACCATTGACAAATTATGACGGCAGGAAACGTGATAACGGTCGTTTCAGTGAGAGCAAACGTATATTAACTCAGCATTAAAACAGATAACAGACAGGGAAGATAGATAACAATTTTATACAACTGTTGTTTACCATCAAGTTGTATTATTTTAATAAACTAGTACAGCAATTAATTAAAGTATGAAATAATGAAAATTTTACTTAATGTATTTTAACATGTTTCATTTAACGTTTTTTTCTTCAATAAAATTGTTTTGTGAAACATTCATATAAATTATTATTATTATTATTATTTTAAGCACATCTTATATAGCGCCAATACTAAAATTTTTCTCTAGGCGCTTCACAATATTACATACGAAACATATCACACTATTCACAATATTCAATTATAAAAACAAATAATCAGAAGGGAACACACTATACAAGAAAATAAAGAACTGTTTAGAAGGTAAAACCCCATTTAAAGCGTAAAATCAAAATAATATATTACAATAAAAGATAAAAATTGAACCAAAACAATAAAAAGGTGCCCAAATTTTCGGACGTCACGTCCTTCTTTGATAAAAGAGAAATGATGTGGACACATCAGCTGACGAGAATTGAACACACTGTACATTCAACATTAAATAATTGCCTAACAATATAATTAAAACAATTGAGAACCTAGCAGAAAAACGCAAAAAATATGTACTGAAACTAAAGTATAAGAACAATAGAAAATCTAGACGTATGGGTAAAATATATATTATATAATTTGCAAAATTAATGATAATTAAAAAAAAATAGAATAAAACATCTCTCAATTTAAATTCAAAACAAAATAGAATATGAAAATATAAAACTACAACCTTGTCAATAAAAGTAACGAACCAGAAGATAAAAGACTTAAAAAACAAATAAAAAACAGTATGATAAAATCTAATCCAAAGCATTACTGAAACAGAGGGAAGAAATTATGTTTCGTTCGTTTAGTTAATTTATCTTTGAATATTTCGAGGATTAACTATCGGTAACATCTTTATAACTTATATCTAGATCTGAAAGATGAAAAACATCAAAAGTATAAAAAAATAAAATAATCTTGGCAAAAAGATATAAAATAACTTTATTTTTTTATCGAACAATAGTCACCTTTTAAGTTTACAAATACAATGACGTGGGTATAAACAATTAATTTGGATATTCTATATATCGATATTTGAAGGAGAAACCTCTCATCAGTAGCATTGAAATCAAAACATTGGAAGGTAAATTTCTTAAGCTTTTGAAAACGAAAAGTACTCAAAACCAAAACGTTCGAACAAGGAGGTCAAGTCCAACCGAGGATATCGACCATGTGCATTACAAAGAAAGAAACCTAGTGTTTTAAACAATAAATTAAGGCGACGATAAAATTGATGGAAACAGGGAATACCAAATGTCCAAGAAGAATAAACAAAATATAGTTATTTATAAAAGTAGCATATTGTAACCATGGGGCAATTAAATTTCCTATGAAAAGGCGAAGACAAAAGCTGTAGACACAAAAGTATTTAAAAACACACCAAAAAAACTTAGACATGCAACTTAACTGCAATCAGCAGGTGCTCCGGTAAGGTAGGAAGTTTCTGTTTCCCGACTTGATGTTTGCATTTGATTCTTGTAGAACCTTGGTTTAATTGGTAGAACTCACCAGTTCCTCCATTACAATTGATGGGAACGATAGTAACAACAAAATAATAATAATCGTTGTTGTGCGATGTTACCCGGGGTTATCACAGATCAACAAAATCTAACAACAAGGAATACGATAATCATATGGACATAAGTTTTAGACAATTTAAAAGTTAAACATCTTTTGAATGCACGATTTTATATATTGAACGTTATGAATGAAATGAGTAAAACCCTAAATAAGAAGAAGCATTTGGTACATTTGAAATATCACGATGGCCATAATGAAGCAACCATTTGATTTATTATAGGGGTGGAGCTATGATAATATATTAATCCTACCATTTTATTTTCGGAAAAATCTGAGTCTAGTTTGTTTTGCGCACTAATGCGCATATTTTTTTAATTAACTATATTTTTTGTCAAAAACAGCTTTTTACCATCATTTCATTCTTTTTTAACAAACGCTGTCGTACCTTTTTGTTGCCTGGTTTCTGACATCCTACCTTTTTATATCTTATTTCAACATAACCCCCTATAGAAATCAAATGATGGCTCCCAAAACGCATGTAAAGTGTGTTTTTCTATCAAAAACCACATAATTAACTTCTCTTATCTATTGCTTTTTTTTCAAATCATTATTTATTATCTCTTAATCTGCCCAAAATATTGTAAAAGACTTGTTTCTTGTTTAAAAAAATATTTGGGCATCATTTATCCGGATTATTGTATGAAACCAATCTCTTTGGAGGACTGATGCATTTGAGTGTATATATTTTTGGTATCAACATAAATGTTTTCTCCAGACAACTAGACACTCGTAAGAAACACAAACAAGATACGCGTCCTAATGTATACCTTGAATTAAGATGATAACTGAGCGATGGGAAAAATGAAAGAAACACATTTCTTAGAATCAATTTTCTATATCCGAAAAACCAAAGAACAAATTGGTTAACCATGTTAACATAGAATCATTACAACAATATACCACACAATAAATACACAACACATAAACAACCATACCTCAACGAGCAACGTGAACCCAAGCCAAAATCAGAGTAATCTCGATTGTTCATGAAGATACGTTCTAGCACGGCCACCAATCGTGCTCATGCATAACCGAATGTTATGCAAAGAAATCCGTGAGATCGACTTCCTGTTATGCAAAAGATCGACTAAAACCAACACCTTGTCACAAAAACTCAGCAAATATTAAAGCTGGAGAGATGTTTTGACAATCCGGCGATGTGATGGGCTCAAAAAGTCTTTTTCCTTTTCAGTCATCTGTCTTAAAACCTCTACATGTATCATAATTTTCTTGAAAAGCTTTTGTCATAGGACTTGAAACTTGATTTTTCTACAAATTGCATTAAAAGTTTTTAATTCTGTACTTTATAACTTCGCCAATACTGTGATTTTCATCATCTATACACATGCCAAAAATCTAAAACGGTTTTATTTGTCAATTCACTAAGGTTTTCGCTCTGGCTTTTATAAAACAAAATCTTATGCATGAGATTCCATTTTTTTCATGTCATGCATGAGATCACAGAATAATTTTATACTCTCGGTGATCAAAGCATCAATGTACACACGTTATTAAAGTGAAAAAGAGTCAAACTGAATGTGGAAATTCCACAAAGGCAAGGCCAAAAATCAGATGACACAAAAACAGACAACAGCAAGAACTCTGAGTATAAAAGAACACATTTGCAGAAGAACAAATAAAAGAAATGCTCATTATTTTAATAGACAAAATATTTGTACAGTTTGGTAAACATGTTTTCCGTAGAAAATTGGCATTCCAAATGGGTATACGTACGAATCGTGCACCATTGCTTGCTGATTTGTGCCTTCGTTCATATAAACTAGTATTAAGTGGACTTCCTTGAATCACTTGTACCAAGTATACACGTATGAAATGCCTGTACCAAGTAACGATCATTGCGATCTTTAATTTTCCGCTATGTCTTCCGTGCTTTGTCTTTTCTCTTGGACATTGAGATTGATCCACCAAGTTCAGTAATTAAATTATTTTGTTATTACCTTTATTTGTACTTGACTGTCGAATAAAAAGAATTGTAGACTTGTTTTATGTTACCCTTTAACCTCGTTACAAGTAGCCTATCGATTTGTTGCCTATTTACTAAGAGGTCTGCTTCATATTTTGATTGATATTTTTAAAATCGACACACAAGGAAGGATGTGTATACAGACTGACTGGGGAGTTTAACGTCGTGACTATAACTAGATATAGGTCTGCAGCGACGTGTACACATCGCAGGATTTTTTCGTCTAGACAGGGTAAATCGGTCAGCCTATATTCCTACCACAGGATCTTTTACAGAACATTAATCGTGTATATTTATTGTTTCAATGCATTTAAAATGTCATACGGATTGTCTTAAATAAGCGGTGCATCTTATACCGGTACCCCATGTAAATCGTGTATCCATACACGTTGATGTTTACTTGAACATTGTTGAACTTTGACCTTTGATCAAGTGGGAGGAGCCAAATTACACATTGCTTAACAAATGTGTAAGTGTGCAGAGCAAACAAACAAAATTGACGTGCTATGTTTCGAGTTTATGAAACACAGATCGTTCTTTATTTTTAGTGCCTAGTTTTAGCTCTGCCTTTTAGCGCTTTGATTTCTATAGTAATTCCGCCCGCTCCTGTCTTTTGGAGTTTACTGTATACAGATCACAATTGCTTCGGGGTTTAAAGCTTATGGGGAATGTTGTGATTTCATTGAAAGAGCATCATGATGAAAATCACAGTATCGGCGTGGTTATAAAGTACAGAATTAAAAACTTTTAATGCAATTTGTAGAAAAATCAAGTTTCAAGTCCTATGACAAAAGCTTTTCAAGAAAATTATGATACATGTAGAGGTTTTAAGACAGATGACTGAAAAGGAAAAAGACTTCTCGAGCCCATCACATCGCCGGATTGTCGACATATCTCTCCAGCTTTAATATTTTGCTGAGTTTTTGTGACAAAGTGTTTGTTTTAGTCAATCTTTTGCATAACAGGAAGTCGAATTCATGGATTTCTTTGCATAACATTCGGTTATGCATGAGCACGATTGGTTGCCGTGATTGTCTAGTAAAAATAAAAACTTTTCAAAATCTTTTGTTTAAAAGAGAGTGATAATGTATATTTTGTATTAAAAATACATACAATTAAAACTTTTGTGATCTAGGTTTAGGTGTTAAAAGGGAGTTATACATGCAAGGATAATATTTCTTATAAAGAAAACGAGTGTGAATATGTTGTTAAATAAACAAAAATCACAAAAAATAAGTAAATGAAATAATCATTTTAAATCACCAAAACATATTAATGTAAACATTATGTAAAACATGTATAGTGGACACTCCAACAATGCTGAAATATAACACACACACAAAAAAACTACACAAAATGATTGAATCATCTTCATTCTTTTTCATGTACGCACTACACCACAATGAACCTCCGAACACCATTACGTATGTTAAGAACCAATATAGCAACGAATAAGAATATATATAATAGATAAACAGTATCAAACCAATAATAAAATAACCAAATAAAAAACATGCACTGAAAAATTCATTTTCATTTACCGTCTTAAGAGATTGTACCATTAAACAAAAAGAAGAGCAAGTAAATATCATTTCAAGCACAAATGAATGGCAAACCAACGTTTGACCTATTCCGTCATGTCTCTCCCAGTTTGAAACAGTTTTGTTGTCAGAATTTAAGTATAGACTAGGACTGCAATGTGTGTGGTCAAATCTTAGATTGTTCCCAGAATCTATGGAAAGAGATGCATCGACGATATGTGGGTTATATAGAAATACTGCTAGCCAAATGTTACTAACATCTGAAACATTTTGTATATTCGATATATGTAATATTTGAGCTTTATGAAGGAGAATTGTGAATGATTCCTGTATTTTTACAGTAAACTGTATTGAAGTATATCCTTTTATGGATTCTGTAATATTTCTATTTAGCTTGGTTGACAACTCATCTTGTATCTCAAGACAAACGCCAAGGTCACAATCGCATTTCTTGAATTTGACAGAGAACACACAGCTATTTCTGCCACTTTCATCTGATTTTGATACAAGTCCAAATTCAAACAAGATATAACCGTTGTCAATAGAGTTGTTTCTCAGAAGTTTGAATTTGATAGAAATATCAACATAGCTAGACCTATGGGATTCTAAGGCGTTTTCACTAAGAAGGCAATTATAAGGACGATTTTTGTTGTTACAAACAAGTCCTGTTTCCTCTGACAGAAGGTCTTGACCAATGAATGCATCATCTATAAAAGAAAAAGTTCTCATTGTTGTAAAATATGAATCTATAACAGATTATCTACTTTCATGTGGCCCTAGATTATTCTCCTTGTGTTACGCTGAACAAAAAAGTAAAAGCAAGCATTTAGTAAGCCTTGAAACTTACATAACGCGATTTGATATAAAGGTAATAATAAAACTACCGAACTTGAATGATCAATCTCATAGTCCAGAGAAAATGACAAAAACGAATCAGTCATACCGGAGAATTGGTGGATCGCAATGGTCCTGACTAGGTACAGGCATTTCAAACGAAATGGTGGTTTAAACAAGGTTTTATGGCGCCAAACCTCCCTCTTCTATTGCGATCTTAGGATCCGTTAATGACCATAGAACACAACATAGTTGTGAGACACAATAGAGATCTTGAGGTGATCATCTCAGTACAGCAGACCAGAAAATAAAAATGATAGATATAGTATAATATTTGGGTGTAAAAAATGTATCCTTCAAAGTCGTTTTGGAGAAATTGATTTGGTAAAGGCATTTCAAAAGAAATGGTGGGTTTAACCAGGTTTTATGGCATTAAACCTGCCTCGTCCATTGCGATCTAAATGTCTGGTATTAACACACGACACAGCACTACTTTGAGACATAATAGGGATAGTACGGTGATTATCTCAGTGAATCAAACAACAACGAGCCATTTTGTCTGAAATTATTTTGATTTTTTCTACCATATCATACCGAGACTATTTCAAACTAATAATGTTTTTGTAGAATAGATTGAAAAACGAACGAAACAATTGATGAACTATCGACGATTGACTCCAGGTGAAGTTTTCTAATCGTACCTCTATGACCCAAAATTCAATACAATCTCATCACTCTAAAACATTTGTAAATCAAATTGGCGAAAACTTATCAACAAATTAATTCGTGTAGGGATGTTAGTAATATCTGTCCAGTTTAAAGTCTTCTTTGAATGTTTATTCCGAGAGGTAAATCTAAATATGAAAAGGACTACTTAAAATCCGTTGATGAATTATGATTCGATTTTTTTAAGAAGCTGATCTGCCATCCACAGTTGCATCTTCATGTTTTATAGTATCTGAACAATGATAATGCAATCTTTATTATATTATATGAAGAAAATGTTTAACAAACGAATGACTGAATGCAGTATTATTATTGATACGTACTGTTTGAATCGGTGGTCATTGTTTGTTCTCTTAAAATCTCGCCTTTCTTTTTATTCAAGTCAACAACTTCTTGATGAAGGCGGTCTTTTTCTTTCAAAATTCTTCTGTATATTGCAAGCTTTTGCATTCTATGATTATATGGCGTTTTGAATCTAGAATGCTTAATGGGAGATAACTGGCTCTGTTCGAGTTTATAATGCTTTTTAAATTCTCTGAATGATGGTCTCGATTCCATATTCTTTTGATTAGGTCTATTTGAGTTTGGTGATGAGGAATGCCTACAACTTATAATTCAACCGTCATAAAGGAACAACATAAAAACAACAGCATAAAAGTATAAATGGTCAAAATTTTCTTTTATATGTAAATAATAACTTCAAGAACACTTTTATGTATTAAAAGTATTAAACTTATGTTTAAAATTGATGCGTGTCAGGCGTAGAAAAAATTTAGTACATGTATCTGAGAGTTTGATATATTAAAGAAGCAGAGGTACCAATGGGGTATTCGAATGTCAAAAGTCCGAAAGGGCTGCGACAAAACCAGTAAACACCAACAACAACGGGACAAAAACAGACAACATGTAAAACATGGAAACACAAAATAATGAACGTCAATCAACAACGCGAACTCCAGCCGAAACAAGAGTGAACTCAGGTGCTCCAGAAGAGTAAGCAGTTCCTGCTTGCTATAACACACCCGTCGCGTTGCCAATAGTCCATTCAGCGTGTCAAATCCGGTAAAGGAAGACAAAACAAAATCCTATGACAAACCAACATCTGCACTCATCTGAGAGATCGAAATCCGATATTTGTCTATTAGTGCATGATGTCTTCCGTAAAATTTCTTGAGTGAAGACAGCAACCGAGGAGCAACATAACCCCGTGTGAGCATTTTTGCGTCAGACGTGTCGCTCTGCTTAGGAAATCGATGTAAGTCCCGCACGCTCTGGAGTAACGGATCAATTGAGATACGTAAACTCCATAAGCTGGAGCGGACGGAATGTTGCTACACAAGAAGGGAAAGTTGACGATTGGAAAGTTGAAGTCATCACGTTTGTCATAGAGCCTTGTTGAAAGTCGTCCTTGAGAGTCAATTTCGAGATGTAGATCTAAATATGAAGCAGACTTCCTAGAATCCGTTGTGTCCTTTATCTCAAGCTCCTGTGGATATATGAGATGGAGAAAGTCACCAAATCGAGAATTGTTTAGTAAAAGGACATCATCAATTTAACGGAACGTGAGGTTGAAAGAGAGAGAGCTAGTCTACGGTCTTTTTTTACTAGAAGAGATTGTAAGAAGTCTGCTTCATATGAATGAAGAATTAAAAGAATTAAAAGAATTAAAATTATGCAATCCTCATGCTACTCATGTTTAAATTTGATGCGTAATTTGATATCTGAAACTTTGACGTATTTGAAATATTAAACCAAATTATTACGTATAATGATTTGTGTGGATTTGAAAACAAAGGCAGTTATCAACTTATTCCCTATTCTGGTATATTGTGAGTTATCTCTCATTTGCAGAGTTATCTTTTCTTTCCAGAAGGTACTCTATGCTAGTTACTGAGTGGAAAAATAAGTTTTTCTGCATTTCTTGTTTAATTTGTCAAAACATTTCCAAATGTAAAATATAATTATTTTGAAAAAGGTAACATGTTTTCCTGATTTAACAGGGTCTCTTAAGCCCTCTGAAAGATTCTAAAAAAATTAAAACCTTGTTTTTCCCATTTATTGCAATGTAATATACCTTTCCAAATGGAGGACAACTCTTGTAAATGGAAGATAACTCAGTATTTACGAAAATAGGGACTTGGTAACACTAATTAGTTAAGACCAACGATAAATAGAAAAAAAAAGACTTTACCCTGTTTTCGGGTTGTGTTGTTGATAGTTCATATACAATAGAGATGCAGTCATAATCATGATTATTATGTTTAAAACCAAAACAGTGATCATGATAATGATAAAGACAGGATGTCTAGTGTGTGAGTATATGATTGTCTGTGGTATTTGAGTGTCCTTTGGATAATGAAAATCAACCTGTAGCCCAATAGACTTCTGTCTGTCCTCATCTGAACTGTTATCAATATGATCCTTTAACTCTGGGCTATAAATATTTAAAGAGATATTCACTTATCAGTAAAATCGAATTATTTATTGAACACGTTTGGTATACTACTTTCCCGGTAATACCCTTGTCTCGGATATCCGATTTAGTAGCTCAATATTTTCGACTAAAACAGAAACTGTGACTCTTGGAAAATTATCATACTAAGTCAAGGTATATACATTTACACATACATAAATTATGATTCAATAAATGAGTTTAAGCAACACGTACTACATCACAAATAATAACTTAATTGCCAAATAAACATATGTTTGTGACAAAGACATATTGAATTGAAGAAGGCGATGAGTCTCCGTAATTTGTTCCATGTAGATAGGACTGTCATTTTGTACCTGGAATGGTCCCTAGAACAGATATAGCCAAGTTCGTCCTTAGTCATCCGGTGCCCCAATCAGTTTAATTAGTCAAACTGGTTGGAAGTGTATTGGTCTAATACGACCCGAAGTCGTGGCCAGAAGACCCAAGAAAAGAAGGTTCTTTCTCCGAGGTATGTAATGGCAGTACACCCGTCGCACGCCAGGAAGTTTGTCACCTACTAGTTAAAGACCAGTACCGACTGAGGTCCATTCGTCAGTATAGCGATGTTTGGTCCCTTTATAAAAAAGATGGGTCTTGAAAAATAAAGATCCACTAGGGTCGTGTTCATTGGCCCTAGTCCTTTTGTACCCTTTGAAAATGGGGTCATTTTACTAGCGTTGGACCACTACTGACAGTGGTCTTTAGGTTATACATTGGGTGGCCTTAAAGCGGTGCATCCCTTTGACAGAAAAACGGGGTCATGAAAGATGAAATTCCACTGGGATTATGTACTTAGACCCTTGTCATTTCATACCCTTCAACAATGAATCCACCTCCTAGTGTTGGGGGACAGGGCGTCAAGAAAAGGGGGTCACATGTGTTAGCTGAAAGCATGGAATGCCCCGACAAGTGTTGCCTCCGCCAGCACCAGGTGTTGGTCGGAGTATCCTAATGTGGAGGATAGGGAAGGTGATAAGGAATCAAAGAAGAAATAGGTTTGGGTATATGCGTAGGGAATGAGTCCCCAAAATTTGTTCCATATGGATAGGACAGTCATTTTTACCTGGACCGATCCTTAGAACAGACATAACCAAGTTAGTTCTTAGTCATCCGATGCCCAAATCAGTTTAGGTAGTCAAACTTGTGGGAGGGGTCTTGGTTTAATGCAACCCCAAGTCGTGGCCAGAAGACCCCTTCCGCCGAGGTATGTAATGGCAGTACACTCGTCGTAAGCCAGGACGTTTGTCACGGGAGAAACACGGGGTCATGAAAGATGAAAGTCCACTGAGATTGTGTACTAAAGCCATTGTCCAGTCGAACCATTCGAAAATGGGGTCCACCTACTAGTGTTGGAGCAGTACCGACTGTGGTCCATACATTATGCATTACTTTGCATGATTCAATGTTTGGTTCCCTAAGAAGGAAAGACGGGTTCACGAAAAAAATAAGGTTCACTGGTGTTGCGGTTTTGGGCCTTTATTCTGTCGTATCCATCAGTAATGGGGACCACCAAGGGAGCATGAATAATCTATCCCAACTATTGGTGTCATCTACCAAAAGCCATTCCTGATATACAATCTCCACTATATTTTCCCCTATCCTTCATGTTGAGAGTTCTGGTTTATTTTGCGGTGTACCTCTCCTTTTTTACTATTAGTGGAACCCATTCATGTCCCTTTATTGTGAAGCCCATACTTGCATTCATGATGCATGGCCTTCTTCCCTCACCTAATTCTTTTTTTGCCACACCATACCATTTGAGATAACCCATAATCTGCCAATCAAAAGAGCCGATTTCAGTTTTCTCCTTTCTTCCCTTTCCCGGCATCCCTAATTCAGATATATTTATCGTCTTATAGGTTAGTTTGTAACCCAAATCCCTTTGCAATAATAAGTATACTATACCAATATACCAATACCAATATTTTTTATTTTTCCAAATTAGGTCCCCATTAGGGCAATTACATATAACAGTCATGATTAAAACAATGTTAACATTACAGTACATAAACAAGTACATGTATACTCAATAATGTAATGAATAAAATTGAAATGTAAATATATATATATATTTTTAAGTAATGATAGTGCAGATGACAGAACCAGCACTCGCAAATCCGGCCAACGAAATGAAAGACTTTAACATGAACTGTATGATTTAAAATAAATAAATAAATATATTCAATTCACCAGATTGTCAGACTGCAGCGGGCACCAAGGGACGGTGCTTAAGGTATGTGAAAAATTTCACATCCTCCTCGTGCCTGTTGCAGAAGAACAAGCTGTGAAAAAAAAAGTGCATGATCAATACGGATACATTTTTCATGCATCTTTAAAGTTAATAATATGATGAATAAAATGATAGTTTTGTTTTTCAGCAGAGGGCACCAAGGGACGATGCTTAAGGTATGTGGATAGTATATGTATCTCACATCCTCCTCGTGTCCAATGCTGAAAAACAAATGAGGAATATGATCTTAAGTCTTAAAGAAGCCATACAAGTTAGTTCATGTTTTTCGAAAAAAATTTTGCTGTTGCCGAAAGCACTGAATGTTCCTCCGAGTTCAGGAGCCAAATCATTTTGTTAACTGAGTTAAGATTATTAAAATTTGAACAATGTTGGCTTATTTTTTGTAAGAGGATATTTCTATCTTCATTTAACTTTGTACAGTCAAACAAAAAATGAGATTCGTCCTCCACTTCACCAGAAGAGCAACGAGTGCAGGCTCTGTCTTCTGGGAGAGTACCCTGGTATCTGCCAATTTCAATTTTTAAATGATGACATGATATGCGAAGTTTTGTGAGACTCCTCCTTTGCTCAAAATTATTTAATATTGAAAGATATTTCTCCCGTCCATAATTGGATTTCATTTTTATATAAGTTCTTAATTTTCCATCCTTTTGTTCTTCGAGTTTTTTATACCATGATTCAATAAATTTTGATTTTAAAAGAGTTTTTGATTTATTTTTGAAAGTCTGTAATGATGAACTTGTTGGATAAAGATTTTTTATTTCAGGCATGCTTTCTAAAAGAGTTTGTATAGCTCCATACCAAGATGATTTCTTTGATAAAAAGAGGTTTTTAGATGTTTCAAACGCATCTTGGAGAATAGGAAATGAAGTCTTTAAATTATTCAAATGATGAAGATAGTTAAGCATAGCTTTAATAATATCATATTGTAGTGGAAATCTCCCCAATTCTGACAATACGCCAAAGTTTGAGGATTTACTATGAACTCCAAGAATATTTTTACAAAATTTAGTATGAAGTGATTCACATTTTAAGTTTTGGTATATTTTATCGAGGGATATATTTCCATTTCTAAATTTTGCTGTATTTGTTTTAAAACTTCCCCAAATTTCACATCCATATAACATTATTGGTTTAATAGTATGATCAAAAACATGAATACTGGTGTGAATGGATGGATTTAATGATAATAAATCTTTGTGTAATTTATAATAAGCTTTTAATGATTTTTTATAAAGTTCGGATTGAGCATAAGAGAATGTCCCAGAAGCACTAAACTGCAAGCCAAGATATTTGTAGTGTTGAACACATTCTACAATATTGTCATCATAAGTAAGTTTTTCGTTAATGTACTTTCCTGCTTTGTTGAAAACCAGAATTTTTGTTTTGCTAGGGTTCACTGTCAAACACCAATCATTGCAATATTGTTTTAATTTATTTAATCGAGTTTGCAATCCTGCTGCTGAGGTTGATAATAAAACCAGATCATCAGCATAAAGTAAACAATTAATAGGATTGTTATTTAATACAATAGGATCAATGGAGTTTTTCATATATTCAGGTAGGTCATTGATAAAGAGTTTGAACAGATTGGGGCTCAGGTTGTCACCTTGTTTAACACCCAGTTTAATTGGAAAAAAATCAGTTACATATGAATTGGACAATTTTACACAAGATTTGCTCAATTCATACATGCTTTTAATAATTTTGTAAAATAGTGAACCAACGCCAATAGAAAGAAGCTTAATTTTGATACAAGTATGGATAACAGTGTCAAAAGCCTTCTGGAAATCAACAAAGCAGGCATATACTTTATCATTTGAAGAGTGACAGTATTTATCAATAATACATTTAATAATAAACATATGGTCAGTTGTTCTGGTTTTTTTTGTGAACCCTATCTGACAACTATCAATTATACAATTTTTAGTTAAAAACGCATCTAGTCGTGTATCTAAAACACTATTAAAAGCTTTCCCAATAGCACTAGTAACAGTTATACCTCTATAATTATTTGGGTCTGTGACATCATTTGATTTATGAATGGCTGTAATGTATCCATCCGTCTAAATTTCAAAATTGTCTAAACCCGTAAGGTTCTTCCTACCCCAGACATAGGTTGAATATCTTAGTAATAATTTGGTTCCCCAGTTTGGTATTTTTGGTTATACTGTTCTATGCTCTTCATATTCATAGTGTTTGGCATTTTCAATATTTTTGGTAGAGCGCCTCTGATGAGTCTTGAATAGACGAAACGCGCGTCAGGCGTAGCAAAATTTATTGTCTGGAACTTTGTTGTCATTTGTATTTCGAACACACGTGAAGGTTAGCACTGCTGGTGGAGTTTAAATTCCCCGAGGTTAGCCCGCTCCGGCACCAACACTTTTGAGTTGGAGAATACACCAAAGCTTTAAATTATCCGTCTAAATTTCAAAATTGTCTAAACCCGTAAGGTTCTTCCTACCCCAGACATAGGTTGAATATCTTAGTAATAATTTGGTTCCCCAGTTTGGTATTTTTGGTTATACTGTTCTATGCTCTTCATATTCATAGTGTTTGGCATTTTCAATATTTTTGGTAGAGCGCCTCTGATGAGTCTTGAATAGACGAAACGCGCGTCAGGCGTAGCAAAATTTATTGTCTGGAACTTTGTTGTCATTTGTATTTCGAACACACGTGAAGGTTAGCACTGCTGGTGGAGTTTAAATTCCCCGAGGTTAGCCCGCTCCGGCACCAACACTTTTGAGTTGGAGAATACACCAAAGCTTTAAATTATCCGTCTAAATTTCAAAATTGTCTAAACCCGTAAGGTTCTTCCTACCCCAGACATAGGTTGAATATCTTAGTAATAATTTGGTTCCCCAGTTTGGTATTTTTGGTTATACTGTTCTATGCTCTTCATATTCATAGTGTTTGGCATTTTCAATATTTTTGGTAGAGCGCCTCTGATGAGTCTTGAATAGACGAAACGCGCGTCAGGCGTAGCAAAATTTATTGTCTGGAACTTTGTTGTCATTTGTATTTCGAACACACGTGAAGGTTAGCACTGCTGGTGGAGTTTAAATTCCCCGAGGTTAGCCCGCTCCGGCACCAACACTTTTGAGTTGGAGAATACACCAAAGCTTTAAATGATCCGTCTAAATTTCAAAATTGTCTAAACCCGTAAGGTTCTTCCTACCCCAGACATAGGTTGAATATCTTAGTAATAATTTGGTTCCCCAGTTTGGTATTTTTGGTTATACTGTTCTATGCTCTTCATATTCATAGTGTTTGGCATTTTCAATATTTTTGGTAGAGCGCCTCTGATGAGTCTTGAATAGACGAAACGCGCGTCAGGCATAGCAAAATTTATTGTCTGGAACTTTGTTGTCATTTGTATTTCCATGACTGAGGATATTTTCCTGTTGACAGACATGTATTGAATAATTTTTTAAAGCTAGGTAAAAGAAGGGATTGACCATATTTTAGCATATTGTTTGAAATGTGATCTAGACCTGGAGCTTTATTTAATTTAAGTTTTGCCAAGATTTTTGATATTTCATTATCAGTGATAGGAATATCAAGTTCATTGAAAATTTTTGTTTTCTCTAACTTTTCTAATTTTTGTGATAAAGTCCTTAATCTGTCATTGAATTTTTCATTACTTATATTTAGATTCTTAAAGTGAGATTGCCAAGTGTCCGCATTAATTGCAGAGGACTTGTCATCTTTTTTGTTCTCTTTAAGATCATTCAAGAGATTCCAATATAATTTTGGATTGTCTTCATGGAGTGATTCTAATTGACTTAATATGGATTCTTTATAAAGTCGACATGTTTGTTTTCGGGCTTTATTGTATTCTTTCTGCATTTTATAGAAATGATTTCTGATAGCTGGATCTCTTGGAAATCTAGAAAGTTTCTGACCATAATTAATCAAATTTAATCTCATCTTTTTGAGATCTGTATTAAACCATTTTTTATTAGATTTTGTAGAATGTTCACTTTTTCTTATTTTTCTCTTTAAGGATTTAGAGGCTGCTAGATTTATAATTTTTGTAAGCTCTATACTTGCTTCATTGATTGATTCTTGTGAATCAATAATTGTTTTTTTATTAAAATTCTGTAATAATTTTTGGATGTCATCAGAGCCCAGAGCTTCTATAAAAAGAGTGGATGAATCATCATTCCATATATAATTGGGAGCTAATAAATGTGTGGAAGTATTTGATGCTACATTGTCTTGTTTACATTTAGCTATAATTTCCCATTCAAGTTTACAATGTGTGTCAGATAGGGTTGGTATAAAATCTTCAACTTTAAAGTATAATATTTGATCCAGGATACCCTCCGATATAATAACATAATCAACAATACTTGATCCGTTAGGTGTGTGACATGTATAACTGCCAAACATAGCACCCAGTACACGACCATTGAGTATTCTTAGTTGGTTGCTGATACACAAGTCCAATAACTTTTTACCTCTAGAATCTAAAATTTTGTCCTGACTTTTTCGTTGTAATAAAGGTTTATCAATTGAATAATCAGAGTGGACAGGTACAAATTCACTACTGTCATCTATAATGAAATCTTGCTCAGTAGATATTCTAGCATTTAAGTCTCCACAGAGTGATATATTACCAAGTTTTTGGTATTTTATCATATCTTTTTCAATGTTATCAAAAATGTCATACTCAATGCACTGGGTGTATGTTGAGCAGTTAGGTGGATAGTATATTAAACAAATATATAGATCTTCTTTAAGTCCAAAGAAATGTTTGTCCAATTTTAGCCATTGGTAATCTGAAGAAGTATTTTTTAAAATTTTTACATGCGGTTTAATGTTGTCCTTCACCAGTATTGCTAAACCTCCAAAGTACCTGTTGTTGTGTTTGGATTGTTTTCTACATATTGCATGACAATAAAAAGGTCCAATTTTGTTTGCATTTAGATTGGGACCTGCATGAGTTTCTGTTAGTAAGACAATATCATATTTTCTAATATTATTTAGAAACATTGGGTCAATTGTTTTGTCGTTATGTTTTGAAATCAGACCTCCTACATTCCAGAAACACATTTTAATGGAAAAAAGCTGGCTAGTTGTTTTTGGCATTGCCTATTATAGCTTTTTCAAAATTTACACAAAGAAAAAATAATGATAAATAAAAAGTAGGTGGCAATACTCTCTTTTTGTTTGTAGAGAAAAAAAAGGGGGGGTTATAACAAAAATACTTTTTGTCTACTTTTCAAGTTTCTTCCTTGAAGCAACTATTACTTAGACTGAATAGTACAAAATCTAATTATAGAGTTGTTATGTAATATTACCAAAAAATTACTGTATATTAATTACCCTTTAAGGTTAATTACCTTATTACATGTAATAAAAAATGACAGTATATATGTAAGAGTACCAGTAAAGTGACAATGATGTGTACCAGTGAAATAACAATTATAATGTATACTTAAAATGCAAGAATGTACATACATGTAGATGTATACCAAAAATAAAAATGACAGTAGTGTACACAAGTTAAATAAGTTCTGACTGGTGTAAATACATTAATTAAGAAGCATCAGTTAAAGCCACGCCCTCTTCCTCTACCAGGGAATCTCTGTTTGGATCTACTTCGATTTCTTGCAGCAGGTAGTGGAATGCCCATAGAAGTGTGAATAGCTCTCTTTATGTTGCTGGCAAGAAGAGATATGCCTTTGTCGTTAAGGTGTATTTGGTCTTCTCTAAGCAGGCTTTCATTGGGATTGCCATTTACCAGCATGTTGGAGTGTTCTGCAAAATATACATTGTCAATTCCATTGAATTTCTGGTTTATAAGAGCATTAATAATCTGAGCATTTGTAAAGTTGGCCATTGTGTCTCTTCTTGGAGTTGTAAATGAAATAATGCATGTTATATTGGGCCATTTGTTTGTTGCAGCTTGCACAATGTCAAGAAGCTTGTCCACACATTGAGTAGGTGATTTATTCTTCAGGCTGTTTGTCAACGAGTGAAGCACTAGAACATCTGGATTGTCTGTGGAATTTGAAGTGACGAAGTCCTCAGTTTCATTTAGTTGATATTTAATGACTTTTTTAATGTCTACTGCTGGAGATAGCTTGTCTTCATTGATACCTTTGATATTTGATGTACCAATCATAAGAACTGTAGGTCTTCGTTGTTGTGTTACATTTTCCCTAGGTGGAAGTGCTAGTGTCTGTCCATGTTTATCATGTTTATCAGTTTCGCTTTGGAAGGAAGCTGACATATGTGATTTAAGACTTAAAATTTCGTCTTGTGCGTCCATGAGTTTTCTTTTCAAATCAGAAAGTTGGGTTGTAAGTTTAGTTATTTCCTCATTTTTCTCATCTAGCTTGTTGGCTTTAAATTCTAGTTCATTGTTTGTTGTCGTAACCATAATTTTCATTTGGTTTCTAGTATCAGCCAAAATTTCCCTTTCGTACTTTCAAATCGTTCCTGAAGTAGAGTGTAGTTACCCTTTACAGTTTTTAATTGGCTGTCTAGAGAGCTATTTTCCTCTTCTAGCTTTTTAATTTTGGTTTTAAGATTTATCTCACTGGTTACTTGTGTTTCAGCTGATTGTAGTTTCAGGTGCTTGATTTTGTCAGGTAATTTATCTATTGAGTCTTGAACTGATTTGATTTTATCAGGAATTGAGTTGATCGAGTCTTGAAAAGATTCAAGGGCACTTTTAAGTCCTGTTTGAAGCCGATTCAAATCCTCTTTGATATTGGCATTTTCATCTTTACATTGTGTCACCTCATCTTCTTTGATTTTATGTCCATTATCAATGGTTTTAGCTTCAGTCTCGTCGAATAATTTAGTGTTGTGATCAGAATGTTCATGTAATGAGCTATCTATATCAAGTGTTAGTGATTTTTTTCCTGTTACCTCTCTCATGAGAGCCAACAGTTGAGGAAAGTCATGTTTCACAAATTTGTGATGGTGTGTTCCTTGACATTGGATGAGACCAGACTTAAGGTGGAAAGTTATCTTGTACATAAGTTTTCCATCACTAGATTTTATATCAATGGTCACAGATTTTAAAGGTTCATTGTGGGACAGAGATTTTGGTGTGTCAACCCAGATGATTTCTTTGTCAGTTTGTTTGCCATAAAATCTTCCGTCATGACCGAAGAACAGTATTTCTTAATTTCCCTAGTCCCTCATTTTTTTCTATATTTTATCCCTCACCATCTTTTCTTACGTTTACCTTGGGACTCTCTTTCTCTGGCCAAGGTAAAAGAAGACCTTCGAAAGTTCAGGGTGTCCACTCTTTGGATCATTCTGAGGGTGCTAGGCGAAACAAGGGGTCGTTCGCCTACTTTGCGAACATATTGTGCACCCTTTGAGGTACAGGAAGTGGATGGCGAAGAGGTTTGTAAGTTGGGGGAATAGGAAATTCCAGTTAAGTTTTCACTAAACATCCCTCAACCCGCTGAAGTTCTTATGAGCTATAGGGCCCTCTATGAGATATTGTGCCTCTTGTCTGTCTTCAAGAGATAAGCCATCAGGCTCCCCGAGGAATCAAAGAACACGGCGCGGGAGGGAGCCTCGGCATGTATTCCGGTATTGTGAAAGATCCTTTGTGAGGGACAGGGCATTCAGGAAAGGGGTTCAACTTTAGCAGCTGATAGACATGGACTGCTCCGATCTGTTTTGTTTCCGCCTGCACCATGTATCAGTTGAAGTATCCTGATGTCGAGGGAAGAGGATTTGATAAGGAATCCCAGAAGTAGGTGTCAATTCAATGTGGATCCTTACGAATTCAAATGAACTGATGAGGATGCTTTTTGTTTATCTTTACACTTCTAAGGATAATTTTGTATGACGAAGAAATGATTAGAGAAAACAACAAAATACAATAAGTTTACGCGACATAACCTACAGGATAACACGGCAAGTAAAAAATCCACAAAGGAAGAAAGCCGACAGCCTTCAATGTGACTATGCGTCGCCTCTCGCTGGCTAAATTCATACACATATAAAACGTAGTGAGGTATTCTTGTAACACAAAAGATAAATGATCTGCGAATTTTTATAACTACACGCTGC
Source organism: Arcuatula senhousia (assembly GCA_963971305.1). Classification (NCBI taxonomy): domain Eukaryota; kingdom Metazoa; phylum Mollusca; class Bivalvia; order Mytilida; family Mytilidae; genus Arcuatula; species Arcuatula senhousia. The sequence goes on from OZ020315.1 coordinate 2,095,484, forward strand.
TATAGTTTTTTTTCTATGTGTAATTACTTTAACCTGTCCAAAGTCTAGGAACAGGGTCAAATATCT